>PVIH01002486.1:0-188222 GCA_004025045.1 Sigmodon hispidus | reverse complement strand
CATCTCCTCTCCATCTCCCCCATCTCCTCTCCATCTCCTCTCCATCTCCCCCCAATCTCCTTCCAGTTCCATCATCTCCCCCCATCTTCTCTCCAACTCCAGCTAAAGTTACAGTTGGGCATCACTCCAGGGAAATCAAAGCTCACTCAAAAGATTTACTGGGAGGGAAGAATCCAGAAGAGTGACTGACTATGTCAGAGTGGAGAAAGGCAGAACCCAATTGAAAAGGTACAGGACTTAATACAGGGCTTCTTATTGGTGCAGTTTTTGAAGATTTTCAGGGTGGGGATTGGTGGGATTTCAATTCCCGAGTTTGGACAAAGTCAGAGATTAGCTGGATTTTGTACTCAAGTATTGACTGGTTTTGTGCTCAGGGAGTGGTTGGTTTTTGTACCGAGTTGGTCATGGGCAGACTGTTCTATCGCTGGCCCTTTTCCCAGGGAGGGAGGAAAGCCTGTGCTTTTAGCATAGTGAGCTGGGCAAGGATGAGACTGGAGTGCGGTATGTAAGGACTGATCATGAAAAAGCATTAGAGTATGGACAGCGAGCAGGTGGTCCAGAGGAATGGAAATGAGGCCTCAGAGAGGATGCAGTTATTGGTGATGGTATCACAGAGATGATTTAGACGTGGCATGAACTATGGCCGGAAAACAGAACGGCAGAGTCAAGAGGGTCGAGAAAGCGGAAGGTGGGTAGAGCTCTAGATGCAGGCTCTGGACAAGGGAGCTGCTTACCCAGCACCCCCCACACCTATGCCCCTGAGATCCAACTCCAGCCCACTGCTGGATGGAGCAGTTGAGGCAAGAGTGAGCCTGGTGGCAGCATACAGAGTTTTGAGAGGCCACACTAGGCGAGGCCGCAAGCAGACTGGCCCCAGGTGGGTTGGGTAGGTAAGAAGTTATATGACATCTCCTATGGGCCCTCAAATCTGCATTGAGTTTCCTAAATTAAAAAATGATGGCTCATTCCTATAATCTCAGTATTCAGGAAGTGGAGGAAAAGGATCATTGAGATGAGTCTGGGCTATGTAAAACAAGACCTTATTTCCAAAAGCCAAACAAACAAAAACGACCAATCACTACCAATAACAAAATCAACAAATGCGAATGTTTTCAATGGTGAAAGAGATGAACTTTACGTCTGTAATTTGGAATGAGACTAAATCATGATGACATATGCAGGCATGGAAACAGTGGTAGGAACCAGCCTCAGAAACTCTTAGATTTCATGAGGACCACTTGGAAATTTTAAGCCTTGGAAATGATGTACCCATCTGCACAAACTATGCTCAGGATGGACAGGAAGCTTCTAACAAACCACCATAAACTGGTAGACAGAGGCCCACAACCCCAATGTCTGGAGACTGAGCCAGGAGGGTTGCATGTTGAAGGCCAGCCTGAGCTTCATAGCGAGACACTGTTGAAAAATACAAACAAAACCACACTCAGCCAGGGGCAATGACACATACTTTTAATTGCAGCACTTGGGTACCAAAGGCAGGAGGATCTCTGTGAGTTCAAGGCCAGCCAGTTCTACAAAATGAGGTCCTGTCTTTGAAAACAATAATAACAAAATCAACACAAACAAGCAAAAAACCACACAAAACTCTCTCTCTCTCTCTCTCTCTCTCTCTCTCTCTCTCTCTCTCTCTCTCTCTCTCTCTCTCTCTCTCTCTCTGAAGTTATCCAGTTGCTCCTGCACGGGATGGGGGGAGGGCAGCCTCCCTAGCTCTTTCCTAAGGAGCTGACCTTTGACTCTCAGCCTTTCTGCTTTGTGAGCAGGCTGATTCCTCTGTGGCCTGCTGAACCGGTTTTTATGTGGCAACAGGTGTCACCAATGCCACCCCTTCATTTCAGCCATAGACTAATATTAATACATTTAGTGGCTTTTTCCTCAGGAAAATGGAGCTGCTACCCTCCCCACCCCAGCTCCATCCCCATCCCAGACACTATCGCTAGGATTGTGTTTCCTGCTGCTGTGTTGTTCTGAGAACCACTTAGATCAAGTCCGTATCTGACCTTCCTAACCGACCACTCAAGATCCCGCTATGGCAACATTAGAGAAGTCTCTTCCAGCTCTAAAGGCCACCTGCTAAGCCTTGCAAGACAAGGCTGTGTCAATAGTGCCCTCTGCTGGACATATCTGATGTTAACAGCAGTGAAATGACAGAAACTGCACGTGGATGCTAAGGTTTAATTGAGGATTGCCTGGGGTGGCTCCTGAACTCCAGACTTCAGACATTTGACCCTCAAATTACTGTCACCGGCAAAAACCTCAGGCTACTGAGGAACCAGAAGCCTAAGTGACTTATCTACAGTCATAGATCTGAGGTTACTGAATGAGCCTGAACTCAGCCATGGAGATTTGGAACACAGAATCATTCTGCTGCTTAACTAAGAAAAATACTTTTTAAAAGATGCTTAAAGTGAAATACAGAGTATCTGACAAGCATATCCCCAAAACATCTCACTATCAAAAGGAAGCCATAGGAACTGGGGAGCTGGTTCACTTGATAAAAAGGTTCAGGTCTCCAGACATCCACATAGAAAGCCACATGTCTGCAATCCCAGTTCTGCAGAGGCACCAAGAGGGGAATCCTTGAAGTTTGCTGGCCAGTTAGCCTAACCAAACCAATGAGCACCTGCTTCAGTGAGAGACCCCATCACAAAATACGAAGGAAAAGTGATACAGAATGACTCCTGAGATCATGTCATCGCTGGCCTCTATGCCACACACATTTGCAAACACAAATACACTCAGTGTAGCTCCACATAATGTCAAGATCATAGGTACATGCCAGGGAGGGGTTCTGGGATGCAAGAAATTTGAGATGCTCCATAAAAAACATTTACTAGTGATTGTTCACCATTTATTATGCTAATGTTAATTAAGAATGAGTATTCAAATAAGCAGAAAGCCATTGATCTGAGGCTGTCTTTATATTTGAGTTCTATGCAACAATCTGCAACCTACTTATGTAAATATCCTAAATGTAAATTATAAAATACATTTTATATAAAATATAAAATGATTGCAGCCAATCATAAACTGCAAGCTTCAGCCAATCACAGAAAGTCCCCAGATGAAACTATGCTAAAGAAGGTAAGGGTGGAGACTCGCCCAATCAGGCTATTTCTCATCTTTGAGGCTGTGGCTAGCCTGTAGCTGGTGGCTTATGCTCACGCTACCCAGAAGCTCTCTGAACTCTCAACCAGTTCAGGCTCCAAGTGCTGCCTGATGTATGAAGTGCTCAATACATTTATTTTTATAATTTTTAACAGTCCAGGTCTTTTATTTCTTCTTGTACTTTAGGCTATGAATCTGTATGGAATGGGCCCCAGCAGCTCAGGCTTCTTCCCATCTGTCCTCACAAAGCATGTGCTTCTCTGGGTAGAGCAGGCTGGTGCTTCAGCTGAACCCAGGTGCCCTTCTCCTTGGCTTCCTTTTTCTTCTGTTTGGTCTCCTTCACCTGCTTTAGGAAGCGTCCTGCTCTTAGAGTGCTTGATCTTAGATGTGATCTGTCTGCACGGTGATTCCCTTGGTGAGATCTTGCTCTTAACTTGCTTGTTTACAGTGATGCCCATGGCATGCTGGGTAACATTGTAGATTCTTCCGGGTTTGCCATGGTAACACTTATGAGACATTCCTTTTTGATCACCCTTCTTGTAGCTTCACATGTAAGTGGCCAAAGGAACAACTCCATGTTTCCTATAGGGTCTGGAGAACAAATACCAAGTTCCCCTCTTTCCCATTGGACTCGTCATTTTGGTGAGTTACTGTAAGATGGATGGCTGCCGCACCCAAAAGGCTTTCCTAAAAGTTTTAGTAGATCTGAATTACCCAAATTCACTGGCTGAGGGCATCTTACCAGACCCTGTTGCTTAACACACTAGTATCTCAAACCAGATAATTTGTTGTGGGAGCATTTAACACCATCCCTGTCCTCTGCTCTCCAGATGCCAGCAGCAGCTGTTTAATGCCATGGAATTCTGCTCACTCTTCATGAGCCAACTAACAGACAGATGTGTGTCACAGGGGACTCACATCTGCACAAACTGGTTGTACCTTCCTCCTCTAGGTGAGGAAATAGCCCCATAAAACAGTCCTGAGTGATGCAAGCCATACTTTCCAAATCAACTCTGGCCTTTGCCTTTTGGCCTTTGGCCCTGCCCTTGCTACTTTTGCAATGCTGAGGTTGGAGGTTGGGATAGATCTGGAGATAGTTAGAGCCATAAAGCTTTTCTTTAGCCAATGACGTTCTTCACAAATAGTCAGACACATTCTTTCTGCCTGTCTCTCCATTACCCCTGCTGAAGACACTTAGGCACTCATTAAAGACATTGGCACACACAGGGACTCAGAGTACAGCCTGTGGGAGTTGAATCTCTCCTAGTATGCAGGCCTAGAGGTCATACTGAGGTCATCAGGATTGGAGGGTTCTCCTTGCCTGCTGTCAGAAAAGACTGAGGGAAGAAGATGGGCCACCAAGGCAGGGGGAAAGCAACTGCTATAGACTCTCTTCTCTGAACACTCACACTTCTGGGACACAACAGACAACTGTTACAACATGCTATTTCTTTTGGGTCTCTCTGTTAGTGTTCTGTGACTATAAGAAAATACCTGGGTTAAGTCCATTTAAACAAGAAAGGTTGCCTTAGGTTCATAGCTTAAGATTTCAGTCCACAATTCATCAGTCATTTGGGAACTTGGAGAGAAGCAGAACATCATGATGACAGAAGTGTGTGGTCCCAGTAGTCAGGAAGCTAAGAGAAGAGAGAGAGAGAGATGACTCCCTTCAAGGGAGAACTCCCAATGATAAAATTTCCTTCTACAAGGGCCTGCTGCCAGGCAACTCCATCACCTCCCAATAGTGCCACAGGCTGATAACCAAGCCTTTAGCACATAGGCTTTGGGGACATTTAAGATCCAAATCATGACACTCTCCCACGGGTTTAATTTGCTTTTAGAGAGAGCAATTGATTATGGGAAAAACCATATATAAAGATATTTGCATAATGTTAACTTTCTGTTGATAATGGCATTTAATGGTGGGCCAACACATTTTAGAAAGGGAAGGTTAAAAGTTAGATTTGGGGTGCTTTTCTCTGTACCTCAGATCTTTATAACATGAGGGTCTCATGACACTCTGGCAGAGCATATAATAGTCAAATATTTCATCTGTATAGAACAGGCCCAAAAAACAAAGAAAAGAGATGGCACCAGCCACTGTTGCTGAGGTGTTGGAGGTATGCAGATGGAAGGGCTGAAGGAGGTGATTTTCACAGGCTTCAAGAAAGTACTACAGTATGGTAACCAACAGTACTCCTGTACCGTGCACAGAGGCTGGTATGAAAGAGTTGTGCTAATGGGGAAAGGTAGGTACCTGAGCCCCACAACCATCCCGGACTTCCTCTCTGAGTCTGCTTGTCTCCCTCTTCAGGAGGCTCCTGGGCAGCTGTGCAATGAAGCAGTAGCTATCAGAAATCAAGCACTCAGTGAGTTCAAAGGTTTCATATGCCTTCTCAGCATTATATTAAAAACAACAACAACAACAATAAATTAATATTACTGTTAGTAGGTCCCCAGCTCCATTACAGGAAATGGCTTTTTCTTCCAAGTCACTAGTTCTCAATTTATACACAGTGGTAAAGTGCCTGCTACATTAGCATGCAGTGGATTACAGATCCCCAGCACACACCTATGAAGTGTGCATAGAGGTGTGTACCCATAGTACCCTGCACTGGAAAGGAGTCCTTGGTCTTGCTGGAAATCCAGTCTAGTTCATTAGCAAGCTCCAGATTCTATGGCAGAGCCTGTCTCAAAAAACAAGATAGATAGAATAGAGGAAGATACCTGATGTCAACCTCTGGCCTCTACATGCAAGCACATATGTGTATAAATACAACTGCATATACAGACATACATCACACATATAGATACAGGCAAACATAAACTACACACACACACACACACACACACACACACACACACACACACACACTGATTTGTGTCCAGTAAAAAGAGACATGTGATAAAGAATGTGTGTGGTCCCACTTGTGTGTACAATATATCTAGTATGAGCCGTGTCAGAGATGGAGACCAGCAGATGTGGTAGAAGAAGCCAGGATGACAGCATGCTAAGCACCTGCCCAGTGGCCTACTTCTTCCATGGAAATCTCATCACCAGCTGGCAACCCAGTGTTCAAGCTCTGTGCCTAGAGAAGTACTTCATTTTCAAACCATAACAGAGGTTCCTTTCCTGGGTCTTCAGGGGTAAGGTGATGTACTCCAGTCCCACAGTCTTGGAGTCCATAACGAGCAAAAAGAATAATAAAAGAGTTCAGATCCAGTAACTGGAAGCTACTATCAAGTCCTTCCTCAAAGACGTCTTCAGGTGCCAGGCGATAGTACTTGCCTAATAAACTTCATTCATTTGTTTTTGATGTTAAAATGTACTTCAGGTGAATGGGACTAGGGCCCAGAAAATGATAATAGGAACAGGGTGGTAAAAGAGACAGTTCCTTAATGAGCAACTGGAAACTTCTCTGAAGCCTTGGTCCAGGAAGATGGCAGGGAGTTTACAGGGTGGAAGACTGTTTTGTAGGGTTGATGATTTAATGCCCTTTTTTTTTTTAGCATCTCTGGGGGCCCCAGCTTCCCGTTCCTGTTGAAGAGAACATTGTAGACAACCCCACAGGCATTTAGGATGTTAGTCCCTGCCCTTAGGTCTAAGCCTGTGTGCCTGCTTAATATCAGTCAGCCGGACACTGCCCACAGACTGCTGCTCATCCACCAGCCTTGTTGAGGTCATTGCCAGAGTGGGAAAAGGCAGAGAATAGTTGTTTCATTGTCAAACAAACATTTGAGGACCTGTGCTAAGAAGTAATTTCTCAACTAGTTTGAAAGGGGAAGTCATAGTTCCCTTTTCTAAATTTCACTAGCAACTAACATAGTTCTTTTCTGAATGGTGCTGTGGCAAGCAGACACAAACAGAAATTGGGAACTGGGCATGCAGAGAGGGAGACAGTGGCCCTGCATCCTCAAGTGTGGGCAGCTCTCTTAGCTGGGAAGGATTAATCAATCACAAGACTTAGGTGCATGATGTACCGTCTATGGCTGTCTGGAGGACCAACCTCCAGCAGCACGGGACTCAAAGAGAAATCCACAGCACAGGTGAATACTAGACTTTTCTATCTGAGAGGCTTAGGGGAAAAGATACTCACACACTCTCCTGATGGTTTCCTTTAGACCCTTTCTTTATCCTTCTTTTACATTCTTTATTCTTTATTTTCCTGGTGACTTCCTTCTCTCATTCCTGATATTTTTCCTTCTGTCTGGTTCCTGATGTTTTCCTTCCAACCCATTTTAACTCTATTCCTTCCCTTACAGCTTATATACCCCAACAAAATCTTTCAGGCAATGTAAAAATTACAATGTGGTTACATTCTGCTTTTCAGTTGAAAGATTATAATGAATATAAAACAAACAGTAAAAAAATAGCAATTTTTTTTGCATATCCCTTACATGACTAGACATTTTATATATTACGGGTGAAAAACAAATTATCCCAGGAACCCACATATATTCATACCAAGCAACTTGTTATAGATTAACTGTGTAGGCAAGCAAGATAGTCCTTCTCAGTCAGGTCTTTTACTGGCAGGCTGTGTTTTACAGTTACAAAGAAAAGGCCAATTACTTTATTATTTATCTTGAAAGGTAATCTTATAAGGAATCACAAACCTCAACTTTTATATATTAAAAATTCAGCTCTATTTTAAATCTTTGGTGTTCATAACCACTTATCAGTAGTTTTTTTATAATGGGAAAGTGAGGGCAAAAATGGGTACAAAGAATTAATCATCACCTTTGGTTGCCAACCAATCCTAGCAAGAAAAGTGCATCAGCTAGTAATAATGGAGCTGCTCCATTCTTGTTCCTTGACCTTAAAGAGTTCCCCATTCAACTATGCCCCTTTCTAAAACTTTAGATTATCTTCCTGGGTTTTTCACCTCGAAGGTTCTTGACAAAACAAAACAAAAAGAATGTGGTCTAACTTTAAGTTATTTTTAAAGCTTAGTTTCAGCTGCGATGCTCTCCAAAACCTGTGAACACACCTCCCAACATTAAGATTAGAAGAAGTTAAGCTATCTGGGCTAACTAGGACTCAGCTGTTTTCTTAATCATTAACCTAAGCCACAGTCCATTTGGCTCCTCAATAGAAACTTGAGTTTCTATTGAGCTTACAAACTAAGTATTATAGCAAGTGTGATAGTTTCTTGTTTATATTTTTAATAATCAAAACTCCATTTAAACTAGCATTATTATTATTATCATCATTTAGACAGTACAGTTTAGGAAAAAATGATCTTTATAGCAATCCACAGGTAAAACTTCCCAGTAGAATGGGATATTTCCATGAGATAAGCACACTACATTACAGGCAGTGGGGATCTCTCCACACCCATTCACACCCACACCACCAGATACCAGAGAAAGATGGCAGCAGCAAACACGTAAAGGAACCTCAGAAGTAAAAGACATTCCGGGATCTATGGTCTCTGGGGCTTTGCTTATTGAGATTCACCCATCAGGGAGTTGCCTTCTGACACCCTGACACCCTGAAGCCAACTGCCAGATTTTTCCTGCCTTTTAATTCTTTGACAGAGAAAATGAACCCAATCAAGACCCCTAGATTGTATTACAATTGTCAGAGGAGTGGATTGGTCATCACAGGAGTGCATTCCTGAGAAAAACATGAATCTGGCCTTGCTTCCTCTCCTACCTGTGTCCAGTTGTCCTTCCAACATGCTTGATGCTGGAAAAGTGTCTCATCAGATGCTGGTGCCATGCTCTTAGACTTCCAGTCTCAAGAATCATGACCCAACTGAGCTTATTTTGTGTATAAAGTACTGAGCCATGATATCCTCTCATTCCTGAAGAAAGCAAGCTAACACATTCAGAAAGAGGTAGCCTCACTGTCCCACACCAATCTGGCCTTTTCTTGTGTGGACCACAAGAAAAGGGAAGACTGTTGGGTGTTAGATTTGATTTCTTTTCCATCTGAAAATTAATATGGATCCATTGATCTTCCATGTAAGGTAAAACAGTTTCACCATGCTCCAAACCACTATTTTCTAAATTTATGGATGGGCCTCAAGAGCTGGAGGGCAAGCAGCTGTACCCAGTGCCTAAGAGGATATAGAGTAAGAGAAACAGAGTTGTACTCCACTGTTCTGTGCTCTAGTCTGTGGCTAGTGTGTGTCTTTAGCCATCTTTTCCTTTCAGAGATTTTTTGCTGTGTCTTGACAGCTGGGTGTTGGGTGTGCATCACCAGATCAGGCCTCTCACATGCCTGGAACTGTGACTATTTTCCCACAGATGCTACTTGCCCAACACTGAACCCTCATGACCACCTCAAGTAGCAGATGGACTCGTCTGTCACTGTTACTGTGACAAAGAGCCACAAACTTTGGTCGTTGAAAACAACAGGATATGTTTGTTATCCTCTCCTAGTTCCGGATTCCAAAAAGTAGTAATAAGCTCTGTCGTCCACTGCTGGTACTTTCAATGGCCTGGAGGCTTCATCCATGTCTGTTTCAACTTCTGGTCACTGCTCACAACCCTTGGCTTGCAAGTGCATCACCCCAACCCCTGCCCCTGCCCTTATCTTCTGTGTCCACAGTTCTGTCCATGTTTCTTTCCTCTTCTGTGTATTTTAGCCATTGGGTCAAAGTTCATCCTGACCCTGCTCTAACTTGATGGATTATATCTTTTTTTAAATTTTTATTTATATGAATTGGTGTTTTGCCTGCATGTATAACTGTATAAGGGTGTCAGATCTTGGAATTGCAGACAGTTGTTAGCTGCCATGTGGATGCTGGAAATCAAACTCAGGTCCTCTGGAAGAACAGTCAGTGCTCTTAACCACTGAGCCATCTCTTCAGCCCAATGAATTATATCTGTAAAGACCCTAGTTCCAAATACATCATTAGTGCCTACAGTTTGGACTCCTTCATATTTGGGAAACACAAATCAACCCACAATGGTAGATATTGTTCCAATCCTTCTACTGTAAATTGTAAACTGAGATTCAAGGTAACTTACCCAGAGATTAATAAAGTGCATCTCTGTATACATCTAATTATCACTTACTGTGCCTTGCTTGTGGTAGGTGCCCTGATGGGTACTTTCTTCTCATTCCTAATCCTCATGCCTACCCAGGTCACTCAGCTAGAAGCAGAAGGTGTATGATTCAATGTGAAGTCCAGATCAATACAGCAAAATGTTTCTGGAAAGGTCCACCCTCCTCACCCCATATCTGTTGCCTCGAGGTGGCACCATTCTCTGCCGGGATGTAAGAATCATGACTGGAATCGACTGGAATTGTTACTAGAATTGTCCAAGTGCAGGAAGTCAGTACAACTGGATGCCTCACAGTGGATGATAGTCTGATGGGAAACATGTGTTTCTCTTCTTTCCAGCAAGTCAAGCTGAGGAAGAACCAGCCAGTGAGTAAACCTCATTAAACAGCAATGTCTTACCACAACCTCCCTGTAGGGGGCGTCAGGGGGCTAGGATCACTTCTCTGTTCTAATTGCCACCTTACTGGGAAGGACCCTCTGCTAGCATGCTGGGGAGGAACCAAGAGCCTGAAATTGCTGCAGATGAGTAATTGAAATTAACTCATTCTTCCTCAAAATGAAAAATGAAAAGAAGCATTTCCTGGTATCAACTATGACAGCACAGCTTGAGGAAATAAATGGCTCAGACAGTCCCCTTGCTAGCACGGGACACCGATGTCCATCCCACATGAAAACCTGGTTGGCAGTGAACAGTTGTAGCCTCAGCACTGGCGAGGCAGAGACAGGAGGATCTCAGAGGAGGTGGGTAGCACTTGTGAGGTTACACCATGGCTAGTCTCTGGCTTCCACGTGCACATTCACATACAGGAACATACATCTGAAGGACTGTGCATGTTTGTGAGAGTGCACATGTGCACATACACAGATCCATGTGTGGGACAGTAAGATATGTCAACAAGTTTAAGCTCTTGCTGAGAAGCCTGGGGACCTGAGTTTATTTTCTAGGATCCATTTGACAGGAGAAAACTGACTCCTGCAAGCTATCCACTGACACACACACACACACACACACACACACACACACACACACACACACACGTAAATAAATGTAATTTAAAATCTTAAAGCCGTGTAAATACACATACACACCAGTCTTAGGAACACAGTGACCCTGAGCCCAGAACCTTCATGGAATGGCTGAGGCCCAGTAGGTCCTTTGGCTAACACAGGGGAATAATGAAGAAAACACCTCACCCACAAATGCCAACCCCATCTCTACCACCCATTGCCTGTGAGAATCCAGGCAAGGTATTTCTCTTCTCTGAGCTTCAGTTTCCTTACCTGTCAAATGAGGGTGCCAGCATTCACCTTAAAATGCTGTTGAGTGAGGAAACCACACATGCCTCGCTCACCCCTTGATTATAAGGAGAGAACGTGAGCTATGGACAGGAAGGAAACAGTGTCTAGAGTTTAATTGTATGTCTCCCATGAACCCCTATTTCTACTTAGGGAGGACCTTGCTTGAGTGAGTACAAGTGGACCAGAGCGGGTGGGGGCAGGCTTCCCCATTCCAGGAAAGTGCAACTATGAGAAGCATTAGGAAAAGAATTTCACCGGTTTCTTGAGCCACGGAACTTGCATTGCGCCCCCACCCTCGCCTGTGTTTGAACACTTGGTCCTTACCTCAGAGGTTTGAAAACTTTGGGGACAGTGTGGCTGAGAAAGCATGTCACTGGGATGGGCCTCTGGAAATCTAACCTAGCCTGGGTTTTAGGGGAGCTGTCTGCTTCCTATGAAGGCATCCATGCCATGTCTTCCTTTGTGACGTGTGCTGTCCTTTCCTGCTCTAACAGACTGAACCCACTGGGAACAGCGGCTTCCTCCCTTGCGTTGGCCCTGGCAGGTATTTTGTCACAGGTGTGAGAAATGTCACTCCTGTGCATCTTAATGGATGTCAGAATTTTAAGATTATAATTGAAAGCAGACTGTTAAGAGTATTTTTTTTGCTAGATGCAATGTTTTATATATATATATACTTCTAGTCCCAGCACTCAGGACATAGAGATGGGAGGCAAATTCAAAGTCAGCCAGGGCTTTATAGGAAGACCCTGTCTCACAAAACAAAAAACAAACAAATGAAAAAGAATATTTTATCCAAAACTACTTGTTTTTAAAATTCCATTCTCTTTCAGATTTAAAAAAAGAAAAAAAGTTGCATGTGACCCAGGCTGGCCTTAGATTTTTCTGTTTAGTATAGAAAGTCTTATTCTCTGTTTCTACTTCTTAAATACTGGTTTACAGGTGCATGCCACCACGTTCAGCTTCAGATTCTCTGAGTTCTGCTCTTTTTATACCCATGAAGTTTGACCCTGAAGGGCTAGAGTGGAGTTTTCCGATTTGGCTCCCTTGATTTAGCACTGACCACCGAGACTAGCATGGGAGAGAGAAGGCAAAGGGCTGGAGTGTACACTCCTGAAACAGTGCCATCTACAGGCAACTGCACCAAATGACATCTCACCAGGACCTTGGTGGGAGGCGGAAACTGTCATCTAGAAAGGAACATAAGGGCAGAGTTGGCAAGTATTTAATGCAAACTGTGGAATAAATAAAATGGGAGACAAGCACAATCACAAAACAACATTCAATAGGAGTCTTTTTCTTGAAGGAACAAAAGCATGGCCAAACAGAATTCTCATTTCACTTCGTTCCAACACAACACCAATCCATTTCACAAGCAGCTTCAAAGGAAGAGGAACTAGTACATCACCATGTCAGTTACAGTTCATAAAAAAATAGGTTCTGTATTTAGTTTCTAAACTCAGTTATCCTACTACAACCGAAGCATAAAAAGAGTTATTTTTTTAAAAAGTCAGTAGCAGCAAAAAAAAACCCAAAAAAACCAAACATTTGTAAATAAAACCTTAGCAATAACCTTATGCCTAGTAACAAAACTCTTTGAAAGCATTAAATATACACAAGAGGGGAATTTGGGTCATCTTTTTCTTACTATAAAATGCTTAGTATCTGAGCAATGTTACAATCTGGTGTCATCATCAAGGGCTTTGAACAAATGCTTCAGGACCATCACATCTCTGCAGAGGGCAAGCTCTCCAAATGTTGTCTCCGAGCTGTGATCCTGGCACAGCGCGGGCATCTCGAAGACTGGAAACACTGCTTGTGAAAGCAAGCCCTGCACCCTGCAAGCAAGGGGATCAGTCATCAACAAATGTGCTCCTTAAATTCTCGCATACATGTGGATGCTTGTTTCCACGGAACTTGAGTTCAGAGCACAGGGTCTTACAGAAAAAAACAAAATCAACCATTCCCAAAATATCCCACCTATAAGTCACTCAACTGCTTTTGAAATATGTGGCTCAGGAACCTGGTAGATGTGGTTGATGCCACATAGATTATTCCAAGCACTAAGGACAGTCCCCCCAGTCTTAACTTGGTGGACAATGGCTGTTGCAAGGTGGCACTGATTCTCTTGAAATGTCCTAGATGGACAGAGCTGCCTCATTTAAAGTCACGCTTTTGTCTTAGCATTAGCCTGAATCTGGTGACTAGTTGCTGTGGAGTTTGAAGACTTGGTCACCTCTATAAGTTAGAACAGTTCTGAAATCCTGCCCCCACTGCCACCCAGAGCTCTGTGAGATGGCCCAGGGCTTCTTGTAGCCCACTACTATTCAATAATTTCCCATGTCCAAGTCTGCTACTTCCACATCCCCATGGGCCTAGAAATCCCAGGTTCTTTTTTCTGGGGACCCTGTCCTGCAAGACTAGAGTGTCCTAAGAAAAGGTCATGGTCACATAAAAGATGAAGGCAGGGCTCCCCACCAAAATTCCTCTATGCAACAGAATTCAGAGAGTGTGGGATTCTCTGAACAGCGCCATCTGTAAAGAGACAAGTAATTTGGCCTAGGAGGTAGCTCAGGTAAAGTATTTGCCACATAAACATGCAGACCTGAGTTCAGTCCCCCAGAGTGCACATAAAAAGCTAGGTATGGTGGCACGTGAGCACAGAGACAGGAGAATTGTCGGGACTATGGGCCAGCTTAGCACCCTGTCTCAAAGATAAAGATGTATTATGCCTTTAAATGACACCCATGGCTGATGTCTGGCCTCCACATACATGCACACGTACTGACCCACATACATAAACACACATCTTCACGTGTGCACACACAAGAGCTAGTAGCAAATGTTTTAGGCATTGAGAGCCATTTGGTTTGAATAGGTATGGCCCCCATAGACCCATGTGTTTGAATGCCTGGCCCATGGGGAAAGCACTATTAAGGTGTGACCTTGTCAGAATAAGTGCAGGCTTATTGAAGAACATGTGTCACTGTGGGGGCAGGCTTTGAGATCTCCTGTGTTCAAGCTATGCCCATTGTGGCACACAGACTCCTGCTATCTGTAGATCAAGATATAGAACTCTTAGCTCCTTCTCCAGCACCATGTCTGCCTGCATGCTGTCTTATTTCCTACCATGAAAATAATGGACTAAACCTTTGAAACTGAGCCATCCTCAGTGAAATATTTTTCTTTATAAGAGTTGCTGTGGTCATGGTGTCTCTTAACAGCAATAGAAACCATAACCAAGTCAATCTCAGTAACTGCGTGTTCACTCCACCTCTATGGCTTAAAAATAGAGATAATCCCTCAGTGCTGGGTGGAACCATAATCTAAGTAAAGCCAGTGGTGACACCAGGTTAAGCTGGGACCATCCTCTCCATCTAACACCCTAAGAAATATCATCCTTTATCCCTGTCTTGCAAAATATGCCTCACTGTGGGCCACAAACTGTACTGTCTCCAATCCATCCTCAGGTACACACTGCATCACTTTACAGAGGTAACTGTACTGAAGCCACTGAGGCATCATTTAGCTGAAGTTTGTACTGGGATTTAGCTACTTTGCAATTAAGTTAGGTGATTATGAAGCTGATGTTGTTAAAGTACCTGAACATCTTCTGCAAGTCATGGTCTGAAACGGGAAGATGACAGTCGTGCTCTGGCAAAACTCACAGATGAAGCCCTTCCCTTGGCATAGCTGCAAAAGAAGGTGGGAAGGTCACAGGCTAACCCTGCTACCTGTGCTGGGGACACGGGGCTGCCATTTACACAGATCCACAGAATCATCCACTTTCCAATGTCTATGATTTTAGCCTTTAGAAGAATGGATCAGGGGGCTGGATAGATGGCTCTGTGGTTAAGATCACTGACTGTTCTTCCAGAGGACCTGAGTTCAATTCCCAGTACCTACAAGGTAGCTCACATCTGTCTGTAACACCAGTTCTGAAGCTTCTATAACACCCTCCCACAGACATAAATGCAGGCAAAACACCAATGAACATAAACTAAAACTATTTTTTTTTTAAAGAAGAATGGATCAGAATAACAACAACAACAACAAAATCCCCATTCCATACTGGTTGTTTCAGGGCAGAATGGGCTCCATGGATGTTGTTAGGGTCCCAGCAGGGCGACTTTTGTTAGCAAATGCAGGGCTATGACCCAATGCTCACCCTACTCAGGGCTGTGAAAGTCCAATGTGATCCAGAGTCAAGTGAGAAAGATCTCCCTCACAAGATCCTGGTGCTGGGAAGGAAATGTGTCCCAGGGAGCCCTCACCTCACAGCTGGCCACATGGGCAAGAGAAGATTTCAGGATGTCCTTAAGCAAAGGTGCCAACAGTCCTTTCTTGGTCCTGAGGAGGTCCTCCATGGAGAACAGATGGCAGTCATCAGTCAAATGGCTGGGAACCTGCTCAAACTCCTTCAGAACACTGCCAGAGAGAAAACAGTTCTCTAAGTCACCTATATGGTTTTTTTTTTTTCCTATTAAAAAGCTCTCTTAGGGCTGGGCTGATGGCTCAGTCACTAAAATACTTGCTTTGCAAGAAAAGGACCAGAGTCCATGCCTCCAGTACCTACAAAGAAAACTGGGCACTGCAGTGCATGGCTGTAATTCCAGTGCTATGGAGAGATAGGGGATCCTCAGAGCCCACTGGAGCTGGGGAGACAGAGACTGGGGTCCCCAGAGCTCACTCGAGCTTGCAAATTGGTGAGTGAGCTCCAGGCCAAATAAAAGACAATGCCCTCCCAAAATAAGGGGGAGAGCTATTGATGAGCCATCTAACACCAATTTCTGGCCTCCACATGCATGCGAACACATGGGCACACACATGTACACAAACACACATAAAAATCTCTATTCATAAATTCATTTTTCAACCTTTACTGGCTGTTTTTGATAATATGTCTGGGATGTAAATTTAACTATTATCCTATTACTGAGCACCTACTAGGTTTCTGTGCTATTTCTTATTTTAAATTTATATCTTAACTAAATTTCTTCCCATCTCTGTGAGAATAACCCTAGGTCAAGCTTTGAGAAGTAATTTCTGGGGGCCATGATCTCACTCGATGTGACATAGGTCCTGTCTCTACCTAGGGGGATTCAGTAGGGCATGAGAATCCTGACAGACCGCTACACACACACAGAGACAGGGGAAGCTCCTATGCCTTGGTGGGCAATATATATATATATACACACAGCCAAATGCTATTCCATCTTCTAAAGGAAGGGAATCCTCACACATGCTACTAGGTGGATGGACCTTGAAAACATTTTAAGTGAAATAATTCTGTGGCAAAAGACACATATTCAATGATCCACATACATAAGCTACTTAGAGTGGTCACATTCATTGAGAAAGAGAGTGAGTTGCCAGGCGCTGGGATGTGGTGGGAATGTCTGTCTATATGCTATAAATATCATTTTATAAATAAAAAAAAAACTATTTTGGCTTGTGGTGAGCACCATAGCAGTAGACATGAAATCAGAGGCAAATAGAGGAGGGCAGAGTTAAGACAGACTTGATCCAGCTGCCAAAAAAAAAAATATATATATATATATATAAATTAAAAAAAAACAAATAAACCACAGGCAGGGCCATGCGGCCAAATAAATTAATAAAAATAAATTAAAATAAAATAAGAAGTTAACTAACAATATGCCTAAAACATAGGCCAAACACAATAAAATTAATATAAACATTTTAATCATTTTAAAACAAAAACCCACAAACAAATCAAACTTCTAGCTCATACAAAGTCAAAAACCTCTGGCCCACATGAGGTAAAAACCCTCGTGCCCCACTGGGATGCAAAAGGAAAGAAGGGGTCAATACGATGGCAGCAGAAACTGGAGCTTGCAAGAAGCAGGAATTCTGCAGATGGACAGTGGTGGTGGGAACACATGGAAGCACCCTCCGTGTCCATGACCTGTGCATTTAAAATGGGTGAGAAGATAAATCTCTGTTGCGTGCGTTTTCACCATCTATTGTATTTACTGTAGTTACATTATATTTATACTCTAGCCACTGGCTCAGGTATTTAATCTTTGTCTTGTTGTTTTTTTAAAAAACTACTTTAGTTTATTTCTTTTAGTGCTGGGGTTGGAACAAAAGGCCCTAGGAAGCCGGTGGTACTTGGGGAGCTAGGACCAGGAGGTACATTTGAGGTAGGAGGGTTCCAGCTAGGAATCATACCTGTCAGCAAACCTGCAAGTCTTCAACATCTTCTTGATATGAAACAATTGCTCCTGGATGTCCTAAGGCAAGAAGTCAACCAGAAGAATGAGATGTGTGGCCACGCCAGGCAATGTGCCCAGCAAACCTAAAAGTTATTTGAAATAGTATGCTGGCAAGCAAAATCAGCTTTCAAGCAAATAGTCCCTTTAGCAAGTGCTCATAACTGAACTTGTGAATCCATAAGTCCTGAATGGACACAGGTTTTATGGGTTCTTGGGAAGAGCCCACACAGATAAGAGACCATTCACTCCATAGTCTATCTGCCTTGTGGAGGGTCTGGGGCTACTCTGAAACCAGAGTGACATGCATTTTCTACCATGGGACATCTTTATTTCTACCCTCACTTCCTTCTCCATAGAGGCATCAGCTCACCTTCACCCTATCCAGTTCCTTGGCTTTTGCATAGAGGTCATGGTGCCCACCTAGCAGGTTGAAGATTGGCTGGTGCCATATGCTGTCCAGTAGCCATTTTGAGAAATTGCTGACTTGGTACTTTCTGAAGTCCCACATCATCAGGATCCTTGCAGGGATACAGGACTCTGCAGATGAGTGGCAGCTGTCACAGAAGTACTTCCCCTGATACTCACAATACCGGAGCCTCTTCACAAACTCTGTAGAGGGCAGGAGGGTGAGACCATGTTCATGATGCTAGAAATCTGCCTTAGGCCATCTCCCTATCCCCATGCAAACTTCATCCTCAGATAAATATTCACAGTGGTAAAGCCAGATTCAACTGCCAGGCGGCATAGCAGTGGCATTGACTTGGGGATTTCACTTATGGCCATTTGTGAATTTGCTATGGTAAGATAGAGGCCAGACAAGCAGAATCCTCCTAAACACTCTAAGACTTGGAAAATGGGTCAGCAAACTGCAGTGCAGTGAGAACATTCCATGTAGGGTCTGAGAATCTGGCAGAGTTTGCAGATGCCACCTGCTACTGGTAAGAACTCCCATGGCAGTTCAGAATCTCATTGGCTAACAAAATGCAATATAGAAGGTTCAGGGAGAGCCCACACATGAAGAACACTTCTAAAGTAGGGTATTCACAGTGTTAGGATGTAGTTTCCAAAGTGTTTTCTTTATAAATCGGGAGGAACGCGCACACACACACAGAGGGAGGGAGGGAGGGAGGGAGAGAGAGAGAGAGAGAGAGAGAGAGAGAGAGAGAGAGAGAGAGAGAGAACCTAGTCTTCCCCCAAGAATGCTAACAATGCACATCTCTGCAGCATATAGAAAACTATTTGTTTCTTATACTTTCGAATCTGATAAAACAAATACATGATGATTCTAAAATTTCTCTAATAAAATATTTTGATGCACAAAAGATACAGGGATGAAGGTAACAATACTGTGCCCTCACTACCTGGGCTAAGAAGAAAAACAATGCAGCTGAAGTCTCCCATGCAGCCATCCCTCAGCATTACCATCTGGCATGAAGCAAATCTGGCATTTGTCACTCCTGGTTTGACTTGTGTCTCTTTATAATTGAGATAACACAGGATGTAATTTTAGTTCTTATGTCTGTTAGGCTCATGGTGAGAACGAACAACATAATGGATGGAAAGGTGGTGACTATACTCCCAACACACTGTAGATACCAATGAGCATTTTCCAAATAATGCCGGGAAGACTAGGCAGGGATGAGTCTTCACTGGGCACTTAGCCTATTCCCCAAGCTGTTTATGGGTTAATATATGCTGTTCTATGCTTGTAATTCTATGACTTAGGAAATGGTGCTTCTTCTTTCATTAAGAAAGACACAAGAGAGTGAAAACAAGCATCACTGTAGGGACACACAGCAGTGAGCTGGGACACATAGACAGTGAGCAAACAAACTCAGTTGAAATTCAGTGTAGCCAGCATATCCCGCTCCTCCTTGGTTTCAGGTGCTCAAGGAGAACAACCAATGTCTCTGTACTTGCTGCATTCTCCTGTGGGGAAAGGAATGCTAAATCTCCAACAAACCAAAAGCACAAAACCTGTAGTACTTAGCCTGCCACCTGAAGGCAGGTGTAGTATACTATACTATACTATACTATACTATACTATATAAAAAGTATAGCACTAAGGAAGCCACATGAAGGCAGGTGTAGTATACTATACTATACTATACTATACTATACTATACTATACTATACTATATAAAAAGTATAGCACTAAGGAAGCCACCTGAAGGCAGGTGTCATACACTATACTATTTTAAAAGTATAGAACTTAGCCTGCCATCTAAAAGACAGACTGTGACCTGGTATCCTGCATCCATGATTGACTTGGTACAATGGGAAGAGACAGGAGGACACAGGGTCCAGTTATTTCCTCCTGATATAACCTTTCCTGTAACATCTCAGCCCCCAACAGCTCAGTATTCACTCATTGACCAAGCTTCATTGAATTCCCACCTTGCTATCAACAGTACAGAATGAATGATGCTATTGATCTTCCTAAGATCGAAGACAGATAAAAAGGAAGGTTTCTAACCTAATGGCACTCGGCCAGGGTGAATTTTACCCTTTGGGGACATTTGGAAGTATCTGGAGCCATTTCACTTGTCATTGCTTAGGGAATGCTAGGGGACAATCTAATTCTGCCCCAAACTCAAACCCATGGGGTCCTCCAAGTCATCAGGACTGGAGATCAGAAACCCTACTTCAACAGCTAATTTCTATCTCTTGGAGTCAATAACATGAAAAATAATACTAGAATAGGGTTGTCCAACAAAACCATTTGAAGATGAAATGTACTGCTGTCCAACACAACTGCCATGACATGGGCCAAGTGTGACTAAAAAACTGAAGTTTAAATTTTAATTAACTTTGATTTTATGATGCCACATAGGCAGGTGGCTGTCATATTGGACAGTGAAGTTTTCGAATAAAGCTGACGAGAGAGAAATACTGACAAGATGCACTATACAAAATTCAGTTGGAAAGTGAGCCATTCATGATGATGCTTTGTAGACAGTAGGGAGAGTGAGCCAGAGAAGATGGTAGCGGGAATTGCATCTGCTATTGTGTTGTGATAGCTGCTTACAATCTTGCTTTTAGAACATGAGGAAGGGGTTGTCTTAGTTGGAGTTTCTATTGCTGTGATGAAATACCTTGGGCACAAAGCAAGATAGGGAGGAAAGTGTTTAGTTGGCTTAAATTTCCACATTGTAGCTTATCATCAAAGAAAATCAGGACAGGAACTCAGGCATGGGCAGGAACCTGGAGGCAGGAGCTGATGCAGAGGCCATGGAAGGGTGCTGCTTACTGGCTTGCTCCTCATGGCTTGCTCAGCCTTATCTCTTATAGAAGCCAGGACCACTGGCCCAGAGTTGGAACCACCCACAATGGGTTGAGTCTTTACTATCAATAACTAATTAAGAAAATGCTGTATAGCCAGATCTTATAAAGACATTTTCTGAATTAAGGTTCCTTTCTTTCAGAAAAACTCTAGTTTGTATGTCAAATTGACATATGACTAGCCAGGACAGGGGTAGAGGGTAAAATGGCCTCCATATGAAATTGGAAAGGGACTCAGGAATCATGCCAACAGAATGTGAAATTGTGGACTGAATTCTGAAACAGATAAACAGATGGGCAACAATTTTCTAAAATCTGGTATAGTCTGAAGATAACCTGAAGGGATTGAGCCAACATTAACACTTCAGATGTAATGATTGCTCTGTGATTGACATTTACAGAAGCTGGGAAGAGGGCTTGGGAACCCTTCACACTATTTCTAGAACTTTTCTGTAAGTCCAAATGATCTCAGAATTCAAAGTGAAAATAGTGAGAATTAGACAAAGTTCTCAGGAAAAGCAATGAATCGCTTCCGTAGATGACACCAGCCAAGCCTACGTGTGCCTACTCTGTAGTGTTTCCCTCTCCTCAGGCTTCATTGCCATCACCACAGCCCCTCTGCACGTGCTAAGCACCCCATACCCTGGAGAGAATCACTTCCTTACGAGACCTTTCATTCCCCTCTCCTTCTCCACCTCAGATTAAGCTTCTCTACTGTAAATTCTGTAGCAGTCTTGCCTCCTCCATCCTTTATCTTACCCTCCAAGCTGGCAAGGAGATCCTGTGAGGGCAGGGTCTGCAAGACTCCCTGCTAATTGATAGCATTTCAATGAATTTAGGGAGGTACTTAACAGTTAGTGGGGTCAGTTGCTTCAATGTAGCTTCTGACTCACACATTTGACATTTTGCATGACACTAGGATGTACAGAGTAACTGACAGACCTGCCTCTTGCTAGACTAGCTGGGAAGTGAGTCATGCTGTGACTGTGGTACATTAATGTGTAGTGAGAAGAAGCTTGGGTTGGTTCCGCTTTCAGTTTTAATCTCTTGAAATAGACATCTTTGCTGAAGAACAAGTAATGCCCAGCCCCAGCTGAAAATCTTGCATGGGAAGACTATGAGCAGAATCTAGGCCAGCCTAGAAATGCGTCACTATGCCCGCTCTCAGAGAGGTCTTGGCAGGAACCATTTATTTACTCTGTTTGAGTGTCTAGAGGACCACCTATGAGCAAGCACAGCCCTAGAGGCTAGAGATGAACAATGAACAAAGCCACAATGTTTCTGCCTTCATGAGACTTCTGGTGATGAAGACAGATAATAATCTGTAAATAAAACTAAGAGTATTCTAGGGATGGGTGCCACTCAGAGAGTAAACAGTATGGCGAATGGTCCAATGAAGCCAACTGTCTGTGGCCAGATTGGAAGACTCAGGGAAAAGAGGAGAAGGAGATGAAGAAGAGGGGGAGAGGAAGAAGAGGAGTGAGAAGAAAAAGAGGGTGAAGATGTGAAGGAAGCTGAGAGTCACAGAGGAGTCAGGGGGCAGGGGCATTCCGGGCAAAGGAAACAATAGGTCCAAATGTCTACATTGAAAATGGTTGGCTTCTCCAAGTGCCCAGTGGAGGAGAAGCGGCCAGGATGGCCCTTCTAGTTCCTGGCTAGCCATGCAGCTGTGGAGGTCACGATGGCCTCCTAGTGAAAGACAGCGCCATCTCCATAAGTCCTCTACAACATGCTCACACCAAAAAGTCTGTCTCACACCAAAGCGATCCACAGTCCAGTTCTGCTGATCTTCACATAACAAGCAAGCAGTGCAGGACCCATACTTACTGGGCTGTATCGGAGTCCCACATCCAGCACAAAAGAAATTCTGGGCCACCACCGCTATGTCCCTCCTGAGGACAGAAAAGGGCGACTATTATACATTTCAGGTGCAGAGTTTTTCACTGATAGAAAAGCAGCTGATATTGTGGTGTGTTCCTTGGCTTGGGGTCCTTAATTTTGTCATTTATTTTCATTTTGAGAAAATTTTATACTTATCCAATATGGTCTCCTAGTTGAAACACATGAGCTCTCTAAAGCTGGGACTCTCTCTCTAAAAATCTCAATTGTCCCCAAATTAGAAGTCTGTGTTACCAAGAACTCTTCTATTATAGTCCTTGGGGCTTCTCACTGCCCATGGACAGAAGTCAGCAGTACTGTAAAGACAGCCAAGGAGACACAACATGGTATGACATGCTTGGAAAGGACACACATGAAGAAATACAATATACATTAGAATAAGAGACAACACAAGATAAAGTTATGAAATGCTCCTGCAAAGAGTGTTCTGAGAACAGCTGTGCCCTGATTTCAGAGGTGACCTAGAATTATGGGAAAAGTACTAAATTTAATTTTTTATTGTAGTCCAAGGTCAACAAAAATTGCCATGGTTAAATATATGTATGTCAAATTTCCATCTATGTCTTACAGAGGATCCTGGGAAATTTGAGAGAAAAGATATCCGGTGCAATGAAAGTGACCTGTGCTGGAGCCTGGAGGACAAGTTCTGCCCAAGAAATCACAGCACCCTCCTCCCTGGGATCCACTAAGTTTGAGAGCAAAGTCAGTAGGCAAAGACATGGGGCCTGAGAGACCTCCAAGCAGCTGGGAGAATGTTTCTCCAAATCCCTGAAGTTTGCATGAGAGACCAAGAGAATAGAAAAACCACACATGGTTAAAATATGTTGCCTGCAACCTTTATCTGTAATCCATTACATACTCTCAGAACAAATTACAGCTAAACTACTGTGCACACACAATATGCATGGCCACATATACACACGCTATACAGGTTTAGTCCCTTCTTGGTACAGTTTTAGCTGCCTCAGAGTGTCTGTGATTTTACTTATGTCCTGTTACATTTCTCAACTATGGACAATCTCCTTGAGGTTAAATTCTTCTTTTGAAATTTTTATGCATTCTTTGCTCTTCTAATTGCATAGTCTTTTAAAGCTAGTCCAGAAAATAGAATAGTCTGATCACTTAAAATTATTATATCTGATTTTTGTTTCAGCATTAGCCACTTGAAATCCTCTTTGGGCTACTGAATCTACAAATGCTATGTCGTGTTCATAACTGGGGAGGGAGAGTCACATGTCTAACTTGTGAATACTTACGTACCTCCTCCCAGCCCCAAAGCCCACAACAGAATGGCAAAACTAAGCCAGAAATACATTCTCCTTTGCCCCTCACCACCTTGGTTTTTTTCTTCACCTGCTTCCATAGGAATCAGGTGGGACTCATCACATGTTCCAAGTAGAATTGAGATTCAAGGCAGCATCCCACACTTACTTGATTGGCTTGTGAACAGTAAGTATGATTTGAAATGGAGGGGGTGCCCAGTCTTCAGCCCCTGGCACCCTGGATTTGGGCCTGATTTCCTGTGTTGCATCCATACTGGAGTCCGAGTCTTCCCCAGCATGTACTTCATTCCCAACCTGCATGACACAAAGGATGCCGGGTAACCTCAGAAGCCACATTTCATTAGGAAGAACTTTTAAGTGTGTTTCCCATTACAATGTACCACTAGAAATTAGAACTGGTTTTAGCTGATCTAAAAGCCTTGGCACAGGTCCTAGGCTTTCCAGCTAAGCCCTCACCCACTCTATATTTCTTAAATGATTGTATGTCTGTGCAGGCCAGAAGCGGGCATCAGATCCCCTGGCTCTGGAGTGCAGTGTGAGATGCATGGTGTTAAGAATAGCAGCCTCTTAACCACTGAGCCTGAGCCCTCCTGGTTTAGTATTTTTAGTTCCTTTGTTTCCAGACTTCCCATGTGGTGAGAAGGCTCTTTGACCAGGGATACTTCATGACAGAAGTAGCCTCCAGTGACCAAAGCAACAGCCAATCAGAGCTTTTCCATGCTCTTGATGCAGAGCCCTAGTTTACAAAGCTGGATAGCTTACTGTAAAATCTTCCATTTTCCTATGTCACTTACAATCTAGACTCCTCCAATCCAGGAACCTTCACAATGTGCTCATAATCATTCAAGCCTGTTCCCATGACCACCACCCACCCACCCCACCCCGACACAGTCCACCACACCTAAGACTCTCTGCTCATCTAAGACTCCAGACCCCTCCATTTCCTCCAGTGGCCCTTGTGCTAAGAACACTTTCCCAGAGGGGCTGGCTGACCTGGCTCTGCCTGGTTAACACCTGGCTCAGGATCTAAGCTCTCCAGTCTGATAGAATTAGACACCCTCCCACTCTGGCCCTTCCAGAGTGATTTTCTTCAACCATTCCTTCAGCGTTTACTACCGCCAGGTTCTCATGTTCTTAGAGAGCAGTGTCTCCTGCAAGCAGAGTCTTGACACCTGTCAGGCAGCAGTGACACCAGCTTCCCTGCCCATAACCCTGCTGAGGTCTGGGTCCAGCACTCTAAAATAAGATCAATATGAGGAGGAAAGGACAGTGCACCTCAGGGTGCTTGGGAGGATGGCAGCATTTTAGCAGGCCTGGAATCCCAGCATTAGGGCAGCCAGAGTAAGAGGATTCTGTTAGAGTCTCCCCTGAGCTACATAGCAAGACCTTTTCTCAAAACAATAACAACATAGTGTAAATTCTTATGTATATTCCCTGATGTTAAATGGGGTCTCACACTTACTTTGAGACCTCTGGGACACCTATAAGCCACACAAGAAACGTAAATATTTTAATTGAGCAGGCAAGTGAGAAACTGAGAACGTTCCATTCCGCATCAACTGGCTTCTATACTTACTCCCGAGCTGGCTGCTGACAGGGAGCCTGGCAGCTGGGAATTGACATCTGACAGCATCTGGCACTTCCAGAACCCTCGGAACAACTCTCTGGCTAACAGCCCAGCAGGACTGAAGTCTGACTCACACTTTCCACTGAAACACGAGAGAGAGAAAGAAAAGCTGGACAACTGTGCATAGAGAATACAGTCAGGATCTTTGGGGGTTCAACTGTGTGTTGAGGAAACTGTGTGAGATGGTCAGTTATTAGCTGGGAATCTAGAAAAAACAACAGTTCATCCATGATCAGCAAACAGAGTCTCTCATTTACTAAGGGTACTGAGACCTGGGATAGGGTAAAAAGAGCACTAGATGTAAAAATCAGAAAACAAGAGTTCAAATCCTCCTTCTGATGTTTAATAGCATTGTGAGGCTGACCCAGCCTTTCATCTCAGCACTGGGGTGACAGAGGCAGGGGGAATCTCTGTGAATTCAAGGCCAGTCTAGTATACCTAGCAAGTTCCAAGACAGATAGAGCTATATAGTGACACCCTGTCAAAGAGTGGGGAGGCACTGTGACATCCTTTTTATAAGTCCTAGTTTCTAGGTCTATAAAACAGGGTGACAAATAAATGCACAGGGGCTGGAGAGATGGCTTAGCAGTTAAGAGCATTTGTTGCTCTTGCAGAGGACCAGGTTAATCCAACACCTACATGGTAGCTCATAATGATTTATATAACTTCAGTTCCATGGGTGTCAAAGCCTCTCTTCTGACCTCCATGGGAATGTACCATGCACATGGTACACATATATGCATGCAGGCAAAACACTCATAAAATAAAATAAATCTAAATTTTTTAAAATAAATGCACAAATACATATGTAAAACTTGCCTAGCCTCCTTGGGGTTAAATGAAAACATATTTCTGCAGAATATTTGTACATTGTATGAAGATGTGTTACTGTGATTGATGTAATAAAAAGCTAAATGACCAATAGCTGGGCAGAAAAGGATAGGCGGGACTTCCGGGAAGAGAGAGTCAGTCAAAGGGATGAAGCTAGGCATGCAGGAGACTTGAGAAAGTCACTGAAGAGGTCGGACATAGAGTACAGAGTAGAGGCAACCACACGGCAGAATGTAGGCTCATAAAATCAGGTTCATTTAAGTTATAAGCACTAGTTAGAAAAAAACCTCTAAGTTATTGGCCAAGCTTTCATAATTAATACATCTCTATGGGCTGGCCATCCTGACCACATGTAAATGTGTAAGTAAGGAAACTTACTACACATGTACAATAGCTTTCCTACACGCTAACACTCAGTGACTTTGGAGTGCTGTGCCTTGAATATCGGCAGTGTCCTCCAAAGGTCCAGATGTTAAGGAACTGGCTCCCAGGGAGAAGACTGAGGCTAGAGGAAGTGGAATTTAGCAGGCGGTCTGCAGGTCACTGGGGGCAGGAACCACAAAGGATGGTGGGATATTCCCTCTTACCCTCCATCCTGCCATGATATCCCAAGACACACTGCCCTCACTGTCAATGACACTATCATGTCTTTGAGTTTCCAAAAACAAATAAACCCTTTCTCTCTGTCAATAAGTTGTCAGGTATTTTACTATAGTAACCAAAGCTGCCAGCATGGAGGTGACTGACTGAATTCTAGGTGGTAGTCTAATCTTTTCTTTTCCTGTTGCTGTGATAAAATGGCAAAAGTAACTTAGGGGGAAAATGCCCATGCACATAAAAATAGAAATAAATAAGCCTCAGAAAAAATTAACTTAAGGGGAGAAGGATTTATTTTACTTTATCTAAGTTTAATTTTTTGTTTGTTTTCTTGAGACAGGATTTTTTTGTATAGCTCTGTAGACTATGCTGGCTTCAGACTCACAGAGATCCTCCTGCCTCTGCCTTCTGAATTCTGGAATTAAAGGTGTGCAGCACCATGGTCTGGCTAAAATGTTTGATATTATAATTATAACCCTTCTCTTTCCCTTTTCTCCCCCACCACTAACTTACTAAACCAGCATAATCCCTATCAACAGCCTATAAACATTTGTCCTCAAAAGAAGTCTTTGCTTCTCATCAGCGAAACTTCTTTGCAATAGACGGAGACCACTACAGAAACCGACAACCAATCAGAATGCAGAGTTGTGGGGAGGCCAATATTAAAAGATACATCTACAAACAGTCCCACACCTAAGGCTCAGTCAATATTGCAGAAAAGGGAGCTGGAAAATTGTTTTCCAGAGGATTGGGGAATTTGCTGTGAGACTGTTCATTCTAGTTCACTCTTCAAGGTACAGTCTACCACAGTAGAGAAGTCAAGACATCAGGACCAGGAAGTGGCCCATCACACTACACAAGTAATCAGAAGAGAGCAATGAATGGATGCATGCTAGTGCTCAGCTCTCTCTCCACTCATACAGTCCAGGCTGCCCTGCCCAGAGGATGGTCTCATCCATAATTAACATAGTTAAGATAATCTCCATAGGCAGGGTAAGGGGCCCTACTCAGAGGGTGATTCTGGATCCTTCTGAGCTGACAGTTAACACTAACCACTTTGGTCCCCATTTGTGACTAACTTAGCCAAAATATACGATATCAGTGGCATAGTGCACATGGTGGTTCCAAAGAATCCTCCAGTGGTCCATGTAGTCCGAAGTTTCTGTCCCAACCAGAAACTCTCAAATATCTAACAACCACTTCCCAAATAGTTGACTTGGGGGCTTAATATTATAGCAACTGCTGGACCAGTAGCTCAAGCATATTACTATTTACCTTTTACACTTAAATTAACCTATAATTCTATTTATATTGCTTAGTACCTTTGCTCAGTCCAACATTCTCATCTTGCTTCCTCTGCATCTGGCTGGTAACTGCTTCTCTGCCTTTCTTCTTCCCAGGATTCTCCTAGTCTGGCTGCCCCACCTCTACTTCCTGCCTAGCTACTGGCCAATCAGCATTTTATTAAACCAACACAGGTGAAAAATCTTACAGTGTGTAAGAGCATTATTCCACAGGTCCATGTGTGTAAACACAAGAAGACATGTACCTCTTAAGAGAGTTGCAGGGGTGTCTGCTGCCTTCCGTGATGTCATTACACTCCCCAAGTTCTGTGGAAAAATGAAAGAAAGGAAAACAGGGTCTTTTAGCCTGCCTCTTTCAGTTAATTTTTAAGAATACAAAAATAGGTTCTGTGTATTCAGGGGACCTACAGTGGCTAATTACCTACAGACAACAGTGTGAGATTCCAGAGAACTACCAGAAATTGGATTTTTATATAAACTTCATCACAACCACACAGTAGATCTAACAAATATCTGCATTTTTGTTCAGCTCTTACAAATGAGATGAGCAATTATCAAGGCATCAGAGACAAGGAAACAGATTCTTCTTCTCTGCATCCTGGGAGAGATTTCCTCAAACATCCCTGACATAACCTTGTAAGTGATGTTTGCTGGTAGGTGTGTGGTTGGTATGAGACGGTTGGAAGCAAGGGGATTCTAAATCTCACCTAACATAATGAATTCATCCAAGTCATGTTTGCAGGCCTCTCTGCACACAGGAGAGTAGGAACATGTCTCAGCCGCTGGGCTGACCTGCAGCATAGCACAACCTGAAAAAAGAAGGAAGAAGGATTTTGTCATCAGGAAGTAAGGCTGGAGGCTGGCCCAGAGTTCAACTCCCAGAACTGACAGAAAAGCCTGAGTTTATAATCCCGACACTGGAGTGGGGGGAGCGGGGGTTAGATCTTGGGAGCTCACTGGTGTCAATGAGCTAATCAGAGAATCCCAGGCCAAGTGAGAGAGCTTGTCTGCAAACAAAAGAAAACAAACAAAAAAACCAAGGGGACAGTTCCTGACACCCAAAATTGTCTCCTAATCTACACACACACACACACACACACACACACACACACATACACACACACACACAAATATCAGAGCAAACAAGCACCTCAAGAGTAGAATACCCACCCACAGGGCTGGTGACACATGCCTTTAGTCCCAGCTCTTGGGAGGCAGAGGCAGGTGGATATCTGAGTTCAAAGGTCAGCCTGGTCTACAGAGTGAGTTCAAAGACACACCCAAGGATATGCAGAGAAACTCTGCCTCAAAAAATAAAAATAAAACAAACAAACAAAAATAAGAGTAGAGCACCAGCCTGGCATGCACACAGCCCTGGGTTCAGTCACAGCGTTGCAAGAAAACAAAAATGTCATTGGTGTGATGGTTCCCACCTATAGCTTGGGCTGTAAATGCTGGAGAATTGCATCTCTTGTTCAAACCAGTCTGGTGTATAGTAAGGCACTTTTGAAAGAGGAAGAGGAGTACAGTGAGGAAGAGGAGGGAGGAGAGGAGAAGGAGGAAGGACAGCAGAACAGCACAGCTCCCAGCTGTCAGAATCTGGGTCAGAGGACAGGGCTTGAGCTGTTGCTTCAAGGAATAAAAGCTGCAGAAAGCCAATTTAAGATCTGTCATTCACTATAATTAGGTGAGACAGGCTGATGTAATCTGTCCACTTTTAGATACATCTGAAAATTCTCCATTGTAATGCAAAATTTAAAATAAAACTAATGAAGGCAAAATAAAAATATAAAAATAAAACAGCCAAACTGGCCATGAAATTTGTAGTACAGGACATGTAATGATATAGGTTGTCATGTACCTCCATAGTTCATGTCCACCTAGAATGAGACTTATTTAGCAATAAAACCTATACAGAGGGGAGAGTCAAGGCATAGTCTCTGGCCCCAGAAGCGGTTGTGAAGAATTATTAGATGAATAGTGTAGGTGTGTTAAGTTAGAGGTTAACTATACCCACCTTGAAGCTGGAGATAGAACTGTACAGGAAACAGAGAAAATAGAATGCCTTTAAGCCACACAGGAAGATCATTAAGTGGGAGGTCCTGGGGACCCATCAACTAGGCAAATTTGACAGGTTTAGAAGGACATGAAAGAGAAGCTCAGGACTGTAAACACAGGTCTCTCAGAGGTATCCAGCTAGAGAAAGCAGCTGATGGAGACAAAATATGCCAGAAAGTGAATATGGGGGATGGTGCTGAAGACAGGGCTTGCTTTAAGAAATGGATAACATTCATTGTCAGCTTTGGTACCCTTTCCTCCAGAAGGAACTTCCTGGGTTCGAAACTGCCCTTGACTAGTGACGGGGCTGGACTCTCACCTCTCCACGGTGTTAGCCCTCTTGCTTCCTTGGTCCCCTCCATAGATCCTCTGGGAAAAGAGTGTGTGGTAATTTGAATGTAATTTACCCCATAATTTCACAAGGAGTGACCCTATTAGGAGGGATGGCCTTGTTGAAGTAGGTGTGGCCTTATTGGAGAAACTGTGTCCAATGGACATGGGCTTTGAAGTCTCCTTTGCTCAAGATACCACCCAGTGTCAGAGTCCATTTCCTGTTGCCTTCTGATCAAGATGTAACCAGCACTATGTCGGCCTGCATGCCTCCATGCTCCCAATCACGATGATAATGTACTGAACCTCTTAAACTATAAGGGAGCCACCCCAATTAGATGTTTTCCTTATAAAAGTTGCCATGGTCATGGTGTCTCTTCACAGCAATAGATCCCTAACTAAGAGAATGTCTGTCCTGCCACCACTGCGTCCCATTACCAAGTACATGGCAGGTTCATTGTTTTCTAAATGAAAGAGGACCACTGGGCAAGGAAAAACATGTGGAAGGAAAGTTAAGAGAATCCTACAGGATAGAAAATTATGAAATACAGGAGACAACAGCAACCATGAAAAAGTAGAATGAAATCCAAGGAAAGACAAAACAAGAAATGCAGTGTTGGTAAAAAGATAGAACATGAGCACCAATCAGAAGGCAAAACAGCAGCCTTGGTGGAGGTCATCCACAGGTGCAAAGTGACATTATTACCAACAAAGCATACACCAAAGATCCTCAAAACTGAGTCCCTAAAAATAACATATCACACACACACACATAAGCTCAAAATATTCTAAGTTAGTTTTAGATTTTGAATTATCACACTCATGGCTAACCTGCATGGTGCATGTGGCCAATGGCCATGGATTGGACACATCTTCAAAGGACTAAAACATCCCTCATTCAGGACAGATAGCATCATGTATGGAGATCACAATACTCAGCGTTCACACATTTGCCCAACTTGCCTTCATAGCCACTGTCTGAAGAAGTGGAAGAGCCTGGCTCCTGCTTTGCAGGGGTATAACAGGTCACTTCAGCATCAGCCTCATTATTCCCACGATGGCCACTGGCTTCCTCTGGGCCCCAGATCTCTGGCTGCTGTTGGCTCAGGAGGTTGAATTTCATATTCTCCATTGTTGAGATAATCATGTCTGCAGCATAAAAGTGGACATTTTCCTGCAAGGAAGAAAAAGTCAGTTCAAATAGGAGCATAATCAATTTTGTTTCAGAGTATGGATCAGATTTCAAAACTGGAGAAGTGTTACTTAAGAGACACAAATACAGATAAATATAACTATTGATTTAACCTACTTAGGACATAACACACATCCAGAGACACAGATATGCCTAACTGAATTAACTTACTTTCAGGGTTGGAAAGTAAACTTAACAGGGCATTACACTACAGTACAGGCACTCTACTACTGAGTTCCATCCCTGCCACCAAGTAGAGTTTCTAATGATAGAACACCCTTGGTAGGTAGGGCCCAACATCTGACACAGTTCATCAGTCATGAACAACTGAGCACACAGTTCTCCTGGCAGCCTCCATCAAACACTAAAGAGAACCCTTTGGCTGTGCCTCACAAGGGTGGTTTCCATACTCACACCCAACAGATGATACCTAAGACTCAGATTTTCAGTGGTTGAGAAGATCCGCTCACCTTTCCCACATCAGCAGGTAGCACAAATGTCTCTAGTGGGAAGAAATTCCAAGAATGGTTTCTTCTGCTGCTCCGAGAAGTACCTGCCAACACAATGAGTCATTAAAAATGGAGAAAGGGGGCCTGGGGAACATGGCTCAGGGCCTGGGGGACATGGCCTAGTCAATACAGTGCTTGCTATGAAAGCCTGAGACCTGAGTTCAGTCTCCTCTTAAAGGGAGCACCTGTAATCTCAGTAGTGGAGAGGTAGAGACAAGAGCATCCCTAGGCTTGATAGCCAGCTACTTAAGACAAATTATGGAGCTGCAGATTCAGGGAGAGACTCTGTCTCCAAGAGAAGGGGGTGTAGAGAATGACAGAGACCACCTGACATCAACCTCTGGCCTCCACATACACATGCACACAGGTGAGCACACAGCACAAAAGAACACACACACATTCACATGTGTGCACACACAGGGGAAAACAAATCCAAAGATTATCTAGGCAAACAAAACCAACTGCAGAGTACCAGTCTTCAACACCATTAAAAAAAAAAGTACATTTCTAGAAAGATGTGGTTGACAGAAGAGGAACGAGCCTTTTGATGACAAGGCCTGTAGACACAGCCTTACTGTCAATCATTTGTACAGGAAACTAGCAGAGTGACTGAGAGGTGTCTGCAGAAAACCACCAGAAAGGCAGGACCAGTGGAGTAAAGATGGCTGGAAAATGAATAGGTCTGGGAAATACCCACGAGCAATGGGAAGGTAGCCTTAATTATAGAATCACTTCCTCAGCTTGTAGCAATTGGCCCCAAACTTCCTGTTACATATACAAAGTCATCTGAAAACAAATAGTCCTCCAATCAAGCTGGACGTCTACAGTACTGTGTCATCCATTCTTGCATCCTCATCCACTCCTTACTGGCAGTGGGTACCTAAAAGAGCACTTCCTCTCACAGAACTGTTAACTACAGCCTTGGGAGGAAGTGAAATTTTATGACAGCCGGGGGGAGCTGAGGTTTCCTGGCCTGCTAAATTAAAATAAGATTCTGCAAATGTCCTGGTGGCTGTGGCTTCTCAGATGTCAGACAAATGCAGGCAGTATCACCCTGATGCCTTGTGTTGAACAAAGTGGTCTGACATGGAAGACAGAGGAATTCTTGACCTGGGTTGGTAAACATGGTGGGGATAGGATGTGAAGGCCATTCACCATCTCTGCCACTGTGACTAGAAGGCCACTACTGATGAAAGGAAATAAATTGCTGGTTTGTCTTCTTAAAACAAAAACAGGAATCTGGCAGGATTTGGTTCCTATGTTAAGGTGCAGCCCTGAGTGTGGAGGAAAAAACAAGATCCAGCAGAGCAGTGTCCAGCCCCACTATGCCTTGGTCACAGATTCTCTCATGCCTTGAGGTGGGATTATTACCTCTTGGGACACAAGCAGACAGAATGCAAAGGTATTTTTTAAATATGTCTGTCCTGTTCAAACGATAGGACTCAGGAGGATAGTTTTAACAGCCTCAGGAAATCCCTTCCTCAGCTGCTAATAGAGATGTAAGGGTCCTAAGTCTGTGTCTTAGCAGCCAATGTCCATCCTTTCTGCTGCTCCACACTACAGGAAGAGAAAACCCAGTCACTTCTGGGCTTCTGTTTCTTACTTAGGATGAATCTCTTCACCAGGATCAAGAGAGTCTTGTCAGGTATGCTGGCTCACACCATCTAGTGTGCTGGCTCACACCATCAGGTATGCTGGCTCACACCATCTGGTGTGCTGGCTCACACCATCAGGTATGCTGGCTCACACAATCAGCTGTACTGACTCACTCCATCTGGTGTGCTGGCTCACACCATCAGGTGTGCTGGCTCACACCATCTGGTGTGCCGGATCACACCATCAGCTGTGCTGGCTCACTCCATCAGGTGTGCTGGCTCACACCATCAGGTGTGGTGGCTCACTCCATCAGCTGTGCTGGCTCACACCATCAGGTGTGCTGGCTCACTCCATCTGGTGTGCTGGCTCACTCCATCAGGTGTGCTGGCTCACACCATCAGGTGTGCTGGCTCACTCCATCAGGTATGCTGGATCACACCTCTGACCTCAGCACTCAGGAAGTAGAAATGAGAGGCTTGCCATGAGGCTAAGACCATCCTGGGCTCTAGATGAAAGCCTGTCTCAAAAACCAAACAAATAGAACACCTCAAAACACTGAATAGCTTTAAAGATACTGATGAGAATTGCTGGGAAACCCCAACTTTGGACCCAAGGGGCCTCAGTACTTGTCCTTGCTTTAGGGTTCATTTTGTCCCATTGTTTTCCTAGGAGAAAGGCAGAGATACAAAGTGATGCTAAGTTGAAGAACTACTTTTTGTACAAGGCAAGGACAAATGGGTTTGAGCCTCAAAGGTCATCATCAGTCAGTGGCTGCTTATGACTTGTTACCCTGATGGTTTATGTGGGGGAAAGACTTCCTCCAGGAGGCAATCTCACAGCAAAACTCATCTCTCACTTAGCAGTCTCTAAATCTGCAACCAGCTCTCTATCTGGAGAACTAAGCACCTAGGTGGACAAGAGAAAGAAAGAAAGAAAGAAAGAAAGAAAGAAAGAAAGAAATGTTTTGAGAGACATTTTGCTCAAACTTGGTTGTCTCAAAAATCAGCCTTTGAAAGACAGAAAGAAATAAATACATACCTACCCTGAGAACAGGCAGGTGACAGTTATTAAAATTATATGCAGCAAACAGTAACAAGAGAATGCTTTCCAGACTGTTTGAAGTAGGGCTCTGAACTCACAGCATGGATAGAACATAGTGAATCCTTCAAAGTAAAACACAGACATCTAGCTGGAACCTGCCTCTTCCTCTGTGTGGACTAATTCATTCAGGGGTTTTCCATTTTAAGAATATGTACACTACTTCACAGCAAGGAGAGCCTTGTTTTTACACCAAGAAGTTTTAGATAGCCTTTGTGGGAAGTGTTGTGGCTTCTGTTCTCAAAGTTGCTATTTTCTCAGCTGCTGTGCTAGAATTAAAACAGGTGAGGCATATTCTTCGTCTGCAGAAGCACTACTAGACATCTAATTCCTTTCTGCCAATGTCTCCCCGACTCACAGTGGGTTGGGTGTTCCTAATATTCTCCCTGCAGAGGAGCTAATAAACCCAGAGATTGCTTCTGGAACTGAACACCCTGAAAACAAAGCTGGGAAAGTTTTTACATATGTCACCAAGGGGTGACACCTGGTTCACCCTTGACCCTTCTTGCTAAGGTCTGGGCTCAGCCTTTTAACTATGCTGAGATAAAATGATAACCTGTCTCTCAGTGGAAGGAGGAGGTGATATGTGATCCACCTGTTGCTACCATAAGAGAGCAGGGCTGTGGTCACATTAAATGAGCTCATGCATTGGCTCCAATCATAGTAGAGGTCATGAACGTCATTTCTCATGGCAAAGACAGTAGGCAGATTTTTTTAGGCCAGCCCAGACAAACACACGGATCAAGAAGAATAAAGGAAGTCACCAGACAGAGTTACCATCATCTGCAGAGGCTGCCAAGTGAGGTGACTCAAGGCAGGCACTGTCCTCCTTAGGGGATGGGAAAGTGGCAGCGGTCTTGGGGATTTTGAGCAGAGATTTATGCTGAGGATGAACTTCTTGTTCTTCTGTACCCAGAGAGAAGTCACCATTCTTTCCCCCAGAGCCAAAAGCAGAAGTGCTGCAGACAGCATCAGCAGGACTCTTGGACAATGGCATCTCAGCTAGGGAGTCCCTGTGGGAAAACAGTGAAAGACTCACGGGAAAGGGAGTGTCCACCACCAAGTGTTTCCCAGTCTTTTGCACTGGCGGTCTCTGGGGGTGTAAGTCTTGTAGTGGCTGCTCCACATACAGTGGGTTGATCCAAGAAGCTTTGTGCCTCATGAGCCTCGTGTCTAATTGACAAGGAGAGTGGACAGTGTCCAAGGGCCTGGGTAAACCATTGGTATCCTCAAAGTTACAGCTGATCCCTTCACAGGGGTCCACAGGAGAATCTTGCAGGCCTGTGGTCTGAGACACCATCCTTCCAGGCATGGAGTGAATGCGCTGAAAACATAACTCTCCAGTGGCTGTAGTACCATCTGGCATGGTCCTTGAACTCATCACCTGGCCAGCTTGAGGTCTGAAGAGTTTATCTGCAATGAACAAGAATCATTCCAGATAAATAAGAGCCTGGTTGTGTTTTCAGTTATATATTATTGTCAATAAGCAAAAACAAACAAACAAAAACCATAAAAACAAAACAAATTATTTTTCTTTATACTTCATATTAATGTCTTCTTGTGTTTTCAAGCCAAAAATAAATGACTAAATTAGACAAGACAAACAAAAAAACAGCAGTAAACCTAGACAGTTTGATAAGAAACACTTTTGCAAGTATGAAATTAATTGAAGCCACAAAGATCAACTAATAATGCAAAACAGCAATGTACCAAAGGTATTATGATACAAGTTACCTGTCAAAAAATAGAAACTCCAAGTAAAAGTTAAGACACTTTTCTATCATTTTATTTGGAGTTTATTCTAGCCTTACATCAAAATAAAGATGCATTAAAAATAATGAAGACAATCACGGAAATCTGTTACCATGTTGCTTACATCAACTTTTGTGACATCTAAAGGAATTCGGTTCTAGTTTCTAATACTTGTAAATGATGTTGTGAATCTAGAATCCACCTTTAAGATGGTTCTGTCTGATTTTGGCTATAGTGAATGTGATGATGGTTAAAATGTTGATCTACACAATGAAAAGCCAATGATTTCCCCAAGCCCAGCAAACATTTCTTTTTACTATCTGCCTTAGAGAGCAAGGTGGAAGCAAGTCCATCCAGGTCAGTCTTTTACAGATGCAGTCTATCAGGGCAAGTTTATCTCAAATGAAGAGTGTCTCAGCACGTGGGATTAGCTTTATGTCCTTGTGGCCGGACACCTGAGAGAAAGCATCTTAAGGATTCACTTGGTTTGTGTCTTCAGAAGGTTCAGTCCTTGGTCACATAACTCATGTTACAGGGTGTAGTGACCCATGATGTCATGACTGTAGGAGTGTGTGGCAAAGTCAGAAACAAGAAGAGGCCTGAGTAAGACATGCTCTTCACAGCATATTGTCAATGTCTTGCTTCTTCCAACCGACCCCACCTTCCCATAATCTACTCAAATTTTGAATCCATCGGTGAGTTAATCCACAGCTTAGCTCAGAACCCTAATGAACGAATTCTCTCTGAAGACTCTGGACACCCTGGAGGCTTGTTTGGTCCAATCCAGTTGACAGGCAAGAGTATCACTTAAAAGTGTAACTGAATATGAGAATGTAGAGTTGACCCCAGAGTGTTAAACATGCTGTGTGGAGCTGACTCCCATGTGTACATTTTTATATGATGTTCCCTCAACTCCAGACAAGTCCATCATATTACCTACTTGACATTTGCCTAGTGAACTTCAATATGTCTGAATCAGACTCTAAAGTTCCCCTGCCCCAAATCTGCCCCTCTCCTACCTTCCCCATTTCAGGAAGTACATTTCTCAGTTACCTGAGCCTAAGATTTAGGAGCCATGTGTGACCCTATGCTTTCCTAGACCTCCATCTTTAATCCCTCCTCAGCAAGCCACTGTCTTCTCCTGCTTGGATACCCACCTATGGCTTCACAGTGGAGGGCGGCTCCCCACCTTGGCCCTTACCCATCCACAACCCCAGACATTCAGAGAGACCCTTTATAAACCTAAATTGCACCTCATTCCCCCAACCAAACCCCCAATGTCTTTTCATCAAATCAAGAATAAAATCCACACCCCTTACCTTGTCTTTAAGGCTTGACATGGCCCTGAAGACTTCCCATTTGTATTTTCCTAGCCTCTGTGAGCCCCCAACAATACAAGGTGTTCTTGGACCCTTGCACCTATGGGTGCAGTTCATCTTCTGCTTGAAATGTTCTTCCCCTAAGTGAGCACAGCCTGGTCTTCTCTTGTCATGCATGCCTTAGTTTTGAATAACTTTCTCAAGGAAGTCTTTCCTAACTAAAGGCAATTCCCTGGTCACCCCCTTCTCTGTCATTCTGTTCAGTTTTCATCACAGAAACATCACTTCCTGATTCTTTGCCAGTTCCTTCCAACCAGTCTTTCTCTGCCCCAACTATAAGCTCCATAAGCATGAGGGTACTGTTTGTTCTCTCCACATCACATGCTCTGTGTCTTCAGCTGCATGTAAGAGCCTAATGTTTATGGAATTGATGAATATAGCCAACAGATTAGAAACAAAGAGAAAATGCCTTCTTTGGCAGATGTGGTTGTCCAATGACTGGGACATCGTTATTTTAACAAGAATAAAAATGAACACATGCCCCTCAAAGATATAAAAATTTTCTCACTCATTGTGGACATTGTCAAGATACAAATTTAAATATATCGAAAGAGACTACATATGAAAATTGTTTTTAAAAGTCTTTAGACTTCCTTGATTTAAAGGTCCTATCTTCTAGGTCACTTATTTTGGAGTAATGCAGATGAAGGATGTGTGTGTGTGTGTGTGTGTGTGTGTGTGTGTGTGTGTGTGTGTGCACCTATATCTGCCTGTGAGGATCACTGGGTAAAAGCATTCATGATAACTACTAGCACTTACTACCCCAACGAATCGTAGCTCCTTCTTCTTACCTCAGATCCCACCCTGTGCTCAATTTCTCTTTGTCAGACATCTTTCTTACCCAGTAACTCTGGATTTTACAAAAGGAAATAATAACTAGGTTTCTATAAAAGCTCCAGACACAGAACCTCAGAATATAAAGTGAAGAGTTTCCATCACTCAGTGCTCCATGAACCCTTCTTGAGGTCACGGATGACTCTGGTTCCTCCATTCTCTCCATGCCTTTGCAATGAATGATCTACCTGTGTCAGATCCAAAGATCTGCTTTGTCTTTTTTTTTTTCCCAAACACACACATGGGGTCTATCTTAGTTACTATTCCATTGTTGTGAAGAGACACCATGATCAAGGCAACTGCTATCATGGAAGGCATTTAACTGGGGCCGTGTTTATAGTTCCAGAGGGTTATCCATGGTCATCATGGCAGGAAGCAGACATACATGGTTGCTGGGCCAGTAACTGAGAGCTTTACATCCTGATCCAAGAGACAGTAAGCAAGTGATGGGGGCTGAGATTGGGCCTGGTGGGGTTTAAAACTCAAAGCTCACTCCCAGTGACATACATCCTCCAATAAGGCCACACCTCCTAACCTTTCTCAAACAATTCACCAAATAGAGACCAAGCATTCAAAGATATGAGCCTATGGGAGCCATTCCCATTCAAACCATCACAGTTTCACAGTGGACATGTTTTATAATTTGTCTTATTCTTTTTTTTAACTTTATTTATTTATTATTTATTTATTTATTTATTTGCCTTGGTGTTTGCCTGGAACTAGAACTACAGACAGTTATTAGCTGCCATGTGGGTGCTGGGAATCGAACCCCAGTCCTCTAGAAGAGCAGATGGTGCTCTTAACCGCTGAGCCATCTCTCCAGCCCCTGTCTTATTCTTTTTTAACAGTGTAACTTAAGGGTGATCTCACACTCTTCTTAGCTTCCTTTTCATTTTATATCTTTATTTATTTTATCGTATGAATGTTTTGTCAGCATGTATATCCATTCGCCGTGTGTGTGTGTGTGTGTGTGTGTGTGTGTGTGTGTGTGTGTGCTCCCTGTGGAGATCAGAAGAGGGCACCAGATCCCCTGGAATGGGAGTTACAGGCAGCTGTGAGCCACTGTATGGGAGCTGGGAATTGAACCCCTGCCCTCTGCTCGAACAGCCAATGCTCTTATCTTCTGGGCCATCTCTCCAGCCCCTTGTCCTAACTCATCACTTTTTACAGTGTACATGTGCTACAGTTTACATAGCCAGACCTGACAGATAAACATTTACTTCCAGCTTTTATTACTATGAAATATACATCAGTGACAACTTTGCTCACACTCTCTTTGCTGGGTTCCCTCTACGTGACCTTTCCCTTACTGGCTGCAATTTTACTTTGAGTCACATTCAAGTGCCCCATTATTCCCTGGAGGATAGAGCTATATGAGTAAGTCATGCTTCACTCCTTAATTCTCAATATATTATATTTGTTTATGTAGTTAGGGAAGAGATAATTATGGAAGTGAAAATACATGAGAAATGAACAAGTTTCAAATGGTAAAGTTACCCAATGGTTTGCTGCTTTGTTTAATCTTAAACAGGGTCTCTTTAAGTAAGTGCCTAGATTGACCTTGACCTTCTGATACTACTTCCTTGGCATCCTCAGAACTGGGACTACAGGTGTGTGTACCACAATCAACTCATAGTGTTTTCTATGAGCAGATACAAGTTGGAAGTTAAGCCTTACTTGCAAACAGTCTGTACAGAGAAATGACTATAGTCCAGAGTAAAACCAGACTTCCTCTACAGAGATTTTCATAATCAGCACCTGCACAGCAATGTGCAGAGTGAGAGATTTTAGAATATTCAGTCCTAAAAGACATGTTCCACATCACACAAATGGTCAGCAAGTGCTGCCTTTGCTGGGTTAGATAATTAGATCATATTAGAACTGAGCCGATCCACAGAACCTCATTATACCTAAAGTCACAGGTGAGCAGCGGCAGAGCAAGAAGCCAGAATGAACACTCATAGAGAGCAACAGTCTCTGGAAAATGGAAGACTGGGACAGACAAGAAATGATGCACATACAGATATGAAAGAAATATAAGTGGAATCATCAAATAACTGGGGAGACAAAACCCTGCCCAGTTATCTCTCACCAGCAAGTGAAATGTCCCATGCTTGGTAACTGAGTTGTTGGCCAAACAAAACCCTCAAACAACCCAGGCCATTGCCAAGAGAGTAAGGCCTATAGCTGAAGACAAAACTGATATAGCTCATTGAACACAGAGAAATGGAGCTGGTGCCTAACTAAAGCCTTCCCCCTACTGTCTGGTGTTCATGGTCCTGGAAGATACTATGCACTATTAGATGAACCCAGCTACAAACCCTACGAGCTATAGCAGTGACATGCTCACTCCATGAGCTGGAACTCATGCCTACCTTTGCTTGGGTGGCCAAGAACCTGAGACTAGATAGACCATGGACCTAAGGGAATAAACTAATACTATTGTTCTGCTAAAGAAGTATAATAATAAAATGACTCTTAACAATCTTCTGCTGTATTCATAGATCAGTGTCTCATTCAGCCTTCATTGAAGAAGCTTCCCCCTACAGTAGATGGGAACAAATACAGAGACCCAGAACTGGACAACGTGCAAAGTGAGAGATTTTAGAACATTCGGTCCCAAAAGATATATTTTATGAGAGCATCAATCACTTGCTGTCATGGCTCAGAAAACTCTGTGGAAGATGAGACAAAAAAAATTGTAAGAGTTGGTGAGGATGGAAGACACCGTGGAAGCAAGACCTTCTTAAACACAGCAGGATGGATGAACATATAAACTCACAGAGACTGTGTCGGCCTGCACAGCTCTAAGCCAGCTGAAATTTGGTGCTGTGTGAGGGAGGAAAGTGATATAAACTCCCATTGCTAACCCAGAAGCTATCTGCTACTGACGATCACTGGAAAGAAAAATTTCATTCTTTCCAATAGAGTCTCACTGGATATGCAAACCACAATTACAAGGAGGCCCCATGCCCAGAAATAGATGGTGAACAAAAGTGAACTCAGTAGTATTTGGGGGAGATTCTTTTGGGTCTTATATTTCTTTGTTTGGCCTTTTTTTTAACTTATAAATTATGGCTTCTGGTTTTGTGCTTTGATGTGTGTGTATGTGTGTGTGTGTTGTACTTTTTCTACTTTTCTAATTCTCATTTGTTTGTCTTTATTTGCCTTTTTGTTTTCTAAGGAGAGGAAAGAGGTATGGAGTTGGATGGGTTGGGCAGGGAGGGAGGGAGAATCAGGGAGGAGATGAGTGAGAGGATATTGTGATCGTATTGCATGAAAAAAATTTCAATAAAAAAGAGGACTCCGTTTCCAGAAACTTCTATCTCCATTTCCAGACCTGTTTCTCTCCCTCACCTGAATTCCTGTTTTATGTAATCTCATTTAACCAATGCTCATAGAATCTATGATTTAGCTATGGCTTCAGTTTCCTTTGGATACTGGTCCATCGTCAGAACTTAAACATCAGCATAGAGAGTGCTTGACAATATGTTCCATGTGGATGAGTGAGAGAATGAATCCCACAAATCTGGATTATTTGAGATCAGAGGACCTACTCTAAATCTAGGCTACACCTTCTTGTGTCAGCCCAAAATATCTTTTGCTTTTTGCCTGTTTGCCCTAACTCTCACTGGCAAGTTCATCTATCCAGCTACTGAGGCATTCTTTGACTAGTATTAGAACATAATTCTTCCAAAGACTAGCTGTGACATCCACCTTCATAAACTGAAAGACTACTGTATTCTTGGCCTTTCCATTAAGAGACCATCATTGTTGAACTAGCTGGAACACAGTGTGTGTGTATGGGGGATGTATATTTGAATGAATTTATATACATATATGTATATGTATTATATCAGTTCTGTTTCTCTAGAGAACCCTAATTAACAAAGGAAGAAAAGAGTTTGTTTTTAGCTTACAGCCATTATGAAAAAAATGTCAGAGCAGGAACCTGGAGGTGGAAACTGAAACAAGAGGCCGTGGAGGGATGGAACCTACTGGCTTGCTCACTTTTCTTTCTTGTACAACCCAGAACCATCTTGCAGGTGAGCCAGGCCCTCCTACATCAGTCATTAAGAAAATGTCCTCAGATTTGCTTATGGGCCAATCTGATGGAAAGTTCTTCTCAAATAAAGTTTCTTCCCAGATGGCTCTTGTGTCCAACTAAAGAAAACCTACCCAGCATTACATTCTCACTTATTTTGTGTACGTGTAGCATGTGGTTTACATTAGAATGACCCCCTGTAGGCATCTATATTTTAACCATCAGTCCCCTGTGGACAGAACTGTTTGAGAAGGATTGGGAGATGTGGTCTTGCTGGAGAAGTATGCCATTGAGGCTTTTAGGTTTTGTATAACTCCCAGTGTTCACTCTGCCTGTGGCTGTAGATCAGAATGTGAGCTCCCATCTGTTCCTTTATTCCACCATCATGGTCTCACCCTTGAAACCATAAGATGACTTAAATGCTGTCTTTTATGAGTTGCCATGGTCATGGTGTTTTATCACAGCAATACAAAGTCACTAAGACACAGGTAAGGAGATTTAAAATATAAAGCTATTAATCATAGTCATGTAAATCTCTTGAACTTCTTCCTGTTTAAGCAAAACTGGACATCTCCCTGATTCTTCTTCATCCTTCAGACCCTGCTAACCACCATTCTCTCTGCTTTTATATGCTTGACTATTCCACATACAAGTGAGCAATATGGTATTTATATTGTTGGATGGTAGTTCTATTTACAGCATTGGCAAACCCTCCATACTATTCCTATAATGGCAATGCTGTTACATTACCAGCAACAGTATACCAGGTCCCCTTTCTCCACATCCTCACAAATAAAACTCATTATGACACATTTCTTAGTGTGTTACTAAACACACCCAGTAGTAAGAAAATGTGGTTAAAAGTGAGTAAATTTTCAACCATAGCATGTGACCAAATTCATGAACATTTCCCTCTTCAGTTTCTCACCAGCTCACTTCCCTCCAGACACTGACTTCAAACAAAGATCCCCATCTTCAAGTATGCTATCAGATTCTGAATCTATTGTATCAAGCTGAAAACACAAAGACGCCCAGCAACATAGCCCTACGCTTCTAGATTGCATCTAGGATCAGAGCAAACAGGGATTTTCAAAGGTCAAAGCTTTACTGTAAGAGGTGAACATTATCTTACAGCAAGGTCAGCAGGAAGGACACAGTGTCTTATTGCAGTGGCTGCTGAGTGACGTCATAGAAGCTCCTCCTCTGGTTCTCTCTTTAGTAAGAAGATATTTGTCAATAGTCTTGTAGGGCTGCTGTCAGAATCACAGGGAGAGGCAGTCCCAAGGCAAGGATCAGAGGACACCAGATACTCACCTGAAGGACCAGAGCTGCTTCACATTCACATGTGACCAGCTTCTTATGGTCATCACAGGATTCCCACTCCTTGATTGCTCAAGTGAAAACTCACATGAGCTCAGGGGCTAATGTATCCATTTGAAAAATAAATTGGGACTGTGAAGGGGCTTGCCCCAAGCTTTTCTTGGTAATCAGCAGAAGTAGAACCAAATGCAAGTCTGACACCTGAGCCAAAGGTCCTTCCTTGAGGATTCACATGGCACACAGCCACTGACAGCAACAGGAAGCACTCAGTTTCCTTGGCAACATGATCTTAAGGACTTTGCTATCAGATTTATTTTAAAATGCAGAATTACAAAGTTGGGGGTGGTGGCTTGTGCCTAGGATTTCAGCACTTGGGAGGCTAAGGCAGAAGGAGCTTGAATTACAGGGTCAGGTGAGCTTCTAAAGAGCTCAAGGCCAGCGTGGGCTACACACTGAGATGCTGTCTCTAACAGCAGCAACAACAACAAAAAGGAAGATTGAGAACAGAAGCACTCCTGGGGCTTGGTGGTAGATGCTCAGAATCCCAGCTGCTCAAGAGGCTGATGAGTCAAGGCTGATGGATGGCCTGGGCAATGTGCCAAGAGTCTGTTAAAGGTGTTGTGGGTGTAACTCTGAAAAGAGTAAGCTTAGCTCAAGAAATGCCATTTAGTATTCTAATAGCCATAGAGATAAAATAGAGTTCAGTTCCACATTCCTGGCAGGGGCTTGCCCAGTTCTAGGAGAGAATGAGCTGGACACCTGGATGATCCAGGTGGGGTCCAGGACTAAAAGGAGTCTTCCGTTTTAGAGAACTATGCTAAACTAAAGCAGACAGAGCCCTGAGAAAGAGTCTCTCATCCAGTTCCCAGAGACCATAGCTAGAAACTGCTATTTACAGAAGGGCAGCATGACCTAAGTTCCAACTGCAGAATCCATAGCACCCTGGCCCTGCTAACTGACCACCAAATGCTCTAGTCAAAATACACCACCATCATTCCTGAGCCAGCTGCACGTTCCAGGGTTGAAGGTGGGCTTCCCCCCTCTATAGGAGACATTCCAGGGCACAGAACCAGGACAGCTTGACCATACCCCAAGGACGAGCTACGGGACCCGCACAAAACTAGCCCAAACATGTCAGGAAAATAATAATAATAATAATAATAATAATAATAATAATAATAATAATAATAATTTTCACCTTGGTACTAACCAATCAAAAGCCTGACCTGTTGTTACCAGGCACCCCCAACCTAGTTTCTGGAAAGCCCCTAGCACGAGCCAATTAGCTAATGAATCCTCACCTGAACCCAATTCACAGCCTCCAGCTATAAAAGGAGCCCCCCCCCCCACTGCGGCCCTAATCAACCCTACTGCATGATTCCAGTGTAACGGACATCTGGAGTGGTTCATGAGCTAGCTCATCTCTACTCAATAAACCTTGCTTTTGCATTCCGCTACATCCTTGTCTCCGGTGGTCTCTCCAGGGTCGAGACTTTGGGCATAACAACTTGGTGGTGTAGCACTCACCTAACAAACACACCAGAGCATGGTTCATTCTCTACTGCCCCCCCCCAAGAAGTTTCATTTATATGTATTATACAGTCTCTAATATTCTACATAATTATGAAGCATGTAAAATAACATCATTTTTGCTTCTCAATGAATGTTCTCATGCCCTAAAAATACCCTGCATTTGGGAGACGACTTTTCAAGTAATATTCTATTTTTAAATGTTACAGATAGAAAACAATAGTAAATGGCCTGTAACTCCAACATTGGAAAGGCAGAGGAGAATTTTGAGCCTCAGGCCTGCCTGAGATATGTGCTAAGTAGCAAGACCCTGTCTTAAAAACAAATAAACAAACAAAAATACATATGAACCAGTCCATATGAAACCAGGAATAAACATGAACATAATTAAAAACTAATTTTAGTTCATAGATATTGACCCAGAAACTTAGTCAATATCTATTAACCCAGAAATACTTTAAGTTGCTACTTGTACTTAAAAGATGTCTAGATTTCCAAACATGAGCAAAATAAAATGAGAAGCCACATTGGAAAATGGTTGGCACATCATCAAAGTGAGCACAAACCTACCATTTGATCTAGGAACTCCAGGACAGGTACATACCTATAAAAAAATTAAAAAAAAGGTTTTCAACAAGACTCACACTTGAATATAAGAGCAGCACTTACTCATCACACACAAAAAATGTCAGGGCTCCAAGTGTCCACCAACCAATGAATATAAAACAAAGGGTCCCATAACCACACTGTGAAATAGTACTCATCATAATTAAAAATGAATACTGTCCTGAGTGAGTCAAGAAAGAGAAATCAGACACAAAAGGCATTTCCCATTACTATTTATACAGGAAGAGTTGAATCTATACAGAGAGTCGATTAGCAGCTCTTAGAATGGAGGGGAGGGAAAAGGGTCTGGCTAAAAGAGGAACAGGCTTACTTCCGAAGTAAGGAAAGTGTTCTAAAAGCAACCACAGAAATGGCGCCCATTAAAGTTTATTGGTGGGGGTGGGGTCATAGGCCATCAGACTTTTGATCTCAGCAATGCTATTTTTGTATTGAAACAGGAAGAAGTGTTCCTCTGCCTTCAAGAAGACCTAGGAAGACTAAGGAGCTGGTGCATCAAAGTGGGGTCAGAGGACCATCAACTGCAGGGCTACAGAGGTACTGAAATGGTAGAAGAAAGCAGGAGAGAGAGGTAGAACATGTAACGGAAAGGATGAGCACGTGAGCCTAAAATAGCATGGGGGCGGGGAAGGGGGGTTAGTAAAAGTGAACTCACCACAAAGGCACTGTCTAGAAAAGAAATAAATAAAATAAAACAAGAATGGCAAAGGAAACACCATCCACAGATGGCTTTTGGGTAGCTCTCACAGACCCTATCTCTTGAGTACCCCTGTACTCAAGACATGTACCCTGTCTTGCAAACAGCACCACATGTCCCAGTCTGTGACATGGTTAACAGAGAGGAAATAAGGCCAATGGTTAAGCACTGTGTTGTATTTGGTTAGGGCCCTATCTACTAGAAGCTCATACAGAAAGACTTAGAAATAACAGGATTTCTTGCATTGCTTTAAAATATTGTCAGGAGGGATGGGTGCAGGAAAAAACATTATTAACCACACTGATAGCTGCTGGCATTATTCATTATATTCTCCTACTTTCAAGGAGAAATTTTTCATAAGAAAATCTTATAGGTAAAGAAATTTGAAAAAGAGTCAACATTTGCTCCATCTATATCCTATGACCTCTATGACACTCCTAACCTACCTGGAACACTCCATCCTCTATCACTTCAGTGGCTGGGTCTTTATGGACCCATCACTTTAATTACATAGGTATGTGGCATCCCCATTCTCCATCCATCCTTTTCTCTATAGCAGTTTTCTTCTGACCTCTTTCTCCTCATCAGTTCATAATACAGCATTCAGTTTGTGCTTTGATCTCAACTTTCTACACACACACAGAGAGAGAGAGAGAGAGAGAGAGAGAGAGAGAGAGAGAGAGAGAGAGAGAGAGAGAGAGAGGCATGCATGCACACACACTTATGCTTTGATTAGGGTACAATCCTTCAAGATATTTCAGATTATTATTAATCCAGCCAATCCACACTAAAAATAAGCTCTTGCTTTCCAAATAGCAGCAAAGGGGCCAGAGGATGAGAGCAAGATGAAGACTATTAAACGTCAAGATGACTAAGAAATACTTGTTCTGGAAACAAACCCAGAAGTCCTTTAATAAGTGAAGATGGTCCAGAAATGTGGACATTTGACATAAAATTAACTTGGGTTCCAAAAGGAAGGAAGAAGAGGGAAAGGAGAAAGAGAAAGAAAAGGTGAAGGGGATTGGGGAACCAGCTCAGACTTCCAAACAAACAAACCCACCTCTTTATTCTCACAGTCCACTAGAAGATGTTAACAGGGCTATCTCTTGGGAAAGGCACGCATAGCCTGAAAAGCTTTTTCAAACCCGGGAGACCCAGGCCAAACTAATGTAGCCCTTAATTTATGAGACCCACAGGTGATGGGAAGAAATTTAAACCTCATGACCCAAACTTCCTCATCAGGTGCTACCACGGCCACATGGTGGTGTTATGTTTTTACTTCTCTGACACTAAATCTACAATACTTTCCAATGAGTGTGAGCAACCAAAAGCTCCTGTTTTTATATAGGTCAGATGACAATTCAGATCATTTGGCAATTGAGCTATGTTCGTGTTTTTAAATAACCGTTATGTCTCGCTGACCATCCCGAAAGCTGTCTTTTAAGAACCAATATTCAAATAAAGAAAGCAGGACAGCACATAGATTTTCAGAGCTCAGATGTTCTCAGATCCATAGAATGTGTTGCAATAAAAAGGGCTGAAGAACATAAGGAAAAATAGTCCCACTACAATCTTTATTACTTGACATCAACTAGAGGAAAACACCCACTCATATCTCAGACCTCTGTGTTCTTCCAACTACCCGAAATAACAATGACAACCCACACAAAACCCGCTTTGGTAGGCTAATGTTCATTTCCCTCTTTTAATAAAAGTAAAGCCAAAGACATAATCTTTTTTTTTTTTTAAGAGGATCTTTAGCCTAAGTACTGGGTGAATCATGCTGGGTGTGTGGTTTCATGTTCTGTTCATTTACCATTATCCAGCTATCAAATGACCAAAAAACACCCAGATCTGAAACTTCCTTTACCCCCTAAGAAGTAGTTTTTCTCCTCAATTCATACATCATATTCTGATAGACATAGAGTATCTACTCTGTATGAGAATACTATTTCTTCATGGATCAAAAAACTGAAAGTGATGACCACATAGTCATCCAATGGCTCTTTGGAGAATCACAGCCCGGAAACATGCTCTAGGACCTTCATTCTCAATCCACAACCATCTCTATATATGGAATAGAGGGTTCTCTGCTGGGGCAGAGGGTATGCACACACTCACATGCACATGTGCACACACACTCACACACCTTCCAGTGAGGAAATTTTATGACTGGGTGATAAGACACTTATGAGCTCTGTGACCTTGAACAAGGCACAGACTCTCTGTGCTCCATTTCACTTTCCGGTTTGATGTGAGAACTAACTGAATTGTAGCTTATGTGCCCCAGCCTGGGCACATTGTATTCTCTAAGTCAGTTATGCTATCATTGCCGTCACTATTACAGGGTGATTCCCAGTTCAACAGAAGCCTGATGACCAGGGGACCTTGTTTTATCCCCCACTCTCTGGATCTTCCTTCACATCCTCTTAACTAAAATGTACAAACCAATCAGAGATCTTTTGGGGACATGATGTAATAGGATCAACAGGCACCAGTGTGGCTGGGTTTTATTCTCCCTGGAAACCCATGCATGCTTATTTAAGAACTGCTTGGATGTTGACAGTCACAAAATACACCATGCCAATCTCTCTACATCATTAATATAAATCTATTGTTAGTGATGAGGGACACTGTTCAAATCTGTGTCATGGGGGCATTCAGATGAGCAGGGACATGAACCAGTCAATGGTCACTCTTCCTTTAGCACTTGACTTAATTTCTCCACTGTCAGGTGAAGTTGTTTCCACGAGAATATTTGTCTGTGGCTCCCACAGACTCTTGCCTGTGTAAAAACAAACATGGAGTCGGGAGAAATGGCTCAGTAGTTAAGAACACTTAATGCTCTTGCAGAGGATCCAGGTTCAAGTCCCAGCACACATCCATAGTTAGGGGATCCGAGGCCTTCTTATGATCTCCTTGGGCACCAGACACAGTGCACAGATATACATGTGGACAAATCACTAAAGCATAAACTGAAATAAATCTAATTTTAAAAAGCAAATGAGAACATGGAATGAAAACTAACCACCCCTAGGCCTCAGGTTTCTGATTTTCAAATTTCATCGTTCCTTGCACATGTCCTGAGTCTATACGGACCCTACGGAACTGAATGAGAAGACAGTGTTCGGCCACAAAGAGGAACTGAGAATTGTGAGGATGTACAAACAGACTTGCTTTAACCCTTGCCACAGGGAGTTACAAAAAGATGAAGTTTGCATAAAGCTGAGGGCCCTGTGGGCAGGAGCCCTAGCCTAGCACTAGCCACTCACTGCAGAGGCCACTCATAGGTTTTCAAGAATATCTCACTCCCTGCAATTCACCTCTGGGAGGCAAAACCCGGGCTCACTCACCTCATCAAGGAAGTGCCTTGACAAATATATGGCCTTGGAAGTGCCCTTGGGAACCCCAAGTTTGCTAACTGATTCCTAGTCCTTTGCTCTCTAGCACCATAATTTCAACTAAGGATCTCACACTTGGCACTGGGACTCCAGGTAGGGGCACTCTAGAGTATCTATTTCTTTTGCATCTAAGCGCTCATTTAGGATAATACCCTTTCTTGAACATTCTCAGTTCCACAGGAAATCTTCTGCAATTCCGCACTGTTGTTGCCAAGTGGGTCAGGGTGGAAATTACCCCAATTCCAGGCCAGCAGGTGGATGGACTTCAGGTGAAGTGTGTCTGCTTACTTGGCAAAATGTTGGGGGTTTTGTTTGTTTGTTTGTTGTTTGTTTGTTTCCTGCCACCTCGAGTTCAGGGCAGTTGGCTAAGAGGATGAGATTCTCACAATTCAGGTAAGGGCCTATGGAGAACTGAGAAGACCCAGGGATTCAGGGTCTTTACTGCTCCACACCTCCCCCACCCCTCGTGGCCAACAGTACACCTCTCCTGACCCTGACACTTCCCAAAAGAGCACTTGTTTTGCAAAGTCACACCACAAAAGTCATCATCTCCCCCGAGGAACACCTTTCTACAGCCCCCGAGTAACCACAACCTGTGCTGACCACCTCCAGCACCATCGGTTACGCTATGCCCGAGGCCTCCTGCCTCAGCTCTCATCCTCATAGTGCCCCACCTCCCGTAGCCAGGCCAATACAGCTTGCCCGCGCTGCTCCAGGCCTCCTTCCAGGGGTCAGCTGCCAGACGGAACCTTGGGGACACGCAGCGAGGACCGAGATGCAGCCGGGACGCTGCTGGGACGCCGGTCATCTTCGCTTCCCTCTGCCTGGGACGCCCACGATATGACAAGCCCCGGGGAAAGCGAAGCTTGAGGCTGCACGCGAGAACGCGGGGACGCTGGCACGCACCCCGGGTGGGCTCCCTGGTCCGGTGCCTCGAGGCTACACCCTGCCCTCGCAGACACCACCGACCCGCCACACCCGGCTGAAATAGCCAAACCTAACTGGTACAAATGAGCTCCCAGCCCCCAACTCCCCAGCAGAAGCTTCTCGCTCTCAGATGTGTCAGCACTAAAGTCAGCAAGCCTCGCGTGTAGATCACGGCTTACCCGAGCCTCCTGGCTGTTATATCCATCTAATAGCCACCTTGCCATGTGGCAGCGGCAGGTCCAGATCACCTTGCGGATGTGTGGCCAACAGCTCCTAGGTTCTGATGGAGCAGAGAGAAGATGCCAACGAATACAGAAAGTTTTCACCAATAGAAACAAACCTAGGTCCTCTTGGCTCAGCTGCACGTGCAACCACCGCTCAGCCCCTCTAGGTGGCGCTGGGTACTCTCTGGGAAAGGATTGGGACCGTTAATTCTGCAGAGTCCCAACATCCCAAGGCTCGCTTCTCCGCTTCTCTGCAAAACCGACCTCCGTCACTCCCGAAGATTCTCTGGCTTTGTCCGTTATCATTTCCAGGTCACGGAGCAAATGCAAGGAAGCTTTGGATTATTTGTCTAGCATCTCTGAAACATTCTCAGTGCCTAGTACATCCTTGTTTGAAGGGGTTTTAGCTTAAAAGTTGTTGCCTCTTCAGAAGAAGCTAGAAACCAGTCAGACAAAGTCAGCTGAATACTAGCTGCCAGTCATTGCCCTCCACTTTGCTTGTGGCCAGTTTGTTTGGAAGTTAACTCTGGGTTAGACCTGAAAAATTCCCCCTAGGGAAAACTTCATTAGAGAGTGAGAAAGGGGAACAGGTGTGGAGGCAGAAGGAACATACTTTGGTGCCAGCCTGGATTACATAACAAGATTCTTTCAAGAAAAGTCAATAAGCAAACGGTCTAAGTTAGTGCTAATATTTGTCACACATCTACTGTGTCTGCCATCCTTGTTTTAAACAGCCTTAAATACATCCCTGAATGTAACAAATCATTGTTCCTGCTTCAAAGATAAGGGATTGGTGGCTTACAATGCTCTTTAATAACTCTTCTGAGGCCACTTAGCTAGGAAGAACAGTCAGACTTTTAAGGTAGGTATATCTCGCAGCAGATCCTAAGTCCAATTTCTATGGAACATCAAATAGGCAGATAATAAAGTAAAGGGGACCATGTGAAAAACCAGCCACAGGCTGGGACAAGAGGAAGAATCTTAACAGCAACGAATGTCATGCAGAGCAAATTGGTTGGAGTAGGTCAGTAAGAAGTTTGTAGCCCAGCCCAATTCCATGGCTTTCAGCTTCCTGGTCCAATCCTACATGAACGAGCCCTTTGCCTCCACCTCCCCTGCAGAAGGAGATGAGCCTGCCATCCTGACATCTGCCAACTGAAACCCCTCTAAACCTGAGCTCAAACAAGTCTTTCCAGCCTCAAGTTAATTCTGCCAGATACACCACTAATCTAAAAATAAAAGCAAATGCTCTGGAAGATGGAGGTGAGGCTCCATAGGAGAGATGTGTGCCCTGAGTTCAGTTCCCAGCACTGGGAGAAAGCAACCACCAAATAGTAACTAAATGAAGCCCTAGTTAAGAAAAGAGTTTTTAGGCTAGGGGTATACAGGTCAGTGGCAGATTGCTTGGATGCATAAGGCCCCACAGTTTCTGGTATATAAAGATACAAAAAAGTTTTCTCATAATGTGACTAGGAATTATTAACAAACATTGTAGGAGTTTTGGTCAGTTTTCTATGAAATCATCTTTACCAAACTTGCCATTTGGCTGACCTGCTATAAGAGTGCCTTACTAAACTTAAACGTGTATATTCTAGCATATTTAGTAATGTTTGTTCTACAAGCATAAAAGTCTGAGTTAAATTCCTAAACCCTATGTTTGGGGTGGGTTGGGGGCACTTGTAATCCAGAGCTGTAGGGCAGAGACAGGCAGATCTCTAAGGCCCCTTAGCCAGTCATCCCAGCATACTTGGCAAGTTCTAGGCCAGTGAGAGAGAGCCTGCCTTTATAACCAAGACAAATAGCACTTGAGGAGGAATGACAGCAGACGATGTCCTCTGATTGCTACATATACCAACACACACACACACACACACACATGCACACATGCATACAGGCACACATACACACACACATGTGCACAAAAACACGAAGAACTTATATATATATCTTTCACATCTACTCACAATGGAGGTCTACATTTTGAAAGAGAATCTTAAGAACTAAGAAGTTTCAAGGACACATCATTCACTCTGCAAACACTCTTTAGAAGTCTTCCACGTCCCTGCTGGGATATGACAGATCTTTCCCAGCATTAACTATGAGGACGGAGCTTCCTGAGGCTGCCTACGTGACTGGGCAGTTCTCAGTTACTGATTACTAACCTGAGCATCAGCCAGGGGAAGGAAGCATAGGCTCACATGTTTCTTTTTTCCCCACCCCTGGAGAAGGCCAAGGGCAAGGAGGTCCAAGACTAGCCTGAAAGACATCAGAGATAGTTTAGTCCTTTATCCAGCCAGCACTGGATGAGCACACACACAAAGCTCCCTGTGGCCAGAACATCTTTATTATGGCAAGAGAATAAGAACCTGGAGATATTGCCCTGCAAAACTTACGCAGGCTTCACAAGAAGCCATTGTGCTGTTTGATCCTGCATTTGAACTCAGCTAACAGAGTCAGGAAAGAGGAAACCAGGAAGGAAATGAGAAGAAATAAACTCTTTAATAAGCTGATAGAGCCTAGTGACATCATCCCCATGCAGAAGTTAGGGGCCAGAGGATGACTCTGTACAGGAGAGACGCAAAGACATGTAGAGAGGACAAGGCCAGCAAGGGAAGCTGAATTCTGCTGCTCTGTTTCTTCTCTTCCTGCCAGCTTGTCATAAACAGCCTTTACCTACAAAAGGACAGGACCACATGTGTTTCATGAGAATCCTAGAACAAATCCATAGAGACAGGAAGAAGAATAAAGAGCACCAGGGGAAGCAGGGATGGCAAAAGGGGGGTTATTTATTATCTAGTGAGTATACAATTTCTGCTTAGGATGATAGACATGTGGGACTAGATTGTAGTGGCGATTGTCCAACACTGTAAATGAACTCAGTGTGACTAAAAAGGGTTGAAACAGTAAATGTTTTGTACATTTTACCATAATGAAAGCATTCACATGTATATATTTATTAAAATCCATTATCGTGATACTCCTTTGGACTAAAGGCTCAAGGGGATGTAATATGCCTGCAGACACTCAGAGACTCTTTCCTTGAGTCTTAAATCTTTCATTAGTTGTTTCCTGTTAGAGGTGCTAGGGTCAGACTGGGCTGTTAATCTTCCCCCATTAGGAAGGCAAGTATTTCAACCTTTTGGGGCTTTGTTTTGAGACAGTTTCATTCCACTCAGGCTGGCCTTGACCTCTTGAGCCCATAAAATCCTCCTGCCTGAGCACCCTAGGTAGGCATGTGTGGTGGTTTGAACAGGTAACCCCCACAGTCTCATGTGCTTGAGTGTTTGGCCCATAGGGAGTGGCATTATCAGGAGGTGTGGCCTTGTTGGAATGAGTGTGGCCTTGTTAGAGGAAGTGTGTCACTGTGAGGGCGGGTTTTGAGGTTTCCTATGCTCAAGCTATGCCCAGCCTGATACACAGCCTCCTGCTTCCTCCAGATCAAGATATAGAATTCTCAGCTCCTTCTCTAGCACCATGTCTGCTTGCTTGCTGCCATGTCCTGCCATGATAATGGACTAAGACTCTGAAACTGTAAGCCAGCCCCAGTTAAATGTTTTCCTTAATAAGCGTTTCTATGTTCATGATGTGTCTTCACAATAGTTAAAAACCATAACTGAGGCAGTAGAACTGAAGGTACACACCATACCACCAGCCTGTCAATCACTGCTCTATGTTCTTCATTCTCCCTGCTACTGAGTAGCTTGGAGTACACGAGAGTATGATCAGAGACAGCCTACCCTGGAAGTGGTTCTTTGCCTAAGAGCTGGAGATAGTTAACGAAGAGTGTCGGCCCACCCAAAGCATAGCCTCAGGTTCAGGCCATCCCCAATCCCACCAGATTCCTGCATATAAAAGACAAGGGCCTCATTCTCTGACTCACAACAAGTACCTTCTTCATTGTATTTCTCCTCTCTAAAAAACATTCTTAGTTAGACTAGTAGAGCCAGAAACTGCACCTGTTTTGTGGTCTATTTTTATGACCAAATGTGACATGCAGAAAAAAATTGGGTTCCACCTCAGTGCAGCACTAATTTGCTGTTAGAACTAAAAATATTACGCAGAAAGTCCCAGGCTAGCCAGGACTATATAGTGTGTAGATACTATCAGAAAAAAGAAAGAGAAAAGTAAAGGACTAAAAATAAATTGGGGTGTACCCTGGTGGTAGAGCCCTTGCCTAACATGTTCAGCACCCCATTCAATTGTTCCTGTTCTGTCTTGCTCACTGTTTTGTAAGGCCAGGTGAAGACCCTTCCTCATCTACCTTTCTGACTTGGATCTCAACCTACCACCCCAACCCAGATTTAAAACTATACTTCATAGAGTTTCATTATTTCATAAATGTCTGTGACCTCTCACCTGGTTTGTGGAGTGTGGTCTGAGTGTAGACATTAAACTGAGATTGTTCAAGCCCAGGAGCAGTAATGATCAAAGTTCAGTATTTCCATCAGGACTTTGCAGTCTTCTCTGGGGTGATTTCAGTTGTTTTTTCATTCTCTTTTCTCTTCCCTGCCTCAGTGACCCTAGAAGCCACAGTGAACATGGTCTTTTGTCGCACGTAACCTCACCAACAAGAAAGACGCAACATTCAGGCTCTTCTTTCAGCAGTTTATTCAGGAACCTTGAACAAGTTTCTTCTACCCCGGGGGGAAGCCCCCTCATAGCTCATATAGCCCCTGGACAACCAGCCCCAGTTCGCCACATGGGCCATGCCAAAAGGTCCGGGTATGCGGAAGCAAGCCAGGTCATTAGTTTTTAGCCAAATATGGAGTTATGTATCACAAAGAGCACTCACCATTGGGAAGGCAGAAGGCGGCAGCCGGCGCCATCTTTAGGGTGCGGCTGTGCGCAGCTCTCCACAGTCTCTATCTTCCTCCCTTTGCAATCAGATCACCAGCCTCATCTTACATCCTCTACAAGTACATCCTGATGCTGATCCCTGTCCTTCAATGCTTCATCCCTGATATTTTACTCCCTTTGCTGTAGCCATCTGGTCTACCTTAGACCACTTCCCAAGTCATTTCCATGTGGATTACACGGCAAGAAAAGGCTGAAATACCTTGTTAAAATCTCCTGTGGCTGGTACAAATTTTATTCAAGAGCTCTGGTACAAGAAAAAAAATTACATTTTCCCCCTACAATTTCTTCTAAATCAAGTTAACTTGGTATCCCTGCTTGAATAAGTGTCAAGACATTGAATCTGTGGTGTGTTGGAAAGTAGGTCTCCTCAAGGTTTTCTAAGAGCTTGTTGGCACTTATATAACTCTTTAGGGAAATTTTCTGCTTTTTGATCTGCCCTTATGGGTGCAGAAATTCCCCTTTTCAGTTTGTTTGTCCAGTTGCATGCTCTGGAATAATAATAGGCATGGGGGGTGTCCTTCACCAGATCCTGGGGTCTGCTCATTCACGATTCATGGAGTCAGTTCCCCATTCCTTATTCACAGGCTCTACACTTCCAATGACAACATATAGATAGAAAAAGATCTTTTTCTGATCTCCAATTAGAAGATGTCCCATACACACCCTCTCTGACCACCCATCCACACTACTCCATACCCTGTCAAACCCAGGTAACTTTACTCTCCCTTCCTATCAAATCATAAGACCATAATTACTCTGAATTCAGAAGCCTTTAAAAACCTTGGAAGACTCAAAGCCCTGCTGGGCTGGATGAGAGAAAAGTGCTCGAATTGGACTTAGAAGTTGCCAGAAAACAATAAGAACAAAAGAGGATTCCTTGATGAATTATCAGCCTCAACAAAATTCAAATAACTGCTTTAATAAAATTGCTACAGTTGTCCAAAATTCTAAAACACTAGTACAGTGGACACCAGCAGACACTGGTGTCCAGTCTGAGTAGAGCTACATATCCATAAAATACATTGATTCATTGTCAGCTTCTCCCCAACAGTTCATCTCACCAACCACCGAAGTCTTTCATCTTGACTCATCAAGCCATCCTCTACTTAAAAATGTATTTTCTGTGTCAATTTGCCCACAGGGACAAAAGGCGCCAACCAGCCAGCAAGAACATCCTCACCTATCCCACTTCGCATAGTTACATTTTAATAATAATCAGTAATTACCATTTTGTCAAAGCCCCCTCTGAGTGTATCAGAGTCTAGGAGATGGAGCCCATATAATGAGCTCCAGGGATGTCCACACCATAATTCTGGAACCTGTGCTCATAGTTCATGACTAGGAGGAATTACAGCTGCAAATAGACTCAATTATCAGACTCTATGTCAGCTCTTACTTCTGTATCTGAAGAATTCTAACTATCAAGAAATTAATAAGAGATACCACTCAGGCACAGAATCAGGACTAAGAGGTAGCCTGCCCCAACACCCATCTCCTCTGTGAACTGCTGGAGCATGTGAAGGAGCCAGACCTGTAGATCCAAAGCTGCAGGATCTCCATGACACAAGACAACAACAGGAAATCCAAGATGAATCCCAGTGAGGGCCCAGTACTCAAACCAAACCAATGACTCATTGCAATAAACACTTTAAAACTAAAGATGGATGTATGAACGAAAGGGTACAATTTGTGACTCACTGGGTCACACTACAGCTTCCGTGCTGAGATTTGGTTTGTTGGTTGGTTGGTTTTGCTTTGGTTTTTGATTTTTTTGGTTTTTCTTTAAGTTTTGGTTTTTTGGGGAAAGATAACAAGAGCTGAGAGTCAAAAGGTGGAAACTGGGGAAATGAGTGGGATCAGGATACATGATGTGAAATCCATAAAGAATCAATAAAAAGTTCTGAAAATTGGAAGGAAACCTGGAGAGGAGACACAGCAGTTAAGAGTGCATACTGATATTTCAGAGGACATGAGTTCAGCTCCTAGGACTCACAACGTCAGGTGCCTTAAAACTATCTATCAGAAACTTTAGCTCCAGGGCATCCATCTGACACTCTCTTCCGGCTTCCACTGGTCTTGCTCTCTTAAGCCCATATGATTCCCTACACACACACACACACACACACACACACACACACACACACACACACTATACACACCCATACACAATAAAAACAAAATAAAATCTTTTTAAAAAATTAAATTGGCAGATATGAGCTGGGTAGGCATGGTGGTTCACAGCTATAATCTCAGCACTTGGGAGGCTGAGGCAGGAAGAGCATTATGTGTTCAAAACCAGCCTGTGTTACATAGTGAGTTCCACCTCAACCTGAGCCATAAGACCCTGCCTCAAAAAAAAGGAGAGAACAATATAAAGAAGTTGGTAATTAAACTGTATAAGCTTAAAATCGCAGTGAATTTGTGATGGCGATACTAACTCTGTGCTTGCAGAAAAAGTGCAGACTTTCATTCACAGACGAGCTCACAGTCTTAGCATTCCAAAGGACTTCCTCACACAGGAGTAAACTTCATTTCCACCACTGTTTATAGACTGGCTGGTGAGAGAGCTCGTGACAGTGTGATCCACACTGATGTTGTTCTGTATTTTGTGCAAACTCAGCACTGGGGCTCTGTGAGGGAGAGACATGCAGGACACACCAAAAATGCCATTGCAACACTTGGCTAAGATGGCCCTTGGCTGCTGATTTCAGGCAAAAGCAGAGGGACAGTCGTGGAGGACTATGATTCCTGTGCTGCTTGGCAAAGGGGATTTTCCTTTATGCATCTGAGGTTTTATAGAAGTCCTATTAGTCAAAATGATGAAAAGCAGATCAGTCAGCAGAAAGACATGTAAAACAGAGCAGAAGGAAAGCCTGACTGCCTTGTGCTGCCACCTCAAGCTAAGCCAGTGAGAATGCAAGAAGAAAAGTCATAGGTGAGAGATGAGGATCTGAAGTTTGGAATTGCAGCTTTGTGCCAAGAGCAGTGGGGATCCTAGAGGGCTTTGAACCCCCAGGGCATGAACAAGCTGAGAACCTACTGATAATGACTTGCACCCCCATACACATTCACCCCTTACCTCCCACCACGCCATCCAAGGTTCTTTAAGGCAGTGCTTCCCAAACACCGATGGGCATAACAGATACCTGACAGCCTGAAATCCCCATCAGTAAGTCTGAGGTAGAGCACTGTCCTTTGCAGCCTCAGGAGATGCTGAAGGTGTTTACTCACAGACTGTCCTCTAAGCATCAGACTTAGATGTGCTGGTTGGATTATTTGTCTACTTGACTCAAGTTAGAGTCTTCTGGAAAGAGGAAACCTCAACTAAGAAAATTTGTTCATCAAATTGTCCCGGAGTCAAGCCTGTAGGGCATTTTCTTGATAAATAATTGATGATGTGGAGGAGCCCAGTCTACTGGGGGTGATGCCACCCCTGGGCAGGTGGTCCTGGGTTGTATGAGAAAGTAGGCTGAGAAAGCCATGAGGAACAAGCCATTTCTCTGGGGCCTCCAGGCTCCTGCCCCGAGTCCCTGCTTTGGCTTCCTTCAGTGATGGACTATAAACTGTAAGCTGAAATAAGCCCTTTTCTCCACAAGTTGCTTTTGGTCATGGCCTTTATCATATCAATAGAAACCTAAGACAAGTGAAAATACAATGGTGTCCCCCCCACTGACTTTTCAGAACTGTGAGAAGGTGAAGATGTGGCTAGACAGCTTGAACAAAGCTTTTTGCTAGCCTCAAATATCTGTGGTTTTCTGGGCTGACCTAATTGCTCCGGCAGAGAACACTGTGACGATGCTGTTAGTCATTTATTCTGAGCACTTTGGATGTTCTGGACCATTTCTTAGACTCTGCACTTTCAGCCCAGAACCCTGGGTCTCATCTGCTCTGTCTATTTTCAGTTTCCAGCAGTGAGACTGACTGACCCCCTTCTCATTTTTAGGAGTTGATATCCGTCAACACAGAAAACACAGCTTATCTTATATCACAAGGGAGAAAAGACAATCTAGTGTGGAGCCAAATTTGAGTGGCTCTGACCACAGGGCTAGATCACCTCAGATTCCATGTTTAATGAGGAAAGAGTTTTCTGGAGTTTTGGGGAGGGGGGTTGTTTTGTTTTGTTTTTATTGGCCTGGGAGTTCAGCTCCCAAGCCACTATCCAGGATTACTCAGAAAAAGACTTCTCAGGAGTGAGGATAAAAAGATTTCTTATCTATAATAATTCACACACAATCGGAGGGTCATTTTCCCCTATTCTTCTGTTGCTCTAATTCTCTAATTCTAACTCTACTCAGCTCTAATTTCTAGCTACATACACACTTCTAACAGCAGACTCTTTGCAATACTCAGAAATATGCTTTTTAAGGTTGAGAAGTTTTCAATACCACTGCCCAGAAAACTGCCAAGCACTGTGCCCCACCTATGTGTTGGCCATGGTAAATGCCTCTGCTTTTTATCATCTCTCTAGGAATGTGCCATGACCTTGAGAGGGCTTTGAAACTTTTCTGAGTATTGCAAAGAGCTTGTGTGTATGTGTGTGGTGTGTGTTTGTGTGAGTTCAGCATATATATGCACAAGTGTAAATGAGGCTGTGAATGTGGTACTGAGCCAGTATTCACACACAGAATCACTCAACACATGTACCTATTATTATCCATGCACATTGTCTCAATTAGGGCTTCTATTGCTGTAATAAAACACTATGACCAAAGCAAATTAGATAGGAAAGGGTTAATTTGGCTTACCTTTCCTGAATTGTAGTACATTGAGGGAAGTCATGGTAGTTGGGGCAGGAACTCTGACATGGCAGGAACCTGGAGGCAGGAGCTGATGCAGAGGCCATGGAGGGGTGCTGCTTACTGGCTTGCTCCCCATGACTTGCTCAGCCTGATTCCTTTCTTTTCTTTTGTTATTAATTTAATTTATTTAGTAATTTTTACATCTCAATCAGTTTCCCCTCCCTCCTCTCTTCCCACTTCCTCCCTCCCCCCCCCATCTCCCCTCTGCTCCTGTTCACTTACCCCCTCCAGTCTAGAACAGGACAGGCCTCCCATGGACACTAACAAAACATGGCACATCAAGTCTCAGAAAGACCAAGAATCCACCCCTATATGAAGGCTAAGCAAGGCAATCCAGAGTGAGGAATAGGTTCCCCAAAAGCCAACCAAAGTGTTAGAGACACCCCTGTTCCCACTGCCAGGAATCCCACAAGCAGACCAAGTCACACAACTGTCCTACATATGCAGAGGACCTAAGTCAGTTCCATGCAGGCTCCATGTCCAGTCAGTGACTCATCAAATTATGTAAGATTAAATTGAGACTTCTTTTTAATCCAACCTTTTTTTTTCCTTTGTTGAAACTTCTGCTTGCTGGAAAGAAGATGGTTTCTATTTGTCCTGTGTCTAAGGATTATTTCCCTCACATCCAAATGGATTTGTAAACTGTAAATCATTGCTTGACCCATAAAGACCTTTGTTGTGCTGTTCTCTTTTCCTCAAGTTATTCCTCCAAGATGCTTGTCATTTACCATCAGAACAAAGCCCTTTGGTTTCTGTCCTTACCCACCAACTCTCGGCTTATTTCTCTTTAAGTGAATTAGACAGCTTCTTCAAGTAACTTAGAGTTATAAGTAGCTTGGTAATATGTCCCAATAAATGTTTTCCTCTTTAAACAAACAGGCTTTTCTCTGATTCCCTAAATGCAGCAACTGCTGCTCAAGACATGTTTTTCAGCCACTTTCTTGGAGCTGAGGTAGTGGGTACTGTGTCAAAATCACAAAGCAATAGGTAATGTAGTCCTCTGCCCCTCCATCTGCTTGATCTTCAAATTACTTGAGAGTGTATACTTTGCCCCAGGTAAAGTGTTTGCTGGGCAAGCATGGTGAACTAAGTTTAGATTCTCCAGCACCAATGGAAGCAGGGCAAGATCCACCTGTAATCCCAGCACAGGGAAGGCAGAGTTAAGAGGATCCATGGGGCTCCCTGACCAGCTACCTAGTTGAACTGGGAAGACCCCTGTTTAGCTGGAGTATGAGCAGCTGGTCACATTACATCTGCAGTTAGAAAAGTGGAGAAAGTAGAGACTGATAACTGATGAGTGCTAGTTCTATTCACTTCCTCCTTTTCATTCATGACCCCAGGCTGAGGATGCTGTGCCAGATAGCATAGCTCTGTTCACCTCAATGAACTTAGTCTAGAAACTCGCTTACAAACATACCAAAAGGTTTGTCTCCTAAGGTATTCTAGATCCTGTCATGTTGACAATTACAATCAACTGTCACAGGGAGAGGGCAGAGGAAGGACATCTGGTCAACTACTTTTCTTTTTATTATTATTATTATTATTATTATTAACAAAGAAGTCACACTTTCTAACCTTGTATATCCTTATTCAAGGTTCCTTCCCCCTCCCACCACATCAGGTCATTTTTTCTTCTCCACATGCCCCAGCCCCTCCCTGGGCAGGCAGCAGGCAGTCCCCTGTTCCCACTGCCCCAATATTGCTTAGTTCGGTCTCCACTCCTGGCAGATCCAGTTTTCTCCCCCCTCCCTCAAGAGTGAGTCGGGTGTTCCTCTAGGGGGAGTGGGATCCAAGGAGTCACCTACTTTTCTGCAAGGGTTTTCCTGTTGGGTATGACAGCTGAGGAGGGGATGGAAGAAAACCCATTTGGCATGCTCTAGTCGGATAGATGAAATTCATCCTGAAATTGAACCCCTCTCTCCCTACTCTTTGGAGAACATTCTGTTGTGTGTTAAGAGCCTATCTCTGAGTGGGTTCTCTAAACAGCTTTCAGCTGCTTTTTGTAGATACCCCACTCCTCAAGCATGGAGCTACACCAAGATGCTCTCTGCAAGAAGACGGCCTGACTGCTAAGCTGGCTTAACACCAGGAGGTCACCATGAATCAAGTGCTATCTCCTCAGAGGGTCATGCAAAAGTTATTATTTTAAGTTTCCTCTTCCTCTGTCTTATTGTGTCTTTCCACATGAGAGACAGAAAACAAAGGCAATGGGATTTGAGAGCAGAGGGAGAGGTATTCACTCCTGACAGTGAAAAGTATGTAGATGAGATCTGGTGACCTGAGTGGACCCATGAGATTCATTTGAAACATAAATAAATTCCCACTCTACACATACAAGTGCCCCTGCCCACAACCCTTTATATTCCAGCTGACCAAGACAGTATGGGTAAGAGCCTGCTGATGGATGTTTTGGAAGGGCAACACAGGTCACAAGCCACCCATTGTGGAGTATGAGTGTGAGCTGAACAGCAGGATGATTCAGTCATGTTGAAGCTTCTAACTGCATTGCCTAAAGAGAAGTGGGTTGCTGTTTTAGAATTGTATTTTGTTTTTGTTTGTTCGTCTTGCTCTTTATTTTTCTTTTATTCTTGCTCCAGGATGATCATCCTCCACATGTCAGTCAGTTCCAGGCAATGGCATTGACTTGGAAAACCAACTATGAAACAAGAGCAGCTAGAGGATGACTTCCGGGCTTCTGTTCAACCCAGAAAAGACATTTGAGGACCACAAAGTCCTGCGGCACAAACAGAACACACAAATAGAACCAGAAGACCTCACTAAAATCAAAAGGCACAGTCTTACTACTTTCTAAGACCCTGAAATTAGATTCTCAATATGAATACACTCTACAATGGGAAGACTATAAAATGTTTTTGGTTTGCTCATTTTTGAAAACCCTACATAAAATTTTCTTTGCAAGAGACTAGTGGTTAACTGTTCCATGCCAATCACTTTGTTCCAACATTTGGCATCTCTTCAGCATTCTGGGTCATTTTTTGTCTGTGTTTGATGTAAATGAGTCTTGTGTTCCTTGTTTGTGGCATTATTGTGAGTACTAAAGAGGAAATCAGGACCCGGGAATTCTAAACTGAGTTTGCTTCTGAGCAGCCTGGAATAAATACAATCTTTCTGGAAACCATAGACCAGGAAGCCTGGAATGGGAGTGGTGGTGGTAAAAATGATAATGATTTTACTAGACCTGTGGTATAGGCAGAATGATCAAACAAAGAGTAAAATAAATAAGTACATTATTTTTAGAGTGTTTTGAAAGCAACAGTTTCATAATAACTGGGGCTGCCATCAATATCATAGGTGTTAGGGTTCATGGCATGGTTCAGTGACAGAGAGCTTGTCTAATATGCACAAGACCATGGGTGTTCTCCCCTACACCTCAGAAAGGAGAGAGGGGACTAAAAAAGAAGGGCAAGGGGGGAGTAAGAGAGGGAAGAAAAATGGAAGGGTTTGGAAAAGAGAAAAATCAAATGTAAGTGACGTTTATAATCTAAAACTTGGGAGGTTGAGCAAAAGCTTATTGTGAGTTCAAGGCTAGCCTGGGCTACTTACTAAATTCCAAGTCAACCAGAGCAAGTGTGAGACTCTACTTCAATTTTTGTTAAGTTGACAAAAGATGAAGATAGAAGGAGCTTACAGAACACCAAATATACCAGACCCCCCAAAAAAGTCTGCTCACCACACTAAATAGAAACACTAAATATACAGAATAAAGAAAGAATTTTTAAGAGCAGCAAAGGAAACAGGCCAAGTAACTTGTAAATTCCACAAATTCAGTCCTACAGAAAGCACTAGAAGAAAAACTCCAAGCTAGCAAAGCCAGGTACGCCCACAAAGCCACAAGCAATAGATGATATCACAGAAGCAACCCCCAAAGAAGGTAAACACACACACACCAAAAATAACAAGAATTAACTATCACTGGTCATAAATATCCCTTAATATCAATGGACTCAATTCACGTATAAAAAGACACAGGCTAACACAATGGATACAAAAACAGGATCCATCCTTCTGCTGAATGCAAGAAACACACCTCAACTTCAAAGACAGACACTGCCTCAGAGTAAAGGGTGGGAAAAAACTTTCCAATCAAATAAAATCAAGAAACAAGCTGGTATAGCCATCTCAATATCTAACAAAATAGACTTCAAACTAAAATCATCAAAAGAGAGCAGGAAGAACATTACTTATTCATCTAAGGAAACATCCATCAAGAAGAAATCTTAATCCTGAACATTTATGCCCTCAATACAAGGGCACTTACATATGTAAAAGAAACATTGCTAAAACTTAAGCCTTACATCAAACCACACACACAAATAGTGAGATATTATGATACCCCACTTTCATCAATAGATAGGTCTTCCAGACAGAGATTGAAAAGAAAAATAAGGGAGTCAAAAAATATTATTATTCAAATGGACTGAACACACACACATATAAAACATTCCACCCAAATACCAAAGATTGTACCCTCTTCTCAGTACCCCATGGAACTTCTCTAACATTGACCACATACGCGGTCAGAAAGGCCCATGTCATCCAGGCCCACATCCTGGGGCTCAAGTGCACATGCTGGAGACAAGATATTTAAAGCACAGGTTTGGAAGGTACATTCCGGCTATAGCAAGCTTTCTGTTCATCTCGTTTGCCTTCTCTCATAATGTCCATACAAGACTGAACTTTCTCAACTTGTCTTTGTTAAGTAAATCATCAGTCACATGGGTAGAAGTTCCTGTGTTTGTTTCCCAGAGCTGCCAGAGCAAAGTACAGTAATCTGGGTTGTTTAAAATGGCATAAATATCTTCTCTATGGTCCTGGAGGGGTAAAAATCTAAAATCTAGGTACTAGACAGGGTTGGAAGATAAGCCATCATCATTCTCTGAGGGAGAATCTGCTTTGTGTCTCCTCATTTCTCATGGTTGTTAATAGTCTTAGGTGACCTCTGGCTTCAGATGATGTATTTGCAGCTTTGGTTTTGTTTTTTGTTTTTTTTTTTCAGCTTTGTTAAAATTGTGGGATGTTCCAGCTTAATTTTATCCAAGTCCAGCATTCTGAATTACTCAAGAAACAGTGTGGTTTTGTGATGTGGTTTAAAAAAGAAAAGAAAAACAAATGTTCTGTCCTGTAGAGCCACACCTAACTGCCCACATTGTGGTCTGAGAAAATCACAAAGCTCTGGATGACACAGCTGAGATCTGGAGCAGTGCTGTTTTGAACGGGGCTTGCACATAAATCTGGAGCACCCGCTCTTAGCCTGGGGTCCCTGAGAAGAGCTGGCATTGAGTTGTCTCTGGTACCCTTCTCCTGCCCTTTCTTCTGCCACACCATGGTGGGGTCCCCACACCTGTGTAGAGGAAATTTCTGAAGATTGTCAGAGTGGTGTCATGGGCAGCTTTTAGAGATGGCGTCCAGTAGAAGGAATAACATTTAAAAGCCTGACCACACTGAGTTCTGGAAAGGATGTAGGGTTGGAACACACAAACATTGCTGCTGCGTAGATGGGGATACAACCCTTAAATAGGGAAAAGTGTGGCCACCTGCATTCCACTCTGCTTTGTTTTATACACACACACACACACACACACACACACACACACACACACAATTCTTTAAATTATTCTGTACATTTCTCCACCCCTAACAATCAAATTCAGATGGTTTCTACTCAAGTGTATCCTCAGTGTATCTGGGTAGGAAGACTAAAAAAGCAGGTCCAGCCTGAATTGGTTTAGGAAGCACACTCAGTAAGGCAAACTGTCTTTCAAGTAAACTTTTTAGGAGAATCCCCTATTTAACCAGGTTATGTCTATTTATGTTTAGGCATGCTTATGTTTAAATAGATATAAATCAGATGCATTATGGGAAGAGAGATTCACTGTAGAAAAATGATTACATGACCTAACCTATCAGTCAAATTGAAAACTATGCCCCATACTAACCAGACTCCTTCTTTTGAACCACACAAAAGGAAAATCCAGACTATAATGGAATACCTTCACTCCTGTATCCCACTGGCAATCTCGACAGTGTCACCCACTGTAATCTACACTCGATCATTTCACTCTGAATAAAGTTATCTCACTACTTTTGTAAATCTGGGTGAGCTCTGGTTTTCATTTCTTTGGATAAGAGGCCAAGAACTTGGAAACACTTGAGCTTGACACTCTGACAGACAAGGGTGAAACCACCATCTTGGAGTTTGGGCTTTCTAAAATGTAACTGGAGGGAAGGGTGTAATCATTCAGTAGCATAACCCTATGAATAATCAGCCATGGATGTTCAGAGAAACTTTACTTATAATAGCCACAGCTGGAAGCAACTTGAATAGAGGATCAGTTCTATCTATACAGTGAATGAGCCATTGGGCCATTGATATACACTCTGAGAATGGTCACAGTCTCAAAATAATTAGACTAAGTGAATATCATGAAAGAAACCAGAATGTGTAAAGTGCCAAATACACACTAAGTGTTTACATTCCTATCAGATTCTAAAGATGCAAAACGAGGTCCAATTGTGACAGAAAGCAAATCAGTCATTGCCTGGGAGGAAGGCCAGGGGAAAATATAAAAGATATTACCATAGAAGGCAACAGATGTACCTATATGTACCTATTATCTTGATTGTGGAGACAGTTTGGGAATATGCACGAATATCCAAATGTATCAAACAATACATTTAAATAGATATGCTTCAGAGGCCACGGGGGTGGATCGGTGGGTAAAGCTTGCCAGTCCAATGGCCAGAATTTGAAACCTCAGCATCCACATAAACACTGGTGGGCATGTCCACCCACTTGCAATCCTAATACCAGTGGGGTGGAGACAAGGGATCCCTGAGACAAGTTGACCAGCTGGACTGCTGAATCATCAAGCTCTGTGTTCAAGTGAGACATCTTGCCTCAATGCCTAAGGTAGAGAGAGAGACTGAGGAAGACGCCCAACATCAACCTCTAGCCTCTACCTGCACATACATGTACACCCACACATGAGAACATGCATACATACAAGATTGTCTTAAATTAAAAATAAAAATAAATGAATGTATATTTCAACATACTTTACATGCAAATTATACTGTAATAGAGGTTTGTTTTTAATTCTATACACTTATATAAGATCCACATCATTTGACTTTTCTCCAGTGTCCCGAGAAAGCCAGTGATGTCCTGGAACCGCTTCTGTCCAAGGCCCAGGTCCCAGAGCCTCTTTCTCCCTTACCATCCACACAGAATGAGGTCATGTGATCAACTGAGGGTTCAGATTAGCGTTCCTTCTGGGAACTGAGCTGTCCAAGACCAACTTATTTTCTCTCTTCGTCTTGAACAGCTAAAGCACGAAAGAAAAGCAGGTACATTTCAAATCAACGTGCAATGTGAATGACTCCAGAAATCTTTCTGTGTTTCTTGTAATGTCAGAAACAGAGATAGCTTACTGTCCTCGGGAGTCAGTCTCAAGAATAAAGAATAACCAGAAAATACAGGGGATCCTATGAATCAGCTGTGGATAAGCTCACCAGTTTTGGGTGTGTCCCTAGAAGCCACAGTGATTCCGGACAGATGCCCAGTTACCCATGTGAGCACTGTGGCTTTCCAAACGGATGTAGAGGATGGCAGCGGGCTGGGATTTGGGTCCCTAGGGTGAAGAAGTATTTCTGGCTTGACCCCAGCCCCTCTCTTTCCTCTGCTCATGAAGGAAGGGTAACTTTCCAAGTCCTGTGCTCACACACCCAGAGCCAAATAAAACACTAACTGGCGGGTTTCCACACTGCCTCTGCCTCCCCACACATCCACGAGGTGGCTTTTATGAGATTTGTCACCAACTCGATTTAATTTGCCCTGTAGTGCCCCAAATATTTATATGGCACATATTTATATTTAATCAATCACTATGTGTGCTTTAGATTTCTCCAAAGACAAAATCTCCCAGACTGTGGCTGTGGAGTAAGGCTCTGAAGTATAATAATGAAGATATACCATCCCACACTACTGTCTAAAGGGCCCCACTCCCTCAGGGAATCCACAGGCTTAGGCACCGCCATGTACCTGTCTTACATGCCACTCTATTACTAAATTAGGGGTTGCCATTGGCGACCACTGAATAGTTATTACTGACCCAAATATGATGCTTCACATCAGTGACCCCAAAACTTGGGAGGTAGAGATGGGAGATTATGAGTTCAAGGCTAGCCTCTGCTACATAGTGAGTTCCAGGCCAACCCAGACCACATGAGGCCCTGACACAAATAAAAATGTAGTTATTACCAAACTTAATTTTGTGTGTGTGTGTTTGTGTGTATTCCACGGAGCTCCAGGTCGACTTTGAACTGGTTTTCCTTCTGTCTTAGCCTCCTAAATGCTGGGATAACAATCACACATTACCATACTTACTCAAACATTTACTTTTTTATTGTCTGTTTATCAGTCCTTTTCCAAGAAGCTGAATTTTTCTGTCAAATGATATAAAAAATATTGACACTCTTAAACCATTGGATCCAAAAAATCTCACTTCTCCCTTTGGAGTAGGCATGCTCAGAGCGCAGTTCCTACAGAGAAGCAAGTAGACAGTATCCTTCTGTGTAAGTAAGAATCCAAACCAGTTACAAAAGTTGTTCTGAGTCACTGGCCCTTCGAAACAGGACATCCAGGAGTATAGGTAGACACACATGGAGGCATGGAAATGACAGAAAGAAAAAGAGAGAAAGGGGCTAGCACAAAGAAAAGCAAAATATTACACAGTGAAGATTCTCCAATGTAGGCCATTCTGATAGAGGTCACTCTTTAAATATCAATTAACAGATAAAAATTAATTTACTGCCAGGCTCTGTGCAAATTGAACTTAAAAGAAAAACCAGCAACACACTCAGATTTCCATCTCTGTTATAGGTGAGGCTGTGAGAACAAAGAGACCAATTACATAGACCGTATAACTAGTGGACAGCAGAGCATGGCTTCCAATATTTGAGTTTCCCATAATACCCCTGAAATGCAATGTTGCCCAGGAGCATGCTTCTCAGTCTAGCTATTAATTAGTGTGAGGATGAGGGTGGCTGAGCAGGGATGGCTGTTTGTAGTATCTAAATAAGATTTTCAAATCTACCAAAATGTTTTGTACATGTATGCCTACAGACAGCTAAAATGTCTGATCTAAGACTATAGCTATCTGCCAAAAAGAGAAACAGAGAGGAATTGGAAAGCAAGAACCCAAAGCCATCATTTGTTTTGATTTGTGGGAATTTGTTTGTTTTTAGAGTCATGTGACTTGCAGCAAGCATGATCTGTCTCTGAGTCCTTCTTCTGTTCATTGGCTCAGAGAAATGCTTACGTAATCAGATCCCGGCCTTTTCAGGCTAGGAAAGTTCTCTGTCACTGAGCTACAGCCCTGGCCCCTTATGTCCCTCTTTTATGCCTTTTTTTCTCTTTTTCCCTCCCTCCCTCTCTGTCCCCATATTTTTGTTGTTATTATTTTGTTTTGTTTTGTTTTGTTTTGTTTTTGAGACAGGAAAGGCCTAAGCTGACTTGGAACTCGGGATCCTTCAGCCTCTGCCTCCAGAGGGCTGGGATTTCAGGTGAGTTGATTGCTTTATCAATCCATTTAGCCCCAGCTGCCACACACTCATCATATTGGAGGACCAAGCCTATGCTTTAGCATTCAAGTTACTATGTCCATGGGAATTGGTACCAGGATACACATGGCTAATGAAATCCAGGAGACACTCAAGCCTTTTCTAAAATAAATTTAGTATTTACATAGAACCTAAACTCATCTTCTCAAAACCCATTATATTTATGTTTTAGAGTCTCACATGGCCCAGGCTGGCCTTGAACTCCCATGATCTGAAGCTAGTATTGAACCCTTGTTATTCCTGCCTCTACCCTCTAGGTATGGGGATTACAAGTATGTGCCACCATGTCTGAGCCTTCCTTTATGCTGAAATTATCCCGAGATTACTCAGAACACCTAGTAAAATGTGGGGTCTATGTAAATGGATGTTATATCGTATTGTTCAGGGAAGGCTAGAAGCAAATGAAGTACGTGCAGGCTCAGTTACAATTTAAACACCACCTTTGAGTCAGGGTTGATTGAGCCTGTGAATACAGAACTTACAAAGAGGATCTACTGTAGAATGTTGGCCTGTTCTTTGCTTCTAATGTGAACTTCTGCCGCTCTATCCAATGGACATATCTGAGGAGCACTTGCTGAACCTCTGTACTGAGCTTGGGCCAGTGGGTGGGAGAAGTTCCTGGCCTCAAGACAGGAACTGCTGCTAATGCTGAGCTCAGATGAACCCAGGGACAAGAGATCAGCTCTTAGAGAATGGGAAGATAATTTACATTTTATTTCTTGAAAATTTTATACATGAGTACTGTATCTACGTCATTTCTGCCTTTCCTTCTTTCTCCTCCAACCCCTCCCTCCCACCTCCATCCACCCTCTCTCAAGTTATTGACCTCTCTTTCTTTAATTATTATGCAAACACACACAAATATACCCTGCCTAGTCTGCTAGTGTTTAGAGCTGATGGATAAGATTTGATGACCCAATACCAAGGTACTGATGCTTAAGTACCCTTCTGTCCTGGCTAGAGTCATCTGGAAAGTGGGAACCTCAATTGAGAAAATACCCCCAACAACTGGGGGAGCATTTCCTTAATGATTAGAGCCCATCTCTCTAGAAGTGATACCACCTGAGGGCAGGTTGTCCTGGGTGTTGTAAAAAAGTTGGCTGCTCAAGCCTGAACAGCAAGCCAGTCAGCAACACTCCTCCATGGCTTCTGATTCAATTCCTTCCTCCAGGTTCCTGCCCTCAGCGCCTGACTCAACTTCCCTTGATGCTGGACTGTGATTTTGATGTGTACGCTAAACAAACCATTGCCTCCCTATTGCTTTGGTCATGATATTTTATTACAGCTATTGAAAGAAAACTAGAACAATGTAAAGATGAGCAGAAGGTTTTCTGGGGGAGGGGGAGGGACAGGAAGACAAGAAGACAGAGAATGAGAGAGGAGGAACCAGAGGAAAAGACATGAGATGGATCTTGAATTCTGCCGGCCTTGACCCTCTGGGATTGTGGGACTATAAAAGAGTTTTCATCTCTGATCTCATTATGAATTTTGTAGAGCAACTTCACATACAGGGAGATTATAACCACGAAGCTGCACCTTTAGCCTGTGAAATAGTCTGACATGAAGTTGCTAAGAGATATGGCCAGTGGTAACATCAATGGGTCTCAATGAAGCAATTCTCCCAGGGCATGTGTTTGCTGGATACAAATCTTCCAATATCACACAACTTCATGGCTTTTTTTTTTTTTTTTTTTTTTTTTTTTTAACTTTCAACATAAGTATTGTATAATAGTTTTATTTTTCTCATGGCTTTTAAATAGAAAGCCACAAGAGGGCGCCAGACTTCACCTTTCTTAAAAATAACTACCAGGCATTATAAAGTTGGAAACAGGGCTTCTAGTTCAAGGTGGGAAAGGCCTTACTCTTTAACATGTTCCTCTACTCTAATAAAACTGTAAGCATATATCTTCGTATTATTTTTCATGGATGTGAATATTAGTATTTGTTTCTCAAACTCAATATCTGGGTTAAACAGACACCTCCCATTAAATTATCATTTCTTAATTTGGATTCAGGCCTAATAGAGCTGATGAATTAAGTAATGACCCTTCAAATTGTTCCTTGAAACACATCTCCCAGCCTGATCAGCCTATGCCTGCCAGTAAGTGCTTTTTTTTTATTTATTTATTTGTCCACTTAGCAAATCTTCCTCCAGGTTTTACTGGGTGTAGGCAAGCTGCTTGGTGTTGAAACATCCAAGCAAAGCCTTGGGGCCTGCCCTCAAAGAGATTATCATGAGCATTGAACCAGATGCAAGCAGACAAAGGAGACGTGGGCAGTACTCTGAGGAGGTGCTCAATGCAGTAAGGGCCCTGGGAAGGGCCCGAGTCACTGATGTCTGTGTGTCTCTGAAACCCTGGTTGTTGGTGGTCTAGAGAGAAGAGGCCCTGGACCTCAGCTTCATGTTGGTCCTGCCTGGGTCTTTGATTGTGAGCTCTCTGATCTCCTATACTTCAGTCAATCTGCGGAGTTGGAGCTGTTGTTCTCAACAATCTGTGAAACTCTATCCCTAACATCAAATGTACCATTTCAAGGGTCTTTCTTTTTTTATTGTGGTAAAACATGTACATGTTTATAACCATTCAAATGTGGATGTGTGTGCGTGTGTTTGGATTGCCACACCAACCAATCCTAATCTATTGTAAGTGTGGGATTCTACGACATTCAATACGTTCACATTTTTGTGCAAAGCCCACCATTTCCTGAACTTTCCCAATGACTCAAACTGAAACTGTCTGCATCAGACAGGAGCACCCTCCACCCCAATCCCCAGCCCTCACTCCTCCTCTGCCTCCTAGGACTGCCATTCCGTCTTTTCCTTCTCAATATGACTACTCTAGGTACCTCATATGAGCAGTCATGGGGCATTTGTCCTTCCATGTATGGCTTATTTCGCTCAGCACGGTTTCTGCTGGCTCGCATATGCTTACTCCATTCACACAGTTGTGGCAAAGTATTACAGATGAGAGCTTATAAACAGAATTCATTTTCCATAGCTCTGCAATATCCATGACAGAGGCACAAGGAGGCCTGATGTCTTCAGATGTGAACAAGACCAATGAGTTCTTGGGGTCTCTTTTCTTCCTTTCTCCCATTTCCTTTAATGAGTTTGTTATATATTTTGTGTTCACACATGTGTCAGAAAACAACTTGCAATCCCTTCTCGTCTTCCACCATGGAGGTCTCAGGAATTGAACTCAGGTCTTCAAGCTTGGCAGCAGGCACTTTTACCCATAGAACCAGCTTGTTGGAGTCTCTTCTATAAAGGCATATGTAGATCGTATTCCAGAGTGTTGTTTTTCCATCGGCACACGGCTGCATCTGCATCTACTGCTATTTCAGACAGTAATTGCTGCTCCACAGTTTCTGGTTGGCTTCTCAGACAGCAGGCGGGCAGGACTTTATGTCCCGCGGGATCTACCTCCTGCCGCTGTCACCAAATGCAGTTTTAAACTAAATCTCTATTGTTCTATTTATCAATAGATTTGGGAGTCAGAGACTGGGATGAAAACCGTCTTCCTCAGAGAGTTTGAGGAACAATTAGCTTCAGAAAGAGAGCCTCCTTCTGCTCCACCAAACCAGGCTTTATTGACTCCCCATGGGAGGAGGCCTTATCCTTTTGGAGGAAGGGATCAGGGGTAGATCTGGGGAAGACTGGGGAGGGATCAGGAGGAGGGATGGGCGGGAGAACTGTGGTTGGTATGTAAAATGAATTTTTAAAATTATTAAATAATTTTTTTTAAATGGAGTTTGTGTTTTTGTTAATTAAGTAAAATCAACCTTGGGTAGGGAGGTAGAGCCGGCACCTAGCTGACTGAAAGCCTGGTACACTCAGTTCAAGCAGGATCAAGCCCCTCCCCTCTGTATCAAGGCTAAGTGAGGAGGTATCCCACCATAGGGACTGGGCTCCCAAAGGTCAGCTCATTCATCAGGGACAGATCCTGGTCCCACTGCCAGGGCCCCTCAAACAGACCAAGATGTGAGAGGTAATGAGTGAGGCTTTTTCAGCATCTAATGAGACAACCATGTGCTTTGTTTTGTTTTTCAGCTTTGTTATGTGGTGGATCAGGAGGAGGGATGGGAAGGGGAACTGTGGTGGGTATGTAAAATGAATAGAAAGTAAATTAAATGAAGAAAAAAATGACTAAAGAACTCCAGTGAGTCAAGGCTCCACCTTTTTCTTGACTGAGATAAACTGATACCATGGATTTTGTATTAACATTTACAATAGTGATATGTATAAAATCAGTCAGGGGTCTGGATAGGAAACTACTGTTGCTTCCCGTTCCTGAAGCCTGATTTTTATGGATGAGTTCCCTGCAATGACATGGAGGTTGGGAATGTTTGGGGTGGGTTTTGAACACTGAGTGGGTTCAAATCCCAGTGCTGTCCTTTGTAGATGTTCAGCCTTGAGCCAACAAGTTGAATTCTGTGTTTGGTTTTCTTGAGGTAGAAACAATAGAAGTCTCTCTATTGTTCTAAGTTAAATGACAAATATAACCCCCCTGGTGTGATGATGATGGTGATGGTAAAAGGCTTTGCAACTACCTTCTTATTCTTAGCTGATTAAGCTCTAGTTAGGACATGCTCTAAGAAGGTAAGTGTTGTTCAGAAAGCCAGCAGACACTGGCCTGAAGCCACCCATGACTTGGGAGATGTCATTACCTCTGTCTTCCCAAATCTGCATCTGGCCATCTAGATTTTCATTTCAATTATGTGCATGTGTGTGTCTGTGTCTATGTCTGTGAGAGTGTACATGTATTCAGAAGAGGTCAAAAGAGGGGGGTAGATCCCCCGGAACTAGTTACAGACGCTTGTGAGGGATGTGATTGCTGAGGGTGGCACTCGAGTTCTTAGCAAGTTTATCTTAACCCCTGAGACATTTCAGCAGCCCCTGAGCATCTGGGTTGCCAAGGTGAAGTAAGGTTGAACTGCACACACCTTAGTTTTTCTAAACCGAGCTTACTCTGAAGCTGCCCACCTGGGAGGCAGGAAGTATGGTCCTAGTCTCTGTCTTCCCCCAGGAACATCTAATGAAAGGCTTCAAGCCTTTGTAAGCTGCACTTGGCCCTTTGTTTAGGTCTTTTGAAGACCTAAGGCAGCCTCACTGCCCTTTACCTAGCTGAGTGCTAGCATTTACACACCCTGGGCATCTATCCAATTCTTTCTGCTAAACATCTGTACCTTCCAAAGTTCAGCAGGGGCCACCTGCTTTCTATCTCCAGGCATTCACTCCTCCCCTTCCTTCCTAAAATTAGCGCTAAATCCTCGATAGGCTTTTAAAAGCAAATGCCAAGAAAATGAGCATGCGCACCTGATACCAGGCGAGTCAAGAAGCCTGCTGTGTCTCAGGATACGGGTCTATAATAGCTCATTCCTTCTTCCCTCCCTCCTTCCTTCCTTCCTTCCTCCCTTCCTCCTTCCCTCCCTCTCTCCCTCCCCTTCCCTTCCTTGTTTCTTTACTTCCTTCATTTGTCTTGTTTTGTTTCTCTGTGTAGCCCTGGCTGTCGCGGAACTCACTTTGTAGACCAGACTGGCCTCAAACTCACAGAGATCCATCTGACTCTGTCTCCTGAGTGCAGGGATTAAAGCTGTGTGTGTGCCACCTGTCAAGAAGAGCTTTTTGTTTGTTTGTTTGTTTGTTTGTTTGTTTTTTAAACATATTGGTGATAAGGTGTGCAGGGTCACAGTTCCATTTCAGCATCAGGACCATCTCCCTGTATCTTCCTCACTTGTATAGGACAAATGTGCGGTCAGGATCTGTTTAGAAACACAAAAAGTGGCCAATTGTTCGCTGACTCGCCCCAGAACACCAGAGACTCTGCCATGAAGGAACTTACAGACATTTTAGGTCCTGGAGATCCACTAAGTATTAGAAACATGAGCGCATGCACAGAAAGAGAGAGAGGGGGGGAGTGCTGGGCTACGGAGCACACCATTCATTCAGTAGAAAGCTGGAGTTTGTCAAGTTTCTCCTTCTGAGACAGATTTCCTGCAGCTGGGTCTGGGCGAGCCTTCCTCTGGGGTAATGGCTTCCTAGGATTCTCGATGGCTGGTCACATTTTCAGCTTTCTGGAACAAGAGCCTCTCAACAGCAATAAAGGTCACCTCTAACTCTCACAGATCCCTGCCTGAAGCAATCACATCCAACATTAGGCTGGGCACAGTGGCACCAGGTCCAGCTCCCAGTCCAGCTGAAGAGAGAGAGACAGAGAGGGGAGGGAGTGTATGAGCAAAGGGAACAGGATCATGAGGCGGAGATCCACAGAGAAGGCTGACTGAAGCTACTGGGAGCTCACTGAATCAGAAACAACTGCTGAGGAACCTTCAGGCAAAGGAACTAAACCCTCCAAAGGCAGATGACTGTCAAATGGTGTGGGCAGTCTGTGGAGCCTCTTACAGAAGGACCAGAGTTTACTCCTGGTACATGGACTGACATCTCGGAGCCCATTCCCTACAGAGAAACGCCTTACTCAGCCTTGATACTGGGGGGAGGGACTCAGTCCTACCTCAACTGGATATGTCAGAGGGAACTGACTCACCCTGGGACTCCTTGCCCTTTTGGGGGGATGGATGGGGGGATGGGGTGGGGGATGCTGAGGGAGGACTGGGAGGGACTGGGAGGAGGGAAGGGAGGGGGAACAGTGGAAGATATGGAAAAATAACTTTTTAAATTAAAAAAAGTGCTCACTGCTCTTTTAGAGGACCTGAGTTCAGTTTTTGGAAGCTCACAGTCGCTTTTAACTCCAGCTCTGAGGGATCAAGTATTCTTTTTAGGCTTCTTTAGACACTTAAATGCACTCACCCAGACAGACAGACAGATGCATATGTACACACACACATACACACACACACACACAGAGAGAGAGAGAGAGAGAGAGAGAGAGAGAGAGAGAGAGAGAGAGAGAGAGAGAGAGAGATCTTTTTGAAAAACACAAAGCAAATTGAATCATTTTCCCTATTAGAGTCAGTCATGTGCTGGACAGTTTTATGTCAACTTGACACAAGCTGATCTGAGAGGAGGGGCCACAGTTGAGAAAATGCCTCTTTAGGATCAAACCTGTAGGGCATTTGTTTTTAAATTAGTGATTGATGGGGGAGGGCCCAGCCCATTGTAGGTGGTGTCATGCCTGGGCTAGTGGTCCGGGGTTCCATAAGAAAGCAGGCTAAGCAAGCCACATGGAGCGAGCCAGTAAGCAGCACCCTCCATGGCCTCTGCACCAGCTCCTGTCTCCAGGTTCCTGTCCTGACGTCCTTTAGTGATGAACCACATTGTGGAAGTGTAAACTAAGCAAATCCTCTCCTCCCCAACTTGCTTTGGGTATGGCATTTCATCATAGCAATAGTGACTAAGACAAGTCAGCCAGTGTGAAATTGCAGCTCCATAAATATATTTGGAAGGAACATACTTTAACAAGAGAATTACAAAAAACATACTTGTACACTGATATAATGTGGGTTTCATCAATTAATAACAAGAATCAATATTATAACATTTTATTATACTAAACAGTTAGGAGTGGTTTCATGTTATACAGAGGCTTCTATTCATCTTTTCAGTGAGTGTAATGTGTGTTAGTATTAAAGTTTTTAATATGTCTACTGTATTTATTTTCTTTTTATAAATATTTATTTATCTTTATTATTGTTATCTTTTTTGTTGTTGTTGTTTTTATGTATAGCCTTGGCTATCCTGGAACTTGCTCTGTAGACCAGGCTGGCTACTGCCTCCCAAGTGCTGGGATTAAACGCATGCACCACCACTATCCAGCTAAAATATTTATTTTTATTAATTTTTAGGGGTCTTGTGCAGGGGTGCCCATAAAGGCTAAAGAGTGTAGGATCCCCTGATTTGGATTGATCAAAATCAAAATCAAAATCAAAATCTGGGGTTACAGGCAGCTTGTGAGCCCCCTGCTGTGGGTACTGGGAACCACACCAGATCCTCTTTAATAATTGCACTTCATATAGCAGCTGGATCTCGGCCCCACTCAGACCTTCTTACTAAGTTACACTGATCGTAACACTATTATCCTGGGGCAAAACATGCTCACGCTATTTTTATGTCTTTTTTTTAATAGCACAGATGGTAGAAAAACCAAATAGTCTCCATGAGACCTAATGAAACAGGATAGAAAATGAGATTTCAAAGATTTTTTTTTCTAAGAAAATTGAGTTGTGCTACATTTTCAAAAGGTCATCAGTATCAAGTTCTAACAAACCCTGTAAATATGAATGTGGCTAATTTGGGGTGTGATGGTGACCAGTCACCCGGGATTAGTGTTCCTGAATTTACTACTTTTGACCTGAACAAAAATTTGGCAGCATCCAGACTGACCCATGCCTTGTCCAGCTGGACCAGCTGCTCTCAACCTATGCATCATGACCCCAATGGCAAACCTCTATCTCTAAAAATATTTACATCATAATTCATAGCAGTAGCAAAATTACAGTTAGGAAGTAGCAACAAAAATAATTTTTATGGTTGTGAGGGTCACCACATGAGGAATTGTATTAAAGGGTCACAGCATTAGGAAGGTTCAGGACCACTGAGCTAAACCAGTCTGCCCTCGATAGCCTTGAGTTTCACCGAGTATCAAAGTGCAATGTAGGTTTCTAAAATGTTCTTCTCCATGTCTGTGCATATGGAGCGCAGATGGGTGACAGGTTGGCCAGTGTGACAGCTACATGGTGAGCCCCACTGCTCTATGCTCTACACACTTAAGTCCAGGAGTTGATAGAAGAGGGGACAAGCTCCTCCTCTCTCTTCTCAATGTAAGAATTCACCATCTTCTTCCACGGGGAAGCTTTTCCATCAATTTGGGTGCAAGGCCTTTGTTTCTTCCCCTGCATATTAAATCTCACTTTCCTGAAATTCCTTAGAATGTCACTACACTATATACTTTTGATCCAGCTGCCTTTAATTAATTTATTTTCTGCTCGTAGGGTCCCAAATTTGAGGGAAAGGCAAATCTCATAAAAGGCAGAGATCTCGAGGGAGTGACTCCGGTTTCCGGGCTGAAACTAGCGAGCGCGGTTTCTCCGAGGTCTTTGATTCTGATGACAGCGTCTCCCTTTAGTTTATTTGTTTTGAATAATTATAGAAGAAATTGGAGTGAAAAGAATTAAGGATTTACACAGAATTAAGGAGAGCATTTAAACATGAAGAAGAATCTGAAGTGGAGATAGTCAAAATGAGTTTGAAGAAACAAGGTTCAGATTTCTTTGGATTTCATTGATATTCCTGTGTAAATCAGCAGAAGACCCAGAGAGTCTTGAACCTGTAAATTGAAGACAATGTCTGGAAGCTTCTACTTTGCAATTGTTGGCCACCATGATAATCCAGTTTTTGAAATGGAATTTTTGCCACCTGGGAAAGCAGAATCCAAAGATGATCACCGTCATCTGAACCAGTTTATAGTCCATGCTGCGCTTGACCTTGTGGATAAAAACATGTGGCTTTCTAATAACATGCACTTAAAAACTGTGGACAAATTCAATGAATGTTTGCAATGAATCTATTTTATGAACCCAATTCTCCTATTCGATCAAGTGTATTTGACAGAAAAGTTCAGTTTCCTGGGAAGAAACACCTTTTAAGCTAAATGGAGAAAAGCTGTGAAATAGTATCATCATCATGGGGTATACACAGGAATGTGTGTACTGTAAGTAATTTGAAACAGCCTGGAAAACTTTCACTGATTTTTCCTGATTGGGATAAGTTGATTTTAATTTATTAATTCAAAAGCAAATGTCATAGTTGCTATTTGTTAGATGTATTTAAAAGCTTCTACAGACATGAACAAATTAAGTTATTTATACTTTTAGAGATATTCTCTTAAAATGTGTAATACACTACAGTACCAAGAGGCTGAAGCAGAAAGCCTCTGCCATGCCAAGTGTTACATGCCTGTCTGCTTCTGTCAGGGGCTGAGAATAGAGACCCTGCTATAACTCTTAAACCCTAAACCCATGTTCACTGGACCAGTTACAGGCCACAGCAAAATATACTGCCTCTGTCATCTTATATTTTTGTTTTTCCTTTCTCTTAGTAAACTGAAAGTTTAATGAACTTGTTATATCTGTACTTAAAAATGTACCTTGATATTACTAATAAAAGCCTGGGTTACACTGACATTTGCACTCAACCTTTTAGGCTATATGCAGAGTGGGAGGTGGCAGGTGTGGCTTCTTCTAAGAGAAATGCTGGTTTGATTTTACAATAGTATGTATGCATGGAAAAGCAAGTAACCCAGCTTTTTATGTACACATTTCCTAATTTTTCAGTAAGTGTGGTGGAAATATTCTCTTTATGCTGAAAATAAAGTAACTAATTTTGCCTAAGTGCAGCACTGTAGAAGTGGGTGGAGAATCAGAGAACAAACAGGTAGAAAGAGGGTGGAGTTAGCCAGTCTCCATCTGACCCCCGGGGGAAGAGACATGTAAGGAATCCAGGTGAGCCACAGGCTAGGCGACATGACAGGTAGATTAGTCGAAATGGGTTGAATTAAGATGAAAGAGCTAGCTAGTAATGTGCTTGAGACATGGGCCAAACAGTATGAAGTTAATATAAGTGTCTGATTCATTTCTTTGGGGGACAAAAACTGCCTCGGGCAAGGTCCAAACCTCTGGCCCAAACAGGCTGGGAAACCTTCTACAACAAGTAAGCAGTTCTAAGTCTTGTCCTTTGTGATATTGTTGCCATGACTCTTTGATTTCTTAAATAATGACTTATATTTAAAAAAGGCATAAAAGTTACAAGCTAAACATGTCATCTTTTATTTAACATGCTAACTAGTGAAGAAACTAATAAGATGTTATAACCAGTTCAGGTAATTGAAATAGCCACCCACGGGCTAATAAGGATTGATGAGCTGAATTAACAAATAGACGCATAACATAGCTATACAGAACACAAACCCATTGCATCCTCTTGTGTGCCCTACTTGGTACCCATTGCATCATCCTCTGTGTGTACCTTACTTGATGTCTGAGAGTAGGAACTGTTTACTACAACTTGAAGAGGTATCTCTATAGAGTTTTCAAGGAGCTCAAATGCCATGGATGGCTGAGAAAATGCAGAAGAGTTGTGAGAACACTGAAGTGTGCTTGCGTTTGAGATTCTGTCCTATTCCCTACCTGTCCAGTGTACACACACACACACACACACACACACAGCATCCCCATATCCTGTCTGGTCCCGGTCCCCACCCCTTCCCAGTCCATCTTGTCTACCTTATGCCACAGATAATGGTATTTGGACTAGGCTTACTATATTAATGCAGAAATGTGAATAAGTGTTAACAAAGCAAATCTGGTTCACATCAACGAGTAAATGTTTATTTAACACGTAGTTAAGAACAATGTGTTTTCCGTAAATGCCTGCGACTATTCTCAGTCGCACATTCATTCACTAATAGGACACATAAGAGGATCTGCAATTAATACCAGATGTTATTGGCAACAGTGTATCTCAGCTCAATCAGAGTGAAGAGCCTGGGGCTGACAGACACACTTGTCCTGGAAGAGGTGACCTTTCCTGATTTGTGTCTCTCATCTAGACACTCTGCCTCCAGCATCTTGGTGCTTGAGGGTGAGTCCAGGCTGTATCTACTGAGGAAAAAGGGGAACTGGAGGCCAGGGGCGCTATTTCCACACTCCTTTGGTATGTAACAGGCTTCGTTAATCCTTGGCCATTTTGCCCGCTTTCTGGTAAGTCATCATTGAGGTGTTGGGTTGCTCTGCTTCCCCAGGTCCTCTTCATCCTCACTGAAGGCATCAGACCGGAGGAAAGCCCTTCTGGACTGTGGATTCTTAGGAGGACCATGGTCCCAACCAAGCCTCACTCCTTTAGAGATGGGTGTCCTGGGCAGTTTCCTGTTCTGAAGAAAAATTACCAGGGAGAAGGTATTCTCAGGGAAAATCTGAAGAGATGATATATGTTAACAAAACAGTAAGCTTTTTCTTTAACCTGTGTAAAACACTGAAAACAGCTGGAAGGCTCCTTGGTACCCTCGGCGAGGCCACAAGCCCCTCTGTCCCCTCTGCTTATCTATTAACATTTCCCAGTTTGACGGACCCCTCTGCCCTTCAGCACACAGGCCTTCAAGTTTCTCTTCTTTCCTTTCTTTTCTTATAACACAGAGGAAAATGTGTTTTCTGGGCTCTCCACTCTCCTTAGAGAAAGTTCACCCTGTCACACACGGAATGTCAAAGGTTTAAAAAAAAAATACAAAGGGAAAAGAAAGAGATGGGAGAGAAGATGAGAGAAAAAGCCAACGAAAACACTAAGTCTGTCACCTTGCATGCTAATTGAAAGTAAAATAAGGACAACCTAAATAAATAAAATAAAAATCTAAAACTCAGTAGTAGAAAAACAAATTTAATAAAAGAAAATATTTACACAAAATTTAGTAAACACATGAGAAGGTGGAGATTATGAATACCATGAGGAAAATACACAGGGTGAGACAGCTCAGCTGTCTCTGGTTGCTGGCTGCTGTTCCCTAGGGCCTGGGTTCCTGGGTCCTGTTCCATTGCCCACACCATGCCTTCTCCCGGCCTCCTCAGCTACCAGATATGCATATGGTGAATTGACATACATGCAGGCATATAAAAATAAAACAACCATACACATAAAAATAAAAATACACTTGAATGTTTTTTAAAAGAGGCCTATGATGAGATAGACACATATAGAACTGGAGTTCAGAAACAAAATCAATAATCTGGTCATACTATCTATGTATGTATGTATCTATGTATTCAGGGGAAGAGTACCTATGCTTCTTAGGTGAGGATGATGTGTCTTTACAGGGCTTCTCTGGGTGTGAGCATGTGTGTCTGTGTTTGTATGTGCTTTTTTTTTTTTTTTTTGGCACGTTTGTGTTTGGTTGGTTGGTTTGTTTCTTTGTTTTGTTCCATTCAGAAGAAAGGACAAAAAGTGAGGTGGCCAATAATAAAATATAAAACATTTTTCCTCTTAAGTGATCTAACCTGAATTTTACTAGAGAGCAAAATTTAGGGGAGATCACGATTACCATTTCTTCACACCCAGCAATCTGGACTCTGATGGGGAGACCTTTCAGAGAGGTCAAGGGTTGCAAGAGAGGTTAAGCTGAGCCATGAAGAACTTTCAAACCTTATACACTCAGGTCAAAAGAATTAAGAAATTGTTCCATGAAATACTCTTTGAGCAATTGGGAAGACATTGACAGGTGTCACAAGAGCTGATCAGACACCAGGGAATAAAGATTGTTTTATAGTCATTCTGATACTCAGTTTCAACAACCATCTCATGAGGTAGATAATTGTAACAATTTAAGATATGAGGAAGTCAGTCCATGAAGTAACTCTGGGATGTTGAAATTCCTAGACACACCTCCAGGAGGACTTTGCTTATTGTGCAATGGATGAACCAGAATGCCTCCCTAACAGAGATTAGGAGGGGTGGAGCAGCCCTCCATAAAACACCCAGTCCTCCTGAGCTACAGTGGAATCTGGTCCTCTTAGTCAGCCATGAGACCTATAGGAAGCCTACATGCTCAGCATTATGAAGGCATTTTTATGTGCTTTGGTGTTTTGCCATGGGTGGCGGGTTCACTGGAACTATAGTTACAGACAGTTGTAAGCTGCCATATGGGTGCTGTGGATTGAAGCTAGGTCCTCTGGAAGAGCAGTTGGTGCTTTTTAACTGCTGGGCCATCTCTCCAGCCCTATGAAGGCATTTTTAAGAGCCAGGACATCTAAGCATAGTACAATGTAAATCTTCAGGGTGTTTTCTGCTGTTTCTTTCTTGTATTCCCTACAGAATCTAAAAACAAAGATTCTGTAAAACAAAATCTAGAGAATGTAAGAAAAACAAAAATAGTTAAGAAGAGAAAAACTTCATTAGTAGAAAAGGGATCTAAGTAATTCATTGAGGCTAATTTTGAGACCCCATCTAGGTCATGTGGGCATGATGGGAAGGCCTTCGATTTTCAAATGTCCAAGATTCTAGAGTCTTATTGACCATAAATGAATTCCTCACAGTTTTCCTAGCATCCAGTTCTCCCAAGTGACTATGGGGGTCTGGAGCCAGCTAACAAGTCTGGTTTGGACATATGACATAAGCATGTGGATTTTGCTTCACAATTTCAGAGGCACTGGTGTGTGCCACACTTATGTTCTTTAAAAGATATTATTAAACAATGAGTGAGTTCTAGAAGTATTCTTTTTTCTTTTTCTTTTCGGTGTATGGGTACTTTCCATCCATGTATGCTTGTGCACCCAATGATGGAACCATTAAGCCCCACCTCTTCCCAGTTCAGCCACTTTAATTCTGCCACCCTGGGGACCAGGGTCCCAGCAGATGAGCAGTAGACACATGCAAGCACAGTGGTGAAGATTAGTGGATGTCTCTTCTCCTTCCCTTTCTCCTCCTCCCCTTCTCTGTTCTCCCCTAGCCTATCATCTCTTCTCTCCCCATCTCTCCCTCTTTTCCTCTCTCCACTCTTCTCTGCAAATAGAAAACAGAATAGGATTTAACGACTAGAACCAGCATGTTGAGTAAGAACACATCTCTGGATCAATATGGAAGCCTGGTCAGCACACAAAACTAATTTCATGATGAATGAGGTGGCCTGAAGCTGGATTAGAAATAAAGGTGACTTAATTCTTTAGCCAAGAACATAGTTCTAGGACACATTCATTCCAGCAGTACACAGCCAGGGTGGATGCTACAGGCAAGGGCAGGGTTGATCTATGGGTGGAGGTGTGATTGTCCAATTAGTGGAAAATAAGCATTCAGAGCCCAGGAATCTAGGCAGGAGTGACTGTATAGGATTTACCCACCTATCATGGGAAATTAAACTCAAATGATTGTTATGATGAATTCATTTTTTAAAAATAATGCTTGGTGTTCATGTATGTAATGTAAGAACTCAGAAAGCTGAGGCAGGAGGATTGCTACAAGTTTGAGGTTCCCTGGGATACATGGTAAGCTCCAGATCAGTTTGGACTATAGTGTGACACCCTGTCCCAAATAAATAAATAGTGATTGCCTGTCTTTGTAGGCAGGTATTCTAAACTAGATTTTTTTGTTTGTTTAGGTCTGGGTGTCAGAATCTAATAAGGTACAATTAAGTCATTCTTCACAAAGTAACCTAAATATCACCAATCTCTGAATTTTTAAAATGTATATGACTATCAATAAAAAGTTCCTAAGAGCCTTCAACATATTAATTTATCCATAGGCAATGAGTAGGTATAATTTTCCTGAAATATTATGTAACTGTATTGAAAAGAAGAAATATATTCTCAAACCCCTGTCAATTGTCTGTGGCCTTCCTAGGGTAAACATATGCTATTTTGAGATCTTTGGTTTTGAATAGTAACAGCAAATTACACGGTCTAAATAGCATGGCTGGGGTTTTTGAACAACTTACACAAGGCTGGAAACATGATGATTGTTGGTCCTACAGAGGTCTATCTCGGTGCGCTGATTACTCTGATGAATGGCGGAGTCACCAACCTCAGATAGTCATATTGTTCCATCCTGCCCATCCCAGCAAATTCCCAGTGCACCAATTTATCTCTGCCTAAAGAACAGTAGGTCCCAGCTGCTGAGGTCAAAGGCCACATGAAACTGCACCAGATGCCGAATCCAGGAATTTTTCTAGCACCTGGGTTTCAGGTTTAAAGTCAATATCTAGCCCTTCCTATGAAACCAGGGCCTGGAGCTCAGAGAACAGGCAAGCTGGATAAGAAAATCCTGTTGTTTCAGCCTTGAAGGTATCTCACAGGAACAGTATTACACAGCCCAGGTCCCTGGACATACGAGTCTGAGCCTTGCACCTCACAGAATCCTTTTTGAATTCTCAAACTTTCTGGAGACTTCAGAAAGACATTTTGGTACCCGCTTCTTTGTGAATTAAAAGCAAACAGCTTTATGCATGCATAATTTATATTTTGTCACTTCATGAATATTCACATCTCAGTGAACTCAATCTAGATATCTCTTATAGACATGCCCAGAAATAGGTCTCTTCAGGTAATTTTAGCAACCAATATTAACTCTCATAGTATCCTTATTTTAAAACAGGGCACTTTTTCTCTTCTCTTCCACTGGTCTGTTTTCTCTACTTTCACACAGAACCTTCTACTTCTAGAAAGATACTGTAAGAGTTAATAATGGTTAAGTGTTTAGAAAGAACATGGACGTTTCTAACTGAAGCCAGGAAGGCACCACTATCTCTTCAAAGCTCGGCTACCGTCGAATCAAGTTTAAAGGATTCCCAGTGTTTGAGTCTGTTCTCCAAGTTTTACGTTTTCGTGTAAGAAGAGCTTCTTGGCTTACTTGGGGAGCTTTATGAGTAGAAGTAGGGCCGCACAACAGACACACTGGTACCGAGAGCCTGAGGGATATACAAAGACACTGTGTCCAGTACATTCTAAACAGTTCTCCCATGTCTAGTCTGTCCTGGCTAATTTCCACAGGAGCAGCACACAAGTGTGCTTCTTGGGCCCAGAGCTGGACAAAATCAGCCTTTCCACACAGAGAACCAGCTTCACCTAGAAACTGTTATCTACCTCTGCTTATTTCTGTTGAATCAAAACCTGATTGGATGTCCTTTGGTTCAGTTTGCCATGGCATGACATTCTTACTTAATGTCTTTCTAAGATGCAGGGGAATCACTGAATAGATGGAAGAGATCCCTTTCCCACTTGGTCCAAAAGCTTGTGGAGACATGACTGAAATGATGAGCATAAGTGACCTACTCAGAAGAGAAGGGTTCCAGGGGATAAGATTAGGTGGAGATTTCCTTCTCTCAATGAGAGATGTTCTGGATATATTTTTTTTCAACTACTTTTATATGTACTACATGTATGTGTACATGCATGTGTGCCTATGGATGTGCCACTGGACACTTGTGGTAGTCAGAGGACAACCCGAGGGAGGCAGTTACAACCCGAGGGAGACAGTTCTCTTCTCCCACCAAGGCTGAGTCCTGGAGACTGAACTCAGGTCCACCAGGCTTGGCAACAAACATGCTTACCCATGAACCATCTCACGGGCCTAGTTTTAGATGACAATGAATACAGCAATTGCTAATGAAAACCCTCCCCACAGCTATCAGTACCCCTAAGGTAACATCCGGACTCCATTTGGTCATAAGACAATTAGCATCTGGCCCCAGCTCTCCTCTGCCTTCCCTCCCAGGCACTCACACATGCAACAGCAGTGGTCCCCAACCTTTCTAATGACGAGCCACTATAATACAGTTCCTCGTGTTGCGGTGACCCCCAACCATATAATTATTTTTGCTGGTACTTCATTACTGTAATATTCCTAATTGCTAATATTCTATTATTATAATTATGAATTGTAATATAAATATCTGATATGCAGGATATCTAGTATTCAGCCCCTAGAGGGGTCACAACAACTCCTACTCATCCTGGGAGTCCCAGCCTCAATGTCACCTCTACCTCAAAGCTTTCCTGTTCTGCTGTCCTGCCCACAGAATTAGAACTAGTCAATCTCATGTCCCCAGGAACATTTTCTTCTCTCTCATCACATTTTTTTCTTAGAAAGTCTCTTCCCAGAGGGTAATGTGGGTCTCTTCATGGGTGATGAGGAAGATTATTGTGTGGATGTGGGCAAAGGAAAAGTACCAATTTTGTTTGTGTGCTGCACATAACCTGAAAGAAAGACTAAAGAACCATGTGTACATGATAATAATTTTTTTTCCTTTACCAAAAAACAGATGAGATGTGTATTGAAATCTTTTAATTAAAAAACAATAGAGAAAGATGGGAAGATGGTGTGCTGTGCAAAGCATTTATCATAAAAGTGTGAGAGCCTGAGTTCAAGCCCCAGGCACCCACATAACATGTGGATGCTGAAGTGCACATCTGTAACTCCAGTACTCCGGAGGCAAGATGGGAGGTGAAGGCAGTCTCTGGACACTTGGGACCAGATAGGCCCCTACAGGCAAACAGTACAGATTCTATCTCAAACAAAGTAGAAGGTGAGGCCTACGGTGCTGTGGCCCAATTGCACCTGTGAACACATGAGTGTGCACACACAGACACACTCGAAGAGACTCCAAGCCATTTGCCTAGTTGATATGCTTCATTTACCAGCACCTATGTCACAGAAACCCTCCCTCCAGCTTATCACCAGGAACTGTGTCGTCCACTGCACAGCATTTGGAATCCGTTTATCGGAGCTTCTGGTCTGGGTCCAGATGACCTAAGGACTGAAGGCTCCGATTTCTTTCTCTAAATCAACAAGGAGACCTCACAGGCTGCAGTCTGAGTTTTCTATACAAGAGCCAGATAAGATCCCAAGAGAATAACAGGGAAGAATAAAGAAAACAGCCAACCAAACAGAAAGAGAAAGGAAAGATAAAAAAAGCCGAGGGGAGTCTCTCATCCTGAAGAACACACACACCAAGGTTTTTACATGGAATTCCCTTTGTTTACCACACCATCCTAAACCAGTGGGGGTTCTTTTCCCATTAATTCCCAAGCCATGATTTTGGGATCAGGGAAAGTGGAAGCACGGAGCAGATCTGATTACTGTAGTGAGAGCCTGCCTTAGAGGCCACTTTAGCCTTTACTCCACCCGTTCTTCAAATTTCCTCCACAGACCACACATGTGCTCTCCCACATCAGAAAGATTAAGGAATTGGAAAAGCCATCCTCTGTTAGAGCAGGGACAGAGCCTGTGTAGTGTGTGTATGTGTGTCTGTGTGTGTGTGTGTCTGTGTCTGTGTGTGTGTGTAATGTGTATATGTTAAATGTCCGCATGTGTGCGTTCATATGTATAAATGTGTGTGTACAGAAGCACATTCACAAATGTCCACTTCTGGTGATACTGCGTCTCCTTTCTCTTTATTTTTCAAGACAAGGACTCTCAATGAAATTGGAGCTGGCTAGCTGGTTGGCTAACCTGGCTGGTTAACAAGCCCAAGAGATTTGCCTGCTCTGTCTCCCAGCATTGTAGTTAGCTCTTTTTAAAATTCCCTTTCCTAACTCCAGGCTGGTGGGTGTAGTTTGCACACATGTCTTCTCAATCACACACATGCCAACCTTCTCCTCTTCAAGCTTCCTTCTTCTTTGACCTTCCTTGTCTCATCCAGGTGTCGATACCACTCCCAAGGACAACCATACAGGTTAAAGTCTCTGATTTCCTCCATCCTCAACTACTCACACATCACCTCATCATTTCTACACCCTGTACTTGTTTGTTGGTCATGGGATTATGCTTTTGTACATTGTCAATATTTGTCACTGTAAATATTGGTTGGATGAAACGCTGATTGGTCAAGTAGCTAGACAGGAAGTAGAAGTGGGGCAACCAGACTAGGAGAATCCTGTGAAGCAGCAGAGCAGACAACTAGATGCAGAGGAAGCTGGGTGAAAATGCTACACTAAGTAAAAAGGTACCAAGCTACATGGCTAAACATAAACAGAAATATGGGTTAGCTTACAGTATAAGAGTTAGGAAGTAATAAGCCTGAGCCATAGACCAAACAGCTTGTAATTAATAATGTGTGATTATTTGGGACTGAGGGCAGGTTCAGATCTCAGGGCAAGGTCAGGCCAGAAATTCCTGGCTACAAATGGTATTCTAATGTGGTGCATGTACACACACATAAAGCCTGAAAAAGCTTAAATAGGGTTCTAGAACATAGAAACTGAGCCAAAACCAGCTTTCTAGTCATGTTTTTCAAGTGGGCCATAGTACAGAGTGGCGTTTGGGCTTGAGTTACAACATAGCAGCTTTGCTGATTCAACCTGAGCTGCAACATGACGTGTTCCTGAAGTCTCCTGGAAGTCTTAGTACAAGCACAAGCTGCTTAGGATGGATTTAAAGTAACTGTTCCTACAGACAAGAGGAGAACAGAGTCAAGCGTGGATTATTAGTAGCAGCATTTTCTTGGAAGGGCTCTGTTTGCCTGTGGTGAGCAGAGGTGTGGCTCATTTAAGAAAGGCTTCCTGACTCAGCTTTATCACCAAAACCTTGAGTCTCTTTAAGAGTCCCTGTTGCTAAACACACACACACACACCCCACATGAAAATGGCAAATGCACAGAGAGTCTGGATACTGTGTTATTTTGTCTTTGAATTGTTTGATTGCTGAGAAAGGAGCAAGAGCTGCTAAGAAACATTTGATTATAAATGCTGCAGGATTAATCCAACTATATATTTTGTAAATGCTTTGACTTTAAAACTGAAGTTAAAAAATATGTTACTTTGGAGTAGAGGTTTTCTTTTTTATTTCCACAAAACAATAGAGATTCATTCTGGTTTAAGAGGAAGACCTCCTGAGAAACCTCAGATGGGAATGGATGGCTCAGATGATCCAGTGTTTCAGAGCACCTCTGTTGCAGTTTCCTCTGAGCTCTGCATCCAGAACAGCTTCAAGGCAACTGACTGAGATGATCCAATTTCACAGAATACTCAGATCAGGACTTGACCATAATCCTGAATTTTCTCAGAATCCCGATAAAATTACCAGTGTAATCAGAAAATAGTCTAGAGAACTATGCCCACATTCCTGAAAAATGGATTACAGATGTATGTCTTTGTTTACAGCATTGGGTACAAGTTGTTTTGGATAATGGTCAAGAATAAAGATATAAAAAAGTGATTAGATTTTGAGTTCTTGTTTTTAAAGGGGGGGGGGATGCCGTGAGACTATGCAGGGCAACCAGACTAGGTGAATCCTGAGAAGCAGAAGAGCAGAACAGTAAGACTCAGAGGAAGTGGGATGAGAATTATGGCTGATAAAAAGGTTCCAAGCTGGGGCTGGAGAGGTGGCTCAGTGGTTAAGAGCACCGTCTGCTCTTCCAGAGGACCTGGGTTCGATTCCCAGCACCCACATGGCAGCTAACAACTGTCTGTAGTTCCAGTTCTAGGCAAACACCAAGGCAAATAAATAAATAAATAATACATAAATAAATAAAGTTTAAAAAAAAAAAGTTCCAAGCTACGTAGTTAACCATAAAAGAGATATATGCGTTAACTTAAAATATAAGAATTAGCAAGTAATAAGACTAAGCCATAGACCAAACAGCTTGTAATTAATATAAGCCTTTGTGTGATTATTTGGGAATAAATGGCTATAGGACCAGCCAGGTGGTGCAAAAACTTCTGACTATATTTGTTTGTTTTTTTAACTCTTTTCTCTTTAGGGGCCCAACACCCAGCTCCTAAATAAATACAGGGAGTCTTTAGTCTGACTTATAAATGCTCAACCTCATATACCCTAAAGACGCACATTCGCACTCCAAAGGCATTAGCTCAACTATGTTCACAGCAGCATTATTTGTAATAGCAAGAACCTGGAAACAACCTAGATGCCCCTCAACTGAAGAATGGATTAACAAACTGTGGTACATCTACACAATAGAGTACTACTCAGCAGTAAGAAAAAATGATATCCTAAAATTTGCAGACAAATGGATGGATTTGGAGAATATCCTCCTGATCGAGGTATCACAAACCCAGAAAGATGAGCAGGGGATGTACTCACTTATTAGTGGACTCTAAACAAAAAAGCAAAGCATGTCCAAGCTTCAAACCACAACCACTGAACAGCTTGGGATCTGAAACACCTTGGACTGGCACCTTGGATCCCACTCCCTCTAGAGGAACACCTGACCCAGTCTTGATGTTGGGGTGAGGAAACTGGATCTGCCAGGAGTGGATGCTGAACTAAGCCATTTTGGGACCTTCGGACCCCCTGCCCTCGCTGGGGAGGAAATGGGGAGATGTGGAGAAAAGAGATTGACTGGAGGGGGTGGGAGGGGGAAGGGACCTTGAATAAGGATATACATGAATAGAAAATGTGACTTTATTCATAATAAAAAATATATAAATAAAAAATGCCCAACCTTAGCTTGGCTTGTTGCTAGCCAGCTTTTCTTAAGTTGTCCCATCTATCTTTTGCCTCTGGGCTTTTGCCTTTCTCTATTTCTGTATATTTTATCTTTCTTTCTTATTCCTGTGTGGCCGTGTGGCCGTGTGGCCGTGTGGCTGTGTGGCCGTGTGGCCGTGTAGCTGTGTGGCTGTGTGGCTGTGTGGCCGTGTGGTTGTGTGACTGTGTGGCTGTGTGGTCACGTAGCTGTGTGGCCGTGTGGCCGTGTGGCCGTGTGGCTGTGTGGTCACGTAGCTGTGTGGCTGTGTGGCTGTGCGGCTGTGCGGCTGTGTGGCTGTGTGGTCACGTAGCTGTGTGGCTGTGTGGCCGTGCGGCTGTGCGACTGTGTGGTTGTGTGGCCGTGTGGCTGGCCTCAGCATATTCCACTTCTTCTCCTTTTCTCACCCCTTCTACTTTTCTCCTCCTATTTATTCTCTCTGCCTGCCAGCTCCGCCTACCCTTTCTCCTGCCTTGCTATTGGCCATTCAGCTCTTTATTAGACCATCAGGTATTTTAGGCAGACAAAGTAACACAGCTTCACATAATTAAACAAATACAACATAAAAGAGTGCAATGCATCTTTGCATCATTAAACAAATATTCTGCAGCATAAAAGAACGTATCACATCATTAATTAATACTCCACAACATTACCCTCACAATTTGATCTCTTAAATATTTAATTCCTTCACTACTCCTTTCTTTTCCATGGCTGAATTATTATTTCTAGCTGAATAACATTAGTTAGTATTCAATAGACATTTAAGTAATGTTTGGTCCTGGAAGAATGAAAATGGGCCCATGCATTGATATATACAATGGAGTAAGTGACTTTTGCTGGTATTTTAGAGTTAGGATGGATAAGAAGACTAGACAGAGTTGGATGAGGCATCTGAGAGGAGATGGGTGTTGAAAGGAAACACAACTCAAAATTTCCCTGCTTTTATCAGCTTGGAGAACAGGAAGCAAACACAGCATGCTTCACAAAGCTCATCCACAGCTCCTTCTTTGAATACTCAAAGCCAGGCTCTGGCCAGTGATCTCAAGGGCCTAAGAGTTGCCTGAGAATGCAATGAAGCTCTTGTGTATTTTGAATGAACCTTGTTTAAGTGTAGATACTAGTTCAGAAGGGATGAGATGGACCCTTAGCTGCCATATCTCTAACAAGTTTTCTAACAGATGCTCCCAGTCTTTGGACCACACTATGAATAGCAAGGGCTTAGATAATTCCCCGAGAGTAAAAATTCATTTTTTTTTTCCTGTATGTAGTGGCAGGAGCGGGGAGGGAGGGAAGGATGGGAAGGCCAGAAGATGGCATTGGATTCTTCCAGAGCTGGAGTTACAGAATGTTGTGAACTACCTGTGGGTCTCTCTCCAGCCCAAATAGAGTAGTGTTTTGATAGGGAAACTGGATTTGCAGATTTCACTTCCTGGCATCACAAACTTTGCCCATATAGGTAAGAGATCTTTGGAACCAAGAAGTACTCAGGAAAGCCTCCGAGGGCAGCAGAAGGCCAGCAGCAGGAAGGACAAAAAAACTTAGGGAGAGGATTGTGGGACACAGGCTTAAGAAATCCAACAAGCTGGAGTCCAAGTCAGGGACATCCTGTGAGTTCTTGGAGGTTTCCCTAGCACCTGGTCTTTTTCCAACCCCACATTGGCTTCCTCTATTAAGATCTCTTTTTTTTTTTTTCTCTCTCCTTGTTGTTCCTCTTACTCAATCATCTCCAACCAATAGTGAAGGTGTCACCTAAACAGGACTTTCCCCATAATCAAATGAATAACCACCCTAAGTGCCACTGAGCACTGGGTTGAGTCCCTGGTCAAGCTGATAGCGGGGGAGGAGACTCTATATGAGCAAGGGGATAGCACTATGAGGAAAATTCTCACAGTGATGGCTGGCTGGACCTCTAGGGGGCTCACTGAATCAAGAACAGCCACCTGGGAATCATCTGGAAAAGGAACTAAGCCCTCCAAGGATAGGCAACTGTCCACTGACATGGGCAGTATGTGGAGCCTCAAAGGGAGGGTTCAGACTGTGTTTCTGTGCATGGACTGGCACCTTGGAGCCCATTCTCTCCAGAGGAACACCTACCCCAGTCTTAATATTGGGATGAGGAAATCGGACTTGCCTGGAGTAGATGCTGAGCTGATCCACCTTGGGACCTCTTGCCCTTTCTGGGGAGGGGATGGGGAGAAGGGAGGCTGAAGGCTGACTGGGAGGGGTCGAGAGGGTGAAGGGAGTTGGAACAAGGGGATACATGGATAAAAAAGACTTTATTCTATAAAAATAAATAAATTAATTTTTTTAAAAAAGAAATCCAACTAGTGTCTAGAAAGTATGCTGGCACACATCGGAAAGTCATTACAAGTCTTGTCCCCGGGGAGTGGCAATCAGATGAAACTTATGGGGAACAATCAGAAAGGCATTCAATACACTAATGCCATGGTGGAGGAAACTCTCAGCCATTTCCAGAACCACATGCTGAAGCAAGAAAGGAGGTGAGGGAGAAAGGCTCTGGTGGGAACACCGGACTCCTGTAATGATAAAAGTTGGTTAAATTCAGCTGTAAGAGAGAAGGTGAGGATGCCTTACCCGGAAGTCTATGGGGACCAGGATTCAGGGAACAGCAGGTAGGAGAGAATGGGAAACAGACCAGGGATGGTTAGCAGAGAAGTTAACATCTCTAAGTCTTTAGAACAAAAGGGTTCTACTGGATGGTGTACTCTTCCACTCTTTATCTAAATGAGTGCCATCCTGGGGGTAAGGGGGAGGTGCTGGCCTCGTCATTTGGACACTCTGACCACCAAGTGAAATCAGACTCAACTGACTACAAATAACCACAACAGCCCCCTCCCCTAGCCTCTCCCCTGCCTGCTTTATCTCTGGACACCACCCAGAGGGTCTGATCCCAAACCCCTACTTTACCTACCAGGTCAAAGGCTAGGGAATTGTGCATTGGCTCAGACACTCCTTTGAGAGGCTGTTGACTTTGCCAAGGCCTTTTCCTTTTCCAGGCCCTGTTGTGATCACTGACAGGTCAGAGAGGATGAGATGGTTTCCACACCCACAGCCCCACCTCAGAGCTATAGAAAGCTCTGTGAAGGAAACCAGGGGCCGCTGGTTATAAGAAAACACAGGCTAGCTGCCTCAGAATGGAAGCCTTTGTGTGCCTCCACCGCAGGGCCAGGGACTGCAAACTGCTGAGCTGTGCCTTCTCCAGCTCAGAAGGGGAAAGGATTTCTCTCACCTCATTGTCCTAGGGAAGCTCAACGGGTCATGTTTCCGGCGTGGGCAACTAAAGCCTTGTTGGCTTTTCCTTCCTATGCACGAAATTTCACAAGTCACCAAGTTGCTGAATTTCCTCTGGTAACAGAAAAAAGTCATTATGGTTGAATGCAAGGAACTGATCTGACCTACAGCCAATGATTTCTTCCTGTAAGTGACAAAGCCTGCTTCCTCCAGCTGATAATGAGCCCTGAAAACACACCCCATGTGTGTTCTCAAAAGCAAACACTGCCCAGCGAACCTACAAGCCTGTACCTTCAGCCAAAGGGAGGAACTATGTTTTTCAGTTTTAATTAAAAGGGTTGACATTTATTTATTTAGCCTGGAGAGGAGCATGTGTGCCAGGGCATGTGGGGGTTTGTGCGTCATGTCAGAAGGCCACTTGTGGACGTCCATTCTCTCCTTCTACCATGTGGGTCTCAGGGATCAAAACCAGATTGTTAGTTTCAGCTGGAGCTATCCAGCTGGCCCAAGAATAATGGCTTTGTTGTTGATTTTATTTTTTTTTTCTATTGTGGTAAGTATACAGGATATAAAGTTTATTAATTTTTTTTATTATTTTAAGAGTGTAATTTGGTATCATTAAAGGTACTGAATCATATTTTAAAATAAATGTTAATGTCCCAATAGTCTCACAGAAGAAATGTCTGCAACAGAAATAACAAAGAGAGAGCTATTAGTGTCATTTTTCTATTACAGATTTTTTTCCTTAAAGAAAAAGTATACTGCTCCTACAAAAATAGCATTCTGAGTATTGGGGAAGAAGTGAAAGCCTGTGCCCCTCTGGGCAGGTGTGGATGTAGGCAAGGAGATTAAGGGGCTGTCATGAGTTCCCAGCCTGTAGGGAAGCTCTGGTGTGGGTGGCATTGACCTCTCTACTTGTTAAGATGTCTCCATCCACTCAGTGGCAGCAAGTGGCATCTCTGGGCATAAAGAAGAGACATCATCTTTATGGGTTGTGGGTTTGGGCTTTAGAGTGAGAACATCTGTGTTTGAAACCCAACCCTGGTTCTCCAGAGCTCTTTGTGAGGCACTCACACTCTCTGCACCTCCTCTCTCTCACCTATAAAGTTGGGATTAATAAAATGAGCTACCCAGAGGAGGCAGGAGGATTAGTGGGGATAAGTCCGACTATGCATTAACAAAAGAGCCCCTGTACCTAGCAGTTTAACCTAGCAGAAGAACAGCTCCCTGCTTAAGCCACAGAACAGGGAGGCTGCTTTCCTCTGAGATGGGCCAAACACCCGCGCTGCCTCCAAACAGCTACTCTGCCCTCTTAAGACAAATGCTTTTCAACAAATGGGGGCTTTATCACTTTTGCTTTTTCATTTTGTTTTTTGTTTGTTTGCATTGTTTTCTGAGACATGGTTTCTCTGCGTAGCCCTGGATGTCCTAGAATGTAGATCAGGCTAACATGAAACTCACAGAGATCTGCCTGCCTCTGCCTCCTGAGTGTTGGGACTAAACGTGTGCATAACCATTGCTCAGCAACACGTTCGCTTTTTAGGCCTTGGAGTGACCTTGTTGCTTTTGTTTATAAGCCATTATAAAGAAGCTTGTGTATCAGACAGAATCCACAGAAAGACATATGGGACATGCCCCCTAGAGGGTTATTTATTTGATAGATTGCTCATATCAGGAAGAAGGAACCTGTCATGAGATTTGAGAGATATAAGGCACTACAGGGTGATCGGCAGCTTTACCAAGATTTTTAGTGTCTGAAACTGAAGAGAGAATCTGAGAAGAAAGGGTAGGAAGGAGTAACCTACCCTCATCCTCCCATCTTTTTGTAGCCAAGCTCAACTACAAACTAGTAATCAATGGAACTTGGTGGATAGCATCCTTAAAAGGTCAAGTGTGTCCCAGGGAAAGTGGTAGACTATAACAGCAAGTGGTGCATGTCTAGTGGGGCATGCAAAAGGCTTTCAAATGTACTGAGAGTGCCAGAAATCAAGACTAAATGGAGACAAGGTTTTGGTGGTGCATGATGGTAATGCTATCTCCACAAAAGGCTAAGGCAGAATATCATTTCAAAGTTTGCCTGGGCTAGAGAGTGAGTTCAAGGCAAGCCTTTGCAGCTTATATAACTTGGTCTCAAAAGGTAAAAGACAACCAGGTTGAAGCTCAAGTGTAGAGTCTTGGCCTACATGTGCAAAGCCCTGGGCTCAGGCTGTAGCAAAGCAGGGGTAGGGGTGGAGATGAGAGACGGGTGAGAGGGAGAGGCAGAGACAGATTAGGGTCAGGGAGATACAGAGAGACAGAGACATAATTGAAAAGAGAGGGACAAAGAGAGAGATAGAGAAAGACAGACAAAAACGAAGAGAGAAGAGAGGGAGAGGGATACAGGGAGAGAGAGAGAGAGAGAGAGAGAGAGAGAGAGAGAGAGAGAGAGAGAGAGAGAGAGCGCTGTGTAACATTCCATCCTGCTGGGAAGCTCTTGAAGCAGGGAGGTAAACGACTCAAAATAGCTTCAGGAAGTTCCTGAAACTGACCAGATTCACTAAGCCTCTTCTTCCCAGAATAAGAAATAAAGTTGCTGAGAGTCACTCACAGACAAGCCAAGCTGCAAAGACTCTGAGACCCACCAGGTTCCTGGAAGAAGCAGAAACCAGTCAAACTGCCAAAAAGATCTAAATCAATTTAGGCACCTGGAGAGGGCACTTTGCAACCTGTTGATCAGCCTGTAGGCTGTGCAGTATGCCCCAGATTCCCAGCCTCTGTGAGCTGACACCAATGATGTGGTAGGCCTTGGTGGTGCAGCTGTCTGCTCCTGTAAGTGACCTTCACACATATTCTCTGTAAATGACCCCCAATAGAACTTATTGGTTCACGAAGTTGGACTTCGGTGCTGTCTGTACTTTGGTTTGTCATGGGATCCCTGTCTGGGATGAGCAGATGCCTGTTGTGTCTTCCCAGGAAAATTTTTTTTGTCATGCAACAGAGGGAGAGATAGTTTCTAGTATTTGAAGAAGTTTTAAGTTCACTTAAGCGGTATCCAAGATAATTACATTTACTAAAATAATGTGTCTAGGTTGCAGGCTCAGGTTTCCATCATCGAGCTGTGCTCCCTTTTCTGACTCAGTGTGCAAAGCAGAGATGTTCTTATTCTCTCCTAAAGAATGAGTTTTCCTGGGAGAATAGTGTTTTGTTTGCAAAGTGAGAAGCATTGACAGTTCCAACCCAAGCTGACTTTATCTTCCTGCCAGCAATTACAACCCAACTTAGGGCTAATGGCACAGTTGCTGATAAGTGTCACTGTTTTCATTCTCAGACTTGCCAATAAAATCCTGTGCTCCCTTATCTGGTACTGGGGCTAAATCACTAAGAGCACAAGTTGAAACTCTGACACTTCAAAGCCCAGGGCATCCTGAACAAGCTGCTAGTTGTTTGTGTTGGGTTTTGTTAAACAGTGATGAGGATCCTGCGCCAATGAAAAGCCCCGGAGCCTAGTTTAATGTTGCCCTCTCATACATAGCTCTTCATCCTGCATGTGGAGAAACGACTTTTCTCAGAATCAAATGCATTTCTTTTCTGCAATTAGATGTGCTTTGTCAGCAGCTCATAGAAACTTTGGGTGGAGAGCTGAGAACATAAGCTTGAATGGTAAAGCACTTGCAAGTGTGACCTCAGGGCCTACGTAAAAAGCCTGTGGACCTTTGTAATCCCAGTGCTGGGGAGGCAGAGAAAAGTCCATCTCCGGCATCCACAGACTAGTGAGATGGCCTTCTCTGTAAGGTCTAAATCATTGGGAGAACTTGTCTGAGAAGAAAGAAAGAAGGAAGGAAGGGACAGAGGGAGAGGGAGGGAGAGAGGGAGGGAGGGCAGGAAATGATCCCTAAAGCTGTATTCTGGTATCTACACACAGGTCCATATGTGTGCATCTGTACACATACACAAACCAAGCTAAAATAAACCAAGATTTTTTTTTTTAAAGCAAACAAGTCATGTGTGGTAGCAATGCCTATAATCCCAGCACTTGGAAGACAGAGGCAGGAAGATCTCTATGAGTTTGAGGTCATCCTGGTCCATATTGTGAGGTCTAGGACAGGCATGGCTACATAGTAAAGTCGTGTCAGGGGAAAAAAGAATGAAAAGAAAGAAACTTTGCATGGGAAGGCAGCAGTAGTATAGAAGCCATTTTTCCAACTATACACACACACACACACACACACACACACACACACACACACACACATCCTGTTGGTGCCTTAAAGAGCCACAGCTCCTTCCTTCACTTTTTTTTTTTGGTAACCAGCTCACTGGTGACATCTCATGATTAATTTTTGAACCAATTATGATGCTACTGATGAGCCTCTCAACCACTCCCAGGGGCAGTTGTGTGGCAAAGAATAACCAAGAGTGCAAAGAAGTAACTGGCGCCGGGATGCTCAGCTCCCATTAAAGACAGAGTCCAAACCCATCTCTGTTTTTCCTCAAAGCAGGCTTTTCTACAGAAAGTGCCTTCATTCCTTTAACTGATGCCTCCATGCTCTTTCTACGCCTCTGTGCTCAGTAATGAAAACCACGGTCAATGGTTGGCTGTTGATGTAACCTCCATTCCAAAGTGGCTTGTGTGGGCCATGAGGAGACATTACTTTGACCCTGGTTTCCACACCACTTCCTTTCTTTTTTCCAGTGCTCCCCTGAAGAGATTTGGTCTTCCTCATAAATCTGTCCCTCGCCTACTCTTTAGGCTTGAATCCCAAGGAGCAATTCAGTTTCCATTAACATTACTACTTGACCTCTAAGCAAGCCACACTTGATCACCAATGTTCTGGGGACTGGGTCTTTGAAGTGGTGAGATCAGACACAGGCAGTCTCTGGCCATAGTGGTATAAAATGCTTCTATGTGGCTCACAGGATGCCAAACAGCTGTCTTCAAATAACCAGATGTTTGGCATCCATGTAAAACAAAACTTTGATTTGTTGGCCAAATATGTCTTTGTCATATAATCAGTCTGAACCCTCTGGGGTGTTTTTTTTGGCATTCTTTAGGCACTGTTTGTTTTTAAGTATGTAGATTTTAGTATTTCAGCTTCTAGAAGGTACCCCATAACAACCCCACACTGCTTTCCAGTGCTCAGATCTTACCTAGTTGCAGGTCAGTCTGACAAAGACAGAAAGACAAAGAAAAACAAATATTTTATAACCTCTTTAATCAGCTGACCACATCTGCCTCAGAGGCTGACATGGTATTCTGCTGGGTCACAAGGGAGAAAGGGAAAAAATAACCCTTGATTTTTGTCTTAACATCACAGAACCTGACATAGGAAAAAAAAAGAACCTCCCTTCATTCATCTAGTTCTCAATCTTGGACTTTACATAGAATGTTCAATAGAAAGTGTTTCATTGAAGTCTCTTCTCATTGTTGAGCTCATACCCAGCTCCTCAGAAGGAAATACATTTTACAGATACTTAGCAATGAGTAAGTATTGAAGAGCTCTCTAGAGAGCAAAATAGCAACTTGTTCTCCAGGAGAAGTAATGTTTTCCCCACCATGGAAGATTCCAGACACACATGAGCCTCTCTGCTCCCTTGTTCCTAGGACAACCTTGCCACTCAGGTTACCCATAGTCACATCTATTCTGTCTGTAGCTGCCTGTCCTTGTCAGGCTCTGTGTCTGCCTGTTTCTGTGATGCTCTTGACACTCTGGGAGCCTCTGGAGGAAGAAGATTCCTTGACTCACAGTTCAAGCTGTCCATCAGTGTTTATTAGATAAATGATGAGTTAAACATGCGTGCACCCAGGGGATGTGTGACTGGCACAGGGTTAGAAATGTCCTCTGTAGGTTCCTGAGGACCGAGCTCAACTCTTGTCTTAATGATGACATTAGTTTTCTTGTTGCTGTGGCAGATGAGTGATGTGGACATTTTGAAAGGGCACATTTATTTGGGCTCATGGTTTTATGGGGTCCATGTGCTTGGGCAGAAAACCATGGTGGCAGGAACATATGGTGGGAAAAAACTGGTCATGATGGAAAAGAGAGAGAAAAGAAGAAGGGGGATCCAGGTATAAGATACTCCAAGGGCCCACTTTCAGTGACCCAGTTCTTCTAGGTAGGCTAAAGCTTTTAGAACCTCCCGACATAAAACCACAAGCTACAGATGGAGCCCCTCGTGTATTAGTATTTCACGTGGAAGAACTCACCAGTATGCTGCCAAGGAACCATATTAGGTTTATTAAGGAACGGGTGTGGGAGGGGAGAGAGAGAATAGGGAGCAGAGAGGAAGAGAAAAGAGTCTCCCACGTGTTTGGGGCTTTTAAAGGTAGACACACCTTAAAGATAAACGTCAGAGGCTTTTCTGAGCTCCTGTAGATGGGGGCGTGACCGCAACAACCTAACATCATGCTTGGCCTTTTGGTTGTGTATCAAATCTCTGAGGAGCAAAGTTTCTGCCTTCTCTCAGGTCTGCCAAACCGACCTTTGAGGAAGAGAGTGTGTGTGTGCTTTCCCTGTGAGTTCCGAACCCATGGGACTTCATCGACTCAATCCTGACACTAGAAAGATCACCATTGGTGGCCACATTATAAACACAACTGCCCATATGGTAACTTAGCAATGGGGATCCAGTTCCATTGAGTGAGAGTGTGGAGGAGGGGCACTCAGCAAACAAAACAACAGATGTCGGCTGAACTTCACCACCATCAAAGGCTGAGATGCAAACTTCGTTGTATGGATCAGTCAGGCCAAGTTTATGAAGTCATCATTCTCTGTGGTTTGGAGATTTTCAAGAAAGACCCTTTAAACACCCAAAAGCACTAACCCAGAGAAGAATGCCTTTCAGCAGAGCAATTACGGTAATGATGGATGGGATATTTATTTGGAGAAAGGATTTCTCCAGATTGTTTCAGCTCACCCATGTAGAGAGCTGCAGAGGACTGTACTCATGAAGCTGAAGAGCCTCCTGCCTTTAGCTTGGATGCTGTGTCAGCAGTAGAAGCTACTAAGCAATGTGTCTTCCCTGAGACAAGCAAAGCACAGGGACTTAGCATCCCTGGAAATCCTGGGTACCAGTCATAGCCCTAAGGCCACCAGGCTTGGAATTCCAATACAGACCACTATAGTGTCTCTCAGAGACTCTATGTTATTGCTGGAGTCTGAAATGTCACCTATATGCTCTTGTGTTTCAATAGTTGGTGCTTTGCTGGTGACACTGCTTTGGGAACCTATGGAACTTTTGAGGCTATAGCCTAGCTAGCAGTTGTGGGGTGCTTGGGATGGATTTGAAAGTGACATCAGTTTCAATCCCTGCCCTAGCTCTCTGCTTCCTGATGCACTGAGATATAAATCTGAACTACAAGCTCCCACCACCAAGGATGAAGCCACCCCAGCTCCCATGCCTTTCCTGCTATGGATGAACTGTACTGTCTAGAAGTGTACTCTCCTCTTTCAGGCTGCTTTGTGAGATAAAAGAAACTGACCCATGCCTGTAAAGGATGAAACAGCAACAGACTACCCAGGTTTCAGGGAACCAAATGAAACGAAGTGCAGAAAGCTAGGATTTAGGAATGTTAATTACTTATGTTACTTTAGAAGAAAAATGGAAAGCATTTGCCGTACTCATTTAGAAGGGAATGGCATGTAAGTTATTCCTACAGCTGTTGGCTTTTTGACATTAATTCTTCGTATTAATTAAAATGAAAATAATTAACAAAAACAATGTGGGCAAAAGGTAGAATATTAACAATCATTTAAGAGCTTCAGAGGAGCCTCAGCATTTTAGAGCACATACTGCTCTTCCATGGGGCCAAGGGTGGGTTCCCCAGGCAGCTCACAACTGTATTTCCAACTCCAGGGAATCCAATGCCTTCTGGCATTTGTAGCACCATGTTAGGCACACACACACACATGCACATATGTGTATGCAAACAAAAAAATTAGAAATGATTATTTGCATATTTTATTATTCAATTAAAAACTGCATTCTTATGAAAAATAACTAAAAGGAAATTTAAGTGAAAACTCAATTTTTTGGAGGAAATGGATTTGGCAAATGTCTCAGTTAAGGTTACTATTGCTGCAACGAAATACCATGATCAAAAAGCAAGTTGGGGAGGAAAGGGTTGATTTGGATTACACTTCCTTATCACTGTTTATCATCCAAGGAAATCAGGACAGAAACTCAAGCATGCAAGGCATGAACCTGGAGCTGCTGCAGGGGCCAGGAAGGGGAGCTGCTTACTGGCTTTCTCTTCTTGACTTGCTCAGACTACTTTCTTACAGAACCCAGGACCACAAGTCCAGGGATGGCACCACCCACAGTGGGCTGGTATCCCCCTCCCCCATGAAACACTCATTGAGAAAATTCCCTACAGCCTTGCCTAAAACCTGATCTTATGAGACATTTTCTCAATTGAGACTTTCTCCTCTTTGATGACTTTTCTTGTGTTAAGTTAACATAAAATTAGCCAGTAAAACTGACCCCTTGTCAACTTGACTTACAAACATATCACTTTTCAATCAGAACCTTTTCTTTCTCATGTATCCCCAACATGGAGCATTAAACTTAACATCACAATATAAAAGCTACATAACTTTAAAAGTCCTACAGTTTTACAAATTCAAACACATTCAAACTCCAGTCTCTGTGAAAGACTTTTTCATCCGATCTCTTTAAAGAATATAAAATCTCTTTGAAAAGTTTCAAGTCTTTCAGCTATGTGCTCCTATAAAAATCAAAATTGAATTAAATAACTTCTTGCTTCAAGAGGGAAGAACCAGGACACAGTCAGAATCTAAACCAAGCAAACCCAAACTCTAACAGCATAAATAACTCAACATCCAGGGTCTGGGATCCACTCACAATCTCTGAGACTTCTCTTTCAGCTACAACAATATCCTAGTGTTCTCTTGTTAATCCCTGATGAAATAAATTCATATCTATATGATTGTATGCTTTTACTTTTCAAAATTAACTTTTGACTGGATGTATTTTAAGTTACTGAAACCAGAAGCAATGTCATTAGCCATCACCATGGTCTCTTCATTACTTGGGTGTATAAAGAGTCATGGACTGGCTGCCCATGGAGAGCAAGCAGTGTTGGAGATTGTTGGTTGGCAGACCTCCATTCCTTTTCCAGAGTGACCAGTGCATTATTTCTCAATACCTTCTGAGAATCTCTTGGTTCCTTCTGGAAAATAGAGATTCTTTGCTCATAGGTACTATGGAAACAAGCTATCAGCACAAGGAACAATAGCCAATGGTGGCTGAGCTGCGGGAGTCTCTTACGCTGAATTTTCCTGCACTTTATCTACGTCTCAGGCGACACACAGATTATTGTGTTTTGTGAATGGCTTGGAGGAGCAGTTTATCTGACTGCCAATGTTAACTCATTTATACTCTTGTCCTTTTCTGATGGAAAGAAACCCTTTCTCTGGATGAGGAGCATTGGAAAAATACTTCAAGTAGAACAAAAACAAAAAAAAATTCTAATTGATGCTCAAACTGATTTTTTTTTTTAAACTTTATTTATTTATTTGCCTTGGTGTTTGCCTGGAACTGGAACTACAGACAGCCGCTAGCTGCCATGTGGGTGCTGGGAATCGAACCCCTGTCCTCTGGAAGAGCAGGCGGTGCTCTTAACCACTGAGCCATCTCTCCAGCCCTCTCAAACTGATTTTTAAAGTTATAAAATTCACAGGAGGACAAAAAGATCTTAGGCATGAACTGTGCACTCCTTTCCTTTCACAGGACCATGAGGAAATTGCATTCTAGAGAAGATAAATGGCATGGCCCCAGCAACACAGCTGACTGGCAGAAAGCGGGTGGACTTCCCTAATTCCATAATTGGTTCTCTGGCTACAACACACAGTTGTCTTTCTGCGACCTTAGCCTTCAACAACTTTAAAAAGAACAACCACCAGCGTAGCACAATAACCCCGAGGTGCAACTGGATCTTGACAGTAACCAACAGCCCTCAAATAGACTCTAAGGACTACTGCACAAGAAGGTTCTAAAGCCTAGTATTGGAAACCTAGCCAACTGCCCAGGTTAGTGAGGCCATAGATCTTGGAGGAGAATATACAACCACTACTTTCGTAAACCAGTGTAATTCCTCCCTGTGTTCCAAATAGTTATTCTTATACAGATACGTGTCGCTCTCATCCCTCTGCAAAGATGTTGCTCTTTCCAGCAGATGGAGACCATTACAGAAATCCACAACCAGTCAAAAATGCAGAGAACAAGTGACTGTGGGTACTTGGCCTCAACTGATACATTTACTGTGCAACTTCTCTATCTAAGGCCCGGGCCACATTTCAGAGGAGGGTGCAGAAAGATTGCAATAGCCAGAGGGGACCCAAAAGTCTGCTGTGAGACCTTCTAGAAATATCAGGAAAGCTACACCCATAATGTTGCAACAGTGTGGCTTCCTAAATAAGACCTGAACAAAGGTGAAATTAACTGATATACTAACACAGAAGGGAGACGTCTCCCAGACAAGAGCCACAGGCAACTGGGGAAACTTAAGAGTGGAAAAAAATAATTTCTCTAGGGAAGAGGTATCCCGTTGGTTAGCCAATTCTAAAGAGTCAATCCTGAAATTATATACATACAAGAAACATTATAGGGACTAAGTAGGTACACACACACAGACACACAGACACACACACAGACACACACACACACATACACACACACACACACACACACATTGAAAAGGTTGGAAGAGAAAAAGGGAAGGGAAGCTATGATGTAATTATATTTTCTTTCAAAACTGGAAAAAAAGAAAAATAACTCTAGCCTAGTAATTAAGAAATAGCTGTAGAACCCAGGTGATGGTGGTGCACGCCTTTAATTGCAGCATTCAAGAAGCAGAGGCAATCAGATCTCTATAGCCAGCTTTGTCTATGAAGCAAGTTCTAGGACATCCAAGGCTACACAAAGAAAATCTGTCTCAAAAAAAAAAAAAAAACCCAGAAAAATAAGAAAAAGAAATAGTTGTCGAATGTGTGTGTGCTTTTCCTGCACTTACATGGTCTTTCTTATGGAATCAAGCTTTTTACCCTTTACACATATGAAGAAAAGCCAAGTGTGAAATCAAAGAGGACAAAATTAGATTGCAACTTGCAAACATGCATTGTAAGTCAATGCCAGATTATATTCTCAGCAGCTGCACCAGGTCACATGACTCACACATGTTAACTTGCTGGGGTGATGCAGGAAGTGGCAAATGAATGCATTTGTTTGCCTGTTTAATTTACATGACTAATGACTAAGAAATCAGTCAACTATTAAGAGCCCAGCGTTCAATATTTCTTATTTGATTTGAATTATTTTTCAAGCCCACAGGAAGTGGGAGGGTGGAGCAACAACAGTTTAGCCTCACTTTTGCAAAACCTATCCCAATCTACTCCTCCCCTTGCAGGTTTTAGAGTGCTCAGGGTTGAACCTAGGGCCTTGGGTACTCTACCACTGAACTACAAAAACAAAACCGAAACCAAAAAACCTAGCCTGAAATAAGATATCTGCTAATTCAGCTGTGTGGATCTAATTTTTTATGTAAGTAGGAAAAGGCACAGACTGTTTGAAACTGCCACTAAGCAACAGCAAGAAACCGAAATATATGTGATTGTCTCATTTTGCACCGTGACTCTGCGCTCCATTGTTTGGGAGTCTTCACTTCTTGTGGTCTTCCCATCTCCTCTTCTTCACTCCCTGTCTCCCACCAGCACACAAGGCAATCTACACTGTGGCATTGCCCACAAAATAAAGCTTGGAAACAGATTTGCCGCTAATGGTGCCAACCGTGGGCTTGCGACAAGCTTTATAGATCTGTTTCCCTTTTGCAATCACTCACTGAGCAAACTGGAGATAGTGCCGGGTGAAAATCTGGGTAAATTAGCCAACAAAGTTGCTAGAGAAGCCCTTGCCTCTTGCGATTTTTACCTTAAAGATGAATGTAGGCTATTTAATGAGGTAATACCTATGTTTTTGTGTGAAACATGTTAGTTCTTGTCAAATGCAGGGTTCCACGTGACTTAAATGTTGCCAAGACATCTGTTTACTATTTATCATAGACTCAGAGTGGGAGGAGCCTCAGCCATGTGCTTCCTACAGATTCAGGAACATCCCTGGGTCTCTGGGAAGTGAACTGCACACTGGGCAGCCATCCTGCTCGTGATGGGTGGGTCTGTTCTCCAGCAAAGGGTGAGTACTCATATCCTGCTGTGGACATATGGTATTGGGTCATCAGCCAGATGGCAGGAACACTGGAGAGAGCCTGAACACACATGAATAAGCTAACCTGAGCCAGTGGAGGCAATTAAGAAAGGCCAGGTGGAGAGTCATTTGGGAGTTTGGACCTAGAAGTCTAAACAGGAGTTTTGAGTATGAAAGTCAAGGCCTGTAGTTACTAGGACATATTTGAGTATCATCTGGGTTCACCTCCATCCCACTAGTGTGAGAAAGATAGCACTGATCTCCTATTGCTGTCCAATATGAAAGACTGAAGAATAAAGACTTGCTGGATATAAAAAGAATATTTTCAGAAATATTGTCATGGAACTGAATGCCTTTCAAGTCTGTCTGTCTGCTTTTTCTTTTTCTTTTTCTTTCTTGTTTTTGAGAAAGTTATCGTGCATGGTGGATGATGATTGTACTGGACCAGCCCTGAGGGACCAGAGAATCTCTAATACCTTTGAAATTTTACACAGCTCTGTGTGTAGAAACTAAAGCTGATTTTTCTGAGGAGATGATATATATTTTCTTTTTAAAATCTCAAATGACTTGACACACTGAAATACTCTGTACTACAAGTCTAGAGGGTCAAAGGAACCCAGCCTTTTAGGTCCAGAAAGGTCAACACATGAAGTGGGTGTCAGTTCACACAGAGCCTTCTCTTCTGCCTGGCCTTTGGGCACTTGCCTTGTCCAGAATATATTCCCTGTTGCAGCCAAGAGTCAAATAGGCAAACCATCTGAGGTCCCTTGGCCAATGGAAACCACAGCTGTACCCTAAATGAGCCTGGGAGACAGCACTGAGGCCACAGCCCTTAATGAAGCCACGATGAGCAGAAAGCAAGTCAACTGGACAGGACACAATAGACCCCAGCCTTGGCCGGTAATGGCATGGGCAGTGACTTTCCTCCCCAGGAGGATGGCACTGGTTAGTTTTCATCAATTTGACATAAACTAGAGTCACTTGAAAGAAGAACCTTCAGTTGAAGAATGACCTTTATCCAAATGACTTGTAGACATGTCTGTGGGAACATTTCCTGATTAATGGTTGATTTGAGAGGGCCCTGCTCACCATGGGTGGTGCTGCCCTTAGGCTGGTGGTCCTGGGTTGAATAAGAAAATTAGATGGCCAGGCAGTGGTGGTGCATGACTTTAACCCCAGCATTCAGGAGGCAGAGGCAGGTGAAACTGTGAGTTTGAGGCCAGCTTAGTCTATAGAGCGAGTTCCAGGACAATCAGGACTGTTACACAGAGAAACTCTATCTCCAAAAACAAAAACAAAAACAAAAAAAGAAAGAAAGATAGAAAAATAGAAAAGAAAGAAAAAGCAGGATGAGCAAGACATGGGAAGCAAGCCAGTAAAATAGCTAGCACTCTTCTGTGGCCTCTGCTTCCACTGCTGCCTCAGGCCCCTGTTCTGACTTCCCTGATGATGGACTGTGATGTGGAAGTATAAGCCAAATAAACTCTTTCTTCCCTTCTCTTTTGAGCAGTGTTTTATCACAGCAACAGAAACCAAATTAGAGCAAAGACTGAGGGAAAAAGAGAGTGGTTAGGGGTCAGAGGCCACGTTCCAGGTATGGCTCTGTCAGGCCAGTGGAATGGTGTCCCCAGTGTGCCTTAGGGCATTTGTAGTTCCCAATCTGTATACCTGGAGAAGCCAAACTAGACTCCTCCAGCCTGCCTGCCTGACCAAGTAGCAAACAGCCTCACTCCAGACTCTTAAGGTGTGGCCCTGACTACAGAGAGGAAGTTGGAGATATCTATTGTCTTTTTGGAAGTCGATTCCCTATTTTTCTTCTTGTTGCTTCTTCACATATGCTAGGCAAGGATCCGTAAACTGCTTCTCTGGCCCTTGACAGTGGGAGTTCCATATATATCTCAGACTGGCCTTGAACTCACAGTGTAACCAGGCTGTCCTTGAACTCACAATCCTCTTTTTCTTTATCAAGTACTGAGAGGCTCAGGGCCTCTTTATGTTTCTCTCTTCAGCATTAAACTAGGAGTTGTTTTAAATTTATATGTGTATGTGTGCATTTGTGTATAAGTGTGCGTATGTATGTCATGGAATGCATGTAAAGACCAGAGGACATCCTCAGGTATTGGTCTTAGCCTTGCATCTTGTTAAAGACAGAGTCTCTTGTTGTTTGTCTCTGTGTTCTTAGGGTAGCTGACTTGTAAGCTTCCAGAGATCCTCCTGTTTCCATGTCTCACTGTGAGGGCTAAAGTTGTATTTTCAGTTTCAATTACCGCACTTAAGAGTTCAACAAAAATATCTCTCCAACCTGTAAGACCCACTCGCTTACTTGCCCAAGGACAGGTAACTTCCTGGATTGCTGGGGCCTATTCATATATGATAACAAGCCACGTGTTTTCACTTCAGTAAACAAAGTTGGTTGTTCCAGCCACAGAGGATTGCTTGGTCACACATAGGCAGGAGGTATGTGGGCAGGAAGTATGTCAGGTGTATGCTTGTCCCTGATTGGATGAAGGGCAGAAGTATGTAACCTTGTGGGTTTGCCTTTGTAAGTTCCTGACTAACTAATTTGCGGCCTTTCTCTGGAACTTGCTGGTATGGACCTGGCCTCTGTCCATCCTCCTGGCCAGTAGTTAATAAAGCTTGCTTCAAATTTAGCTAAAAAAATGTGGCAATGGTCTTATTCTCACCGGGTAGGATTAACATAATCTCAGTGTAGATCATGAAGATCAGTGCTATGGAATCTGGCTTTCCATGGCTTCTGGGGATCTGAACTCAAGTCCTTATGCTTGTGTGGTACATGCTTTCGCCACCGAACCGTCTCCTCAGCCCTCAAATAGAAGGTTTTAAGAAAGCTCCCTCCCTCCCTCTCCCCTTTCTCTTTCCTTTCTTCCTTCCTCACACTCTAGCCCTAATCCTGACCTTAGCTCCTAACTCTGCCCATGCCTGGGAAGCAGCTCAGAATTCATTGTTGAATGCGATTGCTCTGTTGTGTTTTTCTTGCAAATACTTCTCTCATCCATGGACCAGCTAGCCTTCTCTTACTTCACGCTAGCCAAGAACTCCTACCTCACATTGCAACACTATTCTGGCTTGCTTCTTTACTTCTGGTTCATCCTGTGTAGTAATAGGCCAATTATTATTATTATTATTTCATTTTTTTTGAAACAGTTTCTCTGTGTATCCCTGGCTGTCCTGGAACTCACTCTGTACACCAGGCTGGCCTTGAACTCTACCTTGAGATCCACCTGTCTTTGCCTCTTGTGTGATGGGATTAAAGGTATGCACCACCATGCCCAGCTAATTGGTGAAATATTATAAAAGCTATCGATAAAGTGGCTTGTTGTTCTTTAGAGAACCTGGGTTCAATTCCTAGCATCCACAAGATCCCTTAGAATTGTCTGTAACTCTAGATCCAGGGGATCTGAAGCCCTCTTTTAGCTTTTGTGGGCACCAGGCACATACGTGGTACATAATATATGTGTAGGCAAAACATTCATATATATAAAATTAAAGAAAAAAGTATAGATGTACATGATGAAATTTTCAACTGAATAGAAAAAGTATTAAAGAAAGAGAAGCCGGGGCTGGAGAGATGGCTCAGGGGTTAAGAGCACCGTCTGCTCTTCCAGAGGACTCGAGTTCGATTCCCAGCACCCACATGGCAGCTAACAACTGTCTGTAGTTCCAGTTCCAGGCAAACACCAAGGCAAATAAATAAAATAAATAAAGTTTTTTTAAAAAAAAAAAAAAGAAAAGAAAGAGAAGCCTTTCTCTGTCTGTCCTCCAGCTCTGTTTCCTATAGCCATACTGATAGTGGTTTCTGGGTTGCCTTTACAGAGTCACCTTATCCTACACAGGTACATCAAGACTAAACATCACTGTGCCTGGAGCCCTGTCTTGAACCCTCACCAGCTAGATTGCAGTCCTGTTGACCTCTTGGCTATTCTCCCTAGAGCAGAGACTGTTGTACATATATCCAGATAGTGGCTGCGATTTCTTTAGACCACAGGGCCTATGATTGCTTATAGTAGATTTCCTGGTATTTCTAGTAACCACAGGCAGATCTGAGGATGAATAGGCCCCTGTAGAAACTGTGATGGGTCTGGTACTGAGTGCCCTCACTAGGGTGAACCTCCTTCAAGCTCATTCCCCTGATCCCTGTCCCACCCATCCTGAGTTTACTTTCTCTGTACCAACCAGAAACTTAAGTAATTCCATTTTGCTTCTGAAACAAGGGTGGGTCATACTGCCTTCCAACTTCAGGAAGTGACTGGGTTTTTAATTTAATTTTATTTTATTTTATTTTATTTTATTTTATTTTTCTTCTGGGGGATCTTATCATTGTCCCCTTTGATTCCCTGGTTCTAGGTGTGACTCTTCTCTAAATGATGCATTGGGAAAATGTGAAAGATAATAGACATTCTCTTTCCTCTCTATTTAGACTCCTGACTCCTTAGCACACAATACCTGAAATGTCTGAATTGTTACTTACGTGTATGAATTTTCACCCATGTTTTCTGGTGTTCTTAGGGTTCTTTTTCCTCTCTTTCCTTCTTTTTAACTTTGAGACAGGGTCTTCCTTTGTAGCCCAGGCTGGCATGGAACCCACTATGTATCCCTGGCTAGCCTCAAACTCATAGTTCCTGCCTCAGTTTCTTGACTGCTGAGGTAATAGACATGAGTCACCAGTCCTGATTTGAGGTTCTAGACATCTAGTGCATGATATAAGCCACACCAACATCATTGGGCATAAGATGCTAAAGGTAATGTGACCAGAGGTACACACCCTGTTAAATCCAGAGAGATTAGCCACTCTGGATTGGAAAATTTTCCTGTAATGACATCTCACTCTTGAAAGTTCCCTTGGGGAAACGTAAACCAATTCCTTAGTTAGATGTATACTACCTTAAACATAAGAAGTTTTGAATTTCTTTTAGAATCCAGCTAGACATAGGTTCTAGTGATATATGCTGAGGATATACTTCCCTAGTAATGCCTGCACATAAAACATCTTTTGGGAAGAAATTCTGACAGTTGGACTGGGGTTTGCCCCCAGTCAGTGGATTCTCATCATATGGACTGCAGAGAAGTCTTGCAAGTCCAAGATTAATTTTTGTGAAGCATGTATGAAAAAATGTTCCAGAAAACTTCCTTCCTTCCTGCATATTCACAAAGTATAGTCTCACACCCAAGGTTCTGAGAGATTCACAGTACAACTACTTCTTACGTTCTTTGTTTGCTAGAGAATGGGTCTCCTGTTGCCCTAGTTGGCTTTCCAGTCCCAATGTAGCAGAGACTAACTTGGAATTCCTGATGCTTTTCTTTTTATCCCCCAAATGCTGGGATGACAAGCTAACAGCACACAAATTGGCAATCATGAATTCAAGTATATTTCTGAAAATAGAACTTTAAATGTTTCACCTCAGGATCCTCCACTATCATCCTGAGACTGTTTCAGGAAGATGATGTCATTGAAGGTCTTTGGTCAATAGCCCAGATTCTGTAGGGTTTTTTCTTTCTTTCTTTGTTCTTTTCTCTCTCTCTTTTAAAAACTACTTTTATTTTGGCAGGGTCTTGACATGTTTTTGGCAGCTCATTGTATAGATCAGGCTGACCTTAACATCACAGAGATCCACCCACCTTTCTCTCCTGAGGTGAGCATCATCACACCCTGCTCTCGTTTATTTAGTTGATGCTGCTCTGGAAGAGGATGTGGATGAAGTCTTTAGGTCTAGGAGCTGGCACTCTTGTTTAGTCTGGAAGAGAGTAAGGTGATAGGGGCAGAACAGCGCTAGAGGAGGAGCAAGTGCCTATGAGACTGAGAGTTTCCAGGTGAGGTTTGGAGCAGAGAGGGAAAAACAAGTTGAGTGTGGGCAACAGTTAGCTGTGTAAGATTTAAAATCTTAAGGCAGACAGCATCTTCTCAGGCTGAAGGTAATTTCCAAAATGAGAAAGCTCAGAAGACAGGAAAGTGGTACCAGCCAAGATCCAAACAAAGCAGGATATGTGGGCATTGCATCTGGTTGCAGTTGTGGGCGGAGCTGGAGAGGAGGCCTGAAGGCAGGCAACCACAGAACAAGACCATCCTTTTAGGATGCCAAGGGGCCGGGATCTAGCTAGGTAGAGTGCTTGTCTAGGGATCACAAAGTCCTGGACTCACTCTCAGGCACTTCATAAAGCACATGTGGTAGTGTACACTCATAATCCCAATGCTTTTGAGGTAAAGACAGAGGATTAGAAGTTGACTTCAAAGGAAGCTGGGGCTACACAAGCAGAGATGCTCCAAGGTTGGCCTGGCCTTTTGGATTGCATGAGCAAGTAACATGAGAACTGCCTGCTCCTTTGGCAGTTTACTGATTTTTCCTCCAAAAAGAGGATATTAATATTATAACTAATCATCATTGTATTTTTTTCCTGTCAGAAAAAAAAGTAGGAAAAGCATAGTCTGAAGACTGTGTAGAATTCTGAAAATTCAATATATCTAATTTTATACATATAAAAAATATCCACCAAACTTGTCTTAATTTTTCTCATTTTATTAGGGTCATTTTGTCACTGATTCATAGACTAGTGTTCTGGAACACTAGACCAATGTCTGAAACATGTCCAAGATAGTAACATTTATAATCTTCAGAGAAATCCATGTTGATAGTTTTAGCTGCATTGCAAAACTCAAAAGATCTCAGTCAGACACCATGATTTATTGACTCATGCAGGCCCTGAATGAAAACAAAAGGCCCAATTCCTGCTCTTGCAAGCTAATGAATACAACATGCCCTGATCTCTCACAGATATTTACTGACAAATATTTACAGATATATTACAAAGAGAATACTTTTGTGCTGAGAGCATGTGAGGGGAGTGGCCGGGAAAGGGTTGTATTCATCGGGGAATAGTCTAGCTTTTTTTCTTTTTCTTTTAGGGGAAGAAGAAAGTACAAAGGCAGAGAGATTATAGACAACCGAAGTAAATAAATATAAATAAGGCCAAATTCTGTTGACCCTGGGGTGAAGGGCCTGGTCTTATTTGACTGTATTCTCCATGTGTTTTTGATTGAATTTTCAATTGAGAGACTAATGAGGGGATTCCTCGGCCATGGATGACTGGATTTGGGTCAGGGCATCCTCTTGTCCATTTTCCCATGGGTAGAAGGGGCCATGAAGCACAGACATGACTTTGGGTTTCCATCCAGAGAGAATTTTTGGTGATTTTCAGTATACATTATAAATAAAGTGGTTCTGAAGGAGATTGGGTGTAGAACCTCCCTGTGGAGAGCAAGCTCTGAAGATTCGGAAGTCCTCCAGGGTACCACATATCTTAAATTCTCTCTAGATTCCCTAAAATATCTAACTCAATGTATGCTAGTTCCCCATAGTATATTGTCTCAGCAAGGATGACAAGGAAAAAAATCTGTACATGTTTGATACAATTTTTTTTATATAAATGTTTTTAGTTCTCAGTTAAATAAGGAGGATGCAGGCTGGAGAGATGGCTCAGAGGTTAAGAGCACTGACTGTTCTTCCTGGGGTCCTGAGTTCAATTCCCAGCAACCACATGGTGGCTCACAACCATCTATAATGACATCTGGTGTCCTCTTCTGTATACTGTATACATAACAAATAAATAATTTTTTTCAAAAGGAGGATGCAAAACTGGCATAAGCCAAGTTTCAATCTAGGGAGGGCCCGCTGTTTACATAGACAGTTCATAGAAACCAAAGATGAGATCCTGGAACACCAGAGCCTGGGTGTGAACTCAGCTAGGATCCTCTGGGTACTCTGCAACATTGCTGTGAGTTCATTTAGCAAGGAAGCAGCAATGGTCAGATGAAATGGCATTGTCACTCCTAATGGACCATTCTATGTGCAAAGACAGGAGGGTGAAAGGAGAGGATTTTCTTTCAGAAGAAATAAACAAAAGAGACACACCAGGCTTTCGAGGAAGGGGAAGCAGCTGACAGCCACCTGGAAGGATGGGTTATATCTCTAGAGTTTTAGAAATACTCAAGATTAGTTTCAGGAGTCAAGTATTCCCCTCAACTTGAAGGAAAGAAAAATTTCTTCATGCAGAAAAATCATTGAAAAGTTTGGAGAGGGCTGGAGAGATGGCTCAGAGGTTAAGAGCACTGACTGCTCTTCCAGAGGTCCTGAGTTCAATTCCCAGCAACCACTTGGTGGCTCACAACCATCTATGATGATATCTGTATACTGTATACAAAATAAATAAATCTTAAAAAAAGGAAATTTTGGAGATAGACCAGCAAACAGAACCTGTTACAATGGGCCCCACCGTCATTACATACAGAATGCTGCACAGTCAGATACCAGGAAGGAGAGAAGGGTTAGAGAGCTTGACGCTAACCGCCAACCCCACAGAGTTTGCAGGTGAGCAATCTGCCCAAGATACAAGAAACTGCAATGACCCGTAAGTGTGTCAGAAGAACTCGAGTATTTATTCAAAGCAAAGCATAGACTCACTGCCATTGTTTTCCTTCAGAAAAGATTTTTTTCTTGTTTGTTTAAAAGAAGTTACTTATGCCTGGGGTGGGTGTATTCTCATAATTCTTGTTCTGACCAAGAAAAGTGAGAAGAGTAGGCAAATGTTTACACGATGTAAATACATTTTCATTCATTTTAAGTAATTTCAAAACCCCTTCGGACCCTTTAGTTAGTGCATGTGCTGGTTATTTGTCAATGACACAAGCTAGAGTCATCTGGGAGGCAGGAAACTCATTTGAGAAAATGCCTCTGTCAGCTTGGTCTGTGGGGCGTTTTCTTGATTGATGGTTTATGTAGGAGGGCTCAGCCCACTGTAGTCAGAGCCATGCTGGGCAGGTGGTCTTGGGTTGTATAAAAAAGCAGGATGAGCAAGCGAATAAGAGGCCTTCCTCCCAGTCTCTGCTTCAGTTCCTGCCTCTAGGTTCCTGCTGACCTAACCTCATGATGGGTAAGCTATAAGCCAAAAGAAATCTTTTCTTACTAAGTTGCTTTTTATCATGGTGTTTACCATAGCAACAGAAAGTAAATTTGTACTTTACCTTTAGAGGAATGTCTGTTCATTTAATTTGCCCATTTGTTGATTGGATTGTTTCCTTGAGTGTTTTAATTTTTTTTTTGCATTTTTTAACATCCTAGACATTAATAACCTAAATTTCAAAAGACGCTGGGTAGTCAAAGTGAGTCTGAATAAAAAGGCAATGCTTGAGGAATCCCAATACATGATTCTGAGTATCACAGAGTCACAGGAAGAAAAATAGCATGGTGCTGCCACAAAAACATGTGAATCAAAGAAACAGAAGACTCAGAAATGAATCCATGTAGCAGAGGCTGCAGCTACCACACTAAAGTGCCCAAAGCACACACTGGAGAAAAGACGGTCTCCAACTCCTGATGCTGAAAAAAAACAAACAAATAAAAAAACTGGATTCTACATTTGGAAGAATTAAACTTGATCCCTATCTTTCACCCTACCTGAAAAATCAATTTAAAATGTAGCAAAGCCCTAAATGTAAGATGCACAGACCTTAAACTGTCAGAGGAAAACAGGAAAAACCCTTCATGAGAGAGGACTAAGGAAGGATTTTCTGAAAAGAGCCATAAGCCCACAGGAAATTAATGTAAGAACTGACAAGCACGACTGAACGAAATTAAAATGCTCTGCACCACAAAGGAAGCAACTGAGTGAAGAGACAGCCCACAGAACAGGGTGAGAAAAGTAAGCTTGATGCTTAATTTTAAAAGCCCGGAGAGACTGAAGGAAGAGCCAGACACAGGAGGATGGGGGAGCACCACTAGGTGGCGCCTGTTGCTTCCGGGAAGATGAGTAGAATTTACTCTTGGCCTGGAATGTCAGGAATTACGGTAGCCCTCCCGTGAAGTTCATGCAAGTGACATAGATCATGTCATACTTTTAGTGCTGAGCCCATGAAGTCACTAGTTCCACTGCTGCCTAGACTATCACAGGTCGCATTACTGTAAATATGATGAAGATGTATCATGTCCACACATCGCTCCAGCCTCATTTCCCCAGACTATGTCACCCCATGGAGACTGTCAAGCCTTGGCTCTCAAGGTGTGGGAAGGGAGTGGGGCATTATCAGTCCTTCAGCTGGGTGACCTTTAGGTGACACAGGTCCTGTGGCCCTTCCAGTGCTGGCAAACCCTGGCTCCGGTGCCCATTGTAGATTACTCATGGCAGACCATTTGTTTGCAAGTAGACATATCAGTTCTGTGTTTCACATGGACAAGAAGAAGGTTCACACTGAAAATCTCATAGAATCTAGGCTTAGGTTTAAGATGTGACCTTTGGGCGTGTTAAGTCTTTGGGGTACTCTCTAACTTGGGGTTCAATTAGTGCTTTCTTCCTCCTATGACAATGTATTTTAATGTAAAAAACCTTCCTTTCTCAACCCCCCTCCTCTAGATTGGTCTATTTGCATTTATGTCTGGCCCCTGCGGTTTGCAGTGAGGATGCAAAACTTGGTGTCCATGAACTGCGAGTTTAAATCCCCTTCCATTTTTGCAGGGGTGATCTCAGCTCAGTTTCTTCCTCTGTCAATTGAAGGAAGCAATTTTTTCCATTCACAGACTTCCTGGATTCAATGAGAGAATTTGTGTTAAATATCTAAATTCCAGGGTGGGGGGCGTGAGTGAGGGTAAACACACAGAAGAAAAACTGCCTTTTGGGCGAACTCTGGGTCAATCAGCTAGAATTGCTTCCCTCCTGGTCACCTTGTATTTCGCATCTGTTGCCTCGCCCGGGTTTTCCCAAATGGCTTAAACAAACAAACAAACAAAATACCCCAAACCCAACCCCTCCACTCCCCCGCAGATGTAACTCCCAAAGAGCTGGTGTGGTGGTGTGAAAGTCACCCAGAACGTGCATCCATTTCCAACCACCGTCGGGGGAGGAGCGCAGAAAGCTGCGGAGGAGGAGCGGCGCGCGGGGGCGCGGACTAGGGCGCGGGAGCGAGCGCGAGCAGACACATGCGCGCCGCCGCCGCCGCCACAGCCCTCGGCTCCCTTGGCTGGAAACCTTCGCGATTGAGCGGCTGCTCTAGGTCTGCGCCGCCCGCCGCCGCTCCAGCCGTCCTGCCGCTGGCGAGGGAGCGCACCGGGGACTCGGCACTGCGCGGGGGAAACCTGTGACCCCCCGCGCAGGAGCGGGGCGGGGGACCGGGAGAAGATGGCGACGCCGGGAAGCGAACCCCAAGCTTTCACGCCCGCCCTCTCGGTAACCACCCTGCACCCGCATCTCCACCAGCACCACCAGCACCACGGAGGCACCGGTGGCGCGGGCTTCAATCTGCCCTTGAACCGTGGGCTGGAGCGCGCGCTAGAGGAGGCGGCCAATTCTGGCGGCTTGAACCTGAGCGCTAGGAAGCTGAAGGAGTTTCCCCGGACGGCAGCCCCAGGGCACGACCTCTCGGATACGGTTCAGGCAGGTGAGACAGGGCCGGGGCTGGCCACGCGTGTGCGGGACTGTCGCACCTTCCCGCCGGGCCGGAGTGTGCTGCTAGGCTGGCTCGGCAGAAGCGGGTTCTGCAACGTGCGCGATGGTTGCAGCGGGCACGGTGGCTCGTCTGGCCCGCGACCGTGGTGCAGGAGCGCAGGGATGCACCCATGAGCGCTGTCTGGCGCGCGGGAAGTGGGTGATATCGGGCGATCGTGAGCTAGTCCGGAACATGAAGCAGGTCACGGACCTCTCCATGGAAGCATTCTGCGTCCTGGTGGGTGGGGAAGCCTAGACAAAGGTGGCCGGCTCTCGGCCAGCCCTGTCCTCTCCGCGCAGTGTCGTGGCCCCGGCCACCGCGCCGCGCGATCGTGGCTTGCTGCAGCCGGAGAGGCGGTGCCAACCTTGGTTCTGCGCCTGTGCGAGCAGCGGCTGGTGTCTGGCTCTCCGCCCACACATTTCGGTTCCCTCCACCGGGACTCCCCGGTTCTCACTAACCCGGCCTTTGCGGGGGCCCTGCAAGGGAAGCGTGGCGTAGTAAATGAAAAGTAATTAAAGTGAGCCTGTTTGCTGGTGTGAGCCCGGCAAGTTGTAACTCGCGCCAAAGAGCAGCCGGCTTCTTCAAGTTGTGTCATGTGTTGACATATTTCGGAGATGTCTGCTTTTCCTTTGGTAGTCAGAGTTGTGGGAGCCGATCCATAAACAGGAAGGAGGGTGGTGGAAGAGGGTTGGGGCCTTGGGATCCGTGCAGATCTGACTCGGTTTCCGACCATCCGGTTCCGCTCTCTGCGGTACGCTTTGTACCCCGGCTAGCGCCTAGCGTTTCCCGGGGGCAGTAGGTGCCCTAGTTTGGAGCCATAGCCTAGACCTCACGGCTGTCATTAGGTCTCTAGGGTTCTGGATTACTTGACTCTCACATCAGGGTCTTTCAGCTTCCTCTTATAAAGGAAGGCTAGGGGGCGGGGCCGGGGAGCCAGCTGTGGCTTTTAGAGGCTAGGTTCCTTGTTAATTCCATAAACATTTATCAGGAAGCCTTCTGAAGATTTAGATGAAGTTCTGAATTCATTGGAGGCCAGAAAGCACTCCTCTGGGGTCATTAAACGGTGATATTTGGATTTAAGGATTGTCGGGAATGGGCGAGCATAGGGGGAATTCCAGAACTTAGTTCTCAACAGCTGGAGAGGCTCTTGGTAGGACCTCATAGTTACAGCTTCTCAAGTAGAAGTTATTCCAAGAGTCGCCTGAAACATTAACCTAAAAACATTATCCTACATTCTCCTTCCCTCCTGCCATAGTTAGAATGGTTGTGTACTGCATGACTAATATCAACACGTTTGTGCAATTACTAGCAGGCTTAGAGCTGTTCTAACACTTCAGTATTGCTGATTACTCCCAACTGATAAGTTGGGTAAAGTTGCTATGTACATTGTACTTGCATTTCTTTGAGAATACCAGTGCAAAAGTAGCAGGGATGGGAGGGGCCATCTATTAGTTACAGTCTCTATGGGTGGTCAGTTCTGGTCAAGGGGCCCTTTCTGTTCTCTCTGGTTCTCTATGGCTATGGATTTTGCAGGTGTTTAATTAGGAGTTTCACATATATTTAATGCTCCTAGGAGTCCTAACTAGTTAAAATTAAGAGGCTTTATGTTAATTCCACAGCCTAAAACAATATTATTTCAGGGACAGAGTAGACAAAAGGGTGGCAGCTGAATTTATAGGCATTTAAGGCAATCTAATGAAGAGAAAACTGGTAGCTGAAGAATTGTTTTATATAAAATTTTAATACTCATGTGAGTTAAGAATTATTTTCTTTGTGTCAGGTCAAAGGCTGAGTCTAAACACACACATTCTTCTCTGTTCTCCAGAAATACTTAGGTGGGCCATGGGGGTTACACCTATCTATGATTCCAGGAGACGGAGGGCAGCCTGGGTTACAGGGTGAGGCCCTTGACATTCCTCATGCCTCCACATCCCCTCACCCCCCCAAAAATATATTTAATTGAGCCTTATTCTTTACTTGTGAGAGCAACAAGGCAAAATAAAGACATTCTGTGGGTGGTGTTGACATTTCCTCCACACGGAGGTGAGGGAGTTGATGAATGTTTGGACATAATAAATTCCATGCAACTAGTGGTTTCTCCTGGGCTCAAACTAACGCTCTAAGGATGGGATATGAAAATCTTTAAGGACTTTTCATAATTTTTTTTCCTTGGGAATGGGGGAGATATAGAAAGCCGCTTTCTCTGTTAAGTTAATGTACCACAGGCCATTCGATTTGTGTCTTGTAAAATGTAGCATTTCCAGCAGCAGTCTCTCAGAGAGAACTGCACGCTTGGGCAGTGCAGCATGCATCTGAATAGAGTTGTTAATTCAGAGACTGGAGGTCTGGAGCTGCTCAGTAGAAGTCTAGGCCCCAAGATTACATGCACTTCATGATACCATAAAACACAAAATAAAAACAAACAAGAACCCTCTTGCGTTCACTTGGAGGCTGTTCATTTACTTGAATTTCAATTAAAATAAAATTTGTTGTGCTATGGCAGGAAGTCTTTCAGTAGGTTTACTGTGAAAAGGGGGATGGGCATGGGTGTCACTGTTTTTGCCCAGATTAGAATTGACTTGGGCATGGTACCTACATAGATAACTCTGAAATACTCTGTATCAGGAGCACATGGAGCCTCATTTCCAGGTGGAGAGACCGACCTGGAGAGAAACCAGGTAACATTGCTCAGAATCCTACCCTTTCTGAGATGTAGACCAGTGATTTGAGTCAAGATGGCTTCTCTCTAGTGTTTGCACTCTGACCATCTCTTGTTGGGCAGAGGGCCACAGTGGGTAGGGCTAGAATTTTCGAGGCTTCCTAGAGGTTCATCTCATAGAGACCCATCCCTTCACTCCTAACCTTGAAGTTTCCAGTCTGGCTCAAAGAAGGGATTGGGAGATAAACAAAACAAAACAAAAACCAGTTTATCCTGTCAGATGAACACGAGGGGTTTTGGATGCATGGAATGCTTTTGTTTTTTAAACATACTGGCTGATTCACATGGCTTGAGGTTGCTCATAACAAGATCGCATAATGACCATCTCAAGTATAAACGGGAGCACAGAATTGGACCTGATAAGAAGAAATACTCAAAGGCATGTCAGCGAAGCACCCCATTCCTTTTAGTGTTGGTTTATTACATAATATCAGATCAGATGGAGAAGTTCAAAAGGTTATGCTTATAACTGATGTAAAGTGGATTGAAAAGAAAGAAAAGAAATCTAAGATTGTCTGGCTGCATGAGGTTCCAGAAAGTAAATAGAAAACCCTTACACAGGACTTTGGAAACATTTCTTGAAAATTGGTATTTTTTAGTCAGGCTGGGTGACACGTGCTTGTAATCCCAGCACTTGGCGGGGAGGTCAGGAAGATTAAGAGTTTGGGTCATCTATTGATACATAGTGAGTTGGGGCTACAGGAGACCATACCTTAAAAAAAGATTGGTATTGTGACTAGTGGCAGTCTGTCATCGTCAGTGGGAGAGCTTGTCTATCTAACCATGTGGCACAAATACTTAGTCCCATCAGGCTCATGGAACTGGCCTGTGATCCCAGGTACTCAGAGCTGACCAGGTGGAACACAATTTCAAGATCTGCCTGGACTACACAGAGTGAGTTCAAAGCCAGCCCTGGAAACTTGGGAAGAGCCTGTCTCAAAACTGAAAGAGAAGGGTTGTGCTATGACTAGGTTGGAAGGATACTGGGGGCATGTGTGAGACACTAGGTTGAAGGGTTCAGGGCCTGGATCATTCTAGGCAAGTGTTCTACCATTGTCTTTCCCCCTAAGCCCTGTACACCCCACCCCAGCGGGTCATTTTGTGTTTGGGTGAGGAGTGGAACTGCACAGTATGAGGTATGAAAACTGAGATAGGAGTTGCAGGGAGCCCCCGGAGCCCCCACAGGCTAAGTGAGTATCCAGACAGCACCAGGCACTGGATGCAGCCTTCAGAGGTTAGGAAAGGTTTCTGCAGCAGAGTTAGGGTGCCTGTCAGGGTGTTCAGGGTAGGTGTGGGTGGACGTGCCCACGAGCATCCTGTGGTTGGAAAGATGAGTCTAGGAAGAGGAAAGAGAACCTGCCATTAAAGAAGAAGGGTATTTAGACCTGTCTCCTGGTCTTCTCTCCTTATTCCTGATGTACAGTGGGAGTTTATATGCCCTGCTGTTTGAGGATTCTGGGAAACTACTGAGGCCGGGGATTTGTTATTCTCCCATGCCTGACTGTTCCTCTCTTCAGTGTCTGTGAAGATTCTGGGGCAGGCTTGTCTGTTACAGGCTGTCTTCTCTACCTCACTCCTATCCTGTAGCCACAGAGGGTATGATCATATTTTAGCCATTGGAATCCATACAGAGCTTGGTAATGTAATCTGTTTTTGATAACATGCTGTGTTCCATAATTTTGGCCATGAAGATTTTTCACTGTTAAATATAATGGAGCATTTGAAATCACATTTTCTTTTTCTTTCAAGCATGTGCCCCCAGGCATGGCCATAAATGTTTTCTTAAAATTTTGCATTCTTAAAGCAGGTGTGGTGGCTCATACTTTTAATCCTCAGCACTCAGGAGGTAGAGCAGGCAGATCTCTGTGAGTTCAGGGACAGCCAAGGCTGTTACACAGAGAAACGCTGTCTTGAAGACAACAACCACCCTTGAGTTTTTTCCTGGATGTATCTAGTGATAGATTGTTTCTTTGCTATTGAATTGATTTACTGGTTATTGATGACATTATCTTTTAGTTACTTTAAATTTTTCCACTTTTATTAGTTTTTAGATAATTTCTTAATGGATAGGAATGTATTTAGGTCATATTCACCCCATTACTTTCCCCTTGCCAGTTCCATGACTTTTTGTGTGTGGTGCCCCTGAATTTATCAAGGTTGATTGGTTGATGGTGTGGCGACTGTTAAGTTGTCCATGTTCTGTTGAATATTCCCCTGCGCACAGGTAATCATCCTGATGTGCTCATTGTCCAATCATCTGTACAGTAGCCACCAGCCATAGTGGTTCCCTTCCTGTTCATATTTTCTTCTGCTGCTGATTAATCTCTTCCTTGTCAAGGCACAGAGGACTTCTGCACCTAAAGCCTTTAAAGGACTGTGATTCAGTACACATGGGGGATCTGAATCACATCCAGATGTGCTTTTCCCTGTGGTGTGGGCCAAAGGTCTCTACCAGCATGCATGGTAGACTGCTTTATTGAAAAGCCAGGAGTGTACACATGCTTCCAAAATAATAACATACAAGTATAGGCCAGGACACCAGTTCATCATCAAAAACAGCCCAAAGCTGTTCATCTTTATCTTTGAACTGAATCTCTTGGAGATTTTTGTGAGTCTTGGTAACAGCTTATCTTATTTTTGATAGGCTGAAATTTGCCTCACATCCAAATACTGAAAACTTTTTATTGGTTGACTAAGAATTTTTCTGAGTTGCTGAAGTAAGGGAAACTTTTCTACCCTATTGGTTAGTGATTCTGTGCTATCATTTAAAATCTAGGGGCTCGAGAGTTGGCTCAGCGGTTAAGAGCACTGACTGTTCTTTCAAAGGACCTGAGTTCAATTCCCAGCATCCACATGGTGGCTCATAACCATCTACAATGACATCTGGTGCCCTCTTCTGTATATTGTAAACATAATAAATAAATAAATCTTTAAAATCTAGAAAGACCCCTTTTGGAGTCTGATGCGTCGCTTTGCTGAGAGTTCTCTGTTGTTTCTCATCTCCCTCAGTGCTTGATCAAACCTTCATTTTCCCCCTTTCAAGTGCGCCTTTCTGTCCCCGCGTCCTGTTTTCTATATATATCAAGAGTCTTTTATATAAAACCCTTGGGTACTGAGCAGTGTCACTTCCTGTTCCTGATTCTGTTGCCGACTCCTGGGGCTTCTGTGAATTAAAAGGCAGAAGTGGTTATGAATGTAGCAGTCAAGACACGGCATTTGAGCTGTTTATACAGTTTATGTAGCCCTTTGGGACATTGTATTTAGTTTTAGAGACATATTAGCCTTGGGTTAGGTGGTTCACCAGTTCCTGACCCTTCTGTTCATGTTGACTGTTAGCACTAGACTGGTTTTCTGTTAACTGAAGTGATCAATTATAAAGTTGTAATATATGATAAAGATTTTAATAGCTGACTGGTCTCACACACCTGTTACCAGGGGTTGGGGCCAGCCTGGACTCTAGAACAAGGCCCTGTAAACCACCACCACCACCACCACCAACAATTGAAGTCTGTGAGACATAAATTCTTACTGTGTTTCCATAGCTGAGTACTTAATTTAGCAAGGGCTCATGAGGAGCAGAGCTCCTGCTAGCTGCTACTGTCAGTGTTGCATGGAAACTGTTTATTTATTATTTGTGTGTGTACAGACGTGTCCCTGCATGGAGTCCAGAGGAGGAGGATGTCATGTTTTCTTCTGTAGCTCTTCACCTTTTGAGAAAGATCTCTCATTTAGCCTGAGATCTCACTGACCAGTGAGCTGTAGGGATCTGCCTGTGTCTGACTCCCACCCCCACCTGCTCCTGCCAAGCCTTTAAATGGGTGCTGGGGATCTGAGCTCAGGGCTTCAGGGCTACTTGATCAGGTGCTTTACTGACTCGGCCACCTCCCCAGCTCCAAACTTCCTTTTTGTGTCAAAACTTTGCTATGATAGGTTTGTTCATAAATTATAAGTAATGGGAATTGTTTAACAAAATAAAAAGAAGCAACCAAAAACAGACTGCAAGAAAGACAAGGGAAGAATGTGAGACTTCTAAGATAGACTTGGTTTAGGAAAACTGGGCCTATCAGAGTAGGCTGAAGCATGAGGGATACTGTGCTGTTCTTCCTCTAAGAGTCCAGGGGCCTGCTTCTGCACACTGGAGGAAGAAATGATGCATTTGAAAACTGCGAAGTCAGTGGAAAGAAAGTGAGATGTTAACATGAAAATTATGAGAATTGGACTGTGTTTGCACATACCAGGCTTGGAAGAGAAAGGAAATATGTTTTAGGTTGTTTTTTTTTTTTTAATATTTTATACATATGAATGTTTTGACCAAATATATGTCTGTGTACCATGTGTGTGCCTAGTGCCCATGGAGATCAGAAAAGGGGGTCGGATTCCTTAGAACTGTATTTAGAGATGGCTGTGAGACACCATGTGGATGCAGATCTGAGTCCTCTGGAAGAACAAGTGTTCTTGACTACTGAGCCGGGAAATGTATTTTTGATAAGAGTTCGCTGTGGTCACAGTTAGCTTCAGCTGTTTTCTTCCATACTGGCCAAATAAGGAGGGTAGAGACCCAGGAGTGGGGGTGGGGCAATGGCAGAAACAAATCAGAATAACACTGTTCATTTTTATAGCAGGTTTCTCCTCCCCTCCCTCCCTCCATTCTTTCCTTCCCTCCCTCCCTCCCGATGGTCTCCTTATGTAGCTTGGCCAGCCTTGATCTTGATATATGATCCTAACTGGCCTTTAGTTGTGATCTCTCTGCTTCTGCTTCCCAGTGTTGGGTTTCCCCCCTTAATTAGAAATAATTAGTTTGCAGTCAGTATGATTTTGGCCAAAGCAGGTGAGCTGGCTTGACATAGAGCTAACAGCCTGTGTTTAGGCCATTTGGCTGCGGGTAGTGGATTGTGGGATCTTACTTGAGGCTGGTTTTTCTCCCAGGTTTCCTTTGCGTCTTCTGCTTTATGGACCCTAAAGAGGGCATGGGATGAACAGGGCCTGAGTCTTCCAATAGCTCTTTTCTAATCTCTGGCTTCCATGTGGTCTTGATTTGGGCAGCAGACCCTCAGGCACTGTACGTTTGCTGCATTATTCAATCCAGAGATACTTTCCTGTATTTTTGGTGTTTATGTGGTATGGTGTGTCATACAGCTTTGATATGCCTGACCTGGTGCAGCAGCCTAGCTTAGTTCTGATTTAATTCATCTCTGCAGGCAACAGTAACAGTTCAGAGTTGTACCATCAATAGACTGCCTGCCTTGCATCTTCTAGACTGTTTTCGTGTCATCAATCTTTACTGCCCTATGGAAGTATAAATACTCAATTCATATTCCATGCAGTCCCTGGCCTGTCCAAAGCAAGCCCCACCTCCCAGCCTCTTCTTGAACATTCCTCTATTGAATCATATGTAGCTCTAAGGCATATTGTGTCATTTCCTCATGCATTTTGTATTTCATTATTTTCTTTGGATATAGTTGCCAGTGACTTTGCTTTCATGGTTTGCGTTACCTGTGGTCAGCTGCTGTCCCAAGAATATTAAATGGAAAATTCCAGAAATAAATAAATCATATGTTTTACATTGTGTGCTATTCCGTGTGTCATAATGAAATTAAACTTGATTCTGCCTCATCCTGGCCAGCATATGAGTCAACCCTCTGCCTAATATATCTATCTGTGTTCTAGATGCTGCCAACCCATTACTCACTGAGTAGTCTTTTTGGTTATCTGGTCAACTGATGCAGTATAGCAATCTTGTGCTTTGGTATCTGTTATGTAGTAGTGCAACTCACCATTAGGGTACCTTTACCATTATTATCCCCCTGTCCCATCAAATGGGTGCTGTGTCATCTTATATCAGCACTAGAAGGGTGAGTGCACTGTAGTAGATTTTTTTTTTTTGTGTGTGTGTGTGTGTGTGTGTGTGTGTATATGTGTGTGTGTATGTGTGTGTGTGTGTTGGGGTGGAGACAGACATTGCCTGAAGGAATGAGGTTGGATAGATGGTTCAGTTGGTAAGGTACTCATGAGGACTCCAGTTTGACTCCTAGATCCTACGTTAGAAAAAGTTGGGTGGTGTTCTTAATCCCAGCTCTGGGAAGGCAAAGCCAGTTGGATCCCTGAGACCTTGTGGCCAGCCAGACTAGTCCACTTGGTAAGTTCCAGGCCAATGAGAGGCTGAATCTTGAAAAAGGAATGGGGAAGAGTAGTACCTAGGCTTGTTCTCTGGCCTCTGGCCTCTACCCCTGCAAGCACACACATACACATGTGCCTACATATATCTATGTCTATAGATATCTTACAAAAGAGACCACTTTTATTGCAGTGTTTTTATTAATTATTACTTTTTATTTTTTCTTTTTAACTATGTATATTTGTGTATATGGGTGTATCGGTATGTGCATGTGAGTGTAGGTACCAAGGAAGGCCAGTAGAAAGCATTGTTAAAAGAGATTGTGAACCCTGTGTGGGAGCTGAGGTGGAAACCGAGCTGTTCTGCAAGAGTATAATAAGTGTTCTCAGGCCTGAGCCATCTCTAGCCCCTATCAGTGACTGTTTCCTATGTCCTGCTTTGCCTGTTTTGGAAAAGACACTTTGGCTAAGGCCTGTGTTGACAGGAAGAAGCATTCTATCCACGGAGTTGAGTACTAGCTATGTTTTCAACCATCCATCTTGAACCTGGACTGTTTCCCTCTCAGAAAAAGGGGAAGTGCCCTGCTTTCCCCAGGTTTAAGTTTCTTCCTTTTTCACTGGCTCATGAAGTTGGCTCTGCAGGGACTTCCCTGATTTCTCTGTGTGTGTGCACCTTACAGGTCTACCACCAGAGTAATGAAACAGTCTCCGATGTGCATCTGGCTTCTCTTTTCTGCCCCGACTCTGCACTTCCACGTGTTATCTTGGATCCGCCATGAGGCTGTCATTAGCTTGTACATTGTCAGTTATCTGTCATTTCCTGTGCCACCTTTATTTGGCATCAAGTGACTTATAAGGAGTTCTGGAAGAGTTGGGCAATTTTTAGAATGTAACTAAATAGGACATAAAAACATTGGTAAATAAAATCTGCATGTGGTGACACATGCCTGTAATTTTAGCTCTCGGAAGGCTGCACCAGGAGGCTCGTATGTTTCAGCTTAGTGTGGGTTACACTGCACATGTCAGCCAGCCTAAGCTACGTAATGACCCCTCAGCAAACAAAATATCAAACAGCAAATGCTTGTCTAGCTTTGGGGAGAAGGAAACCCTTATTTGCACACTGTTGATGGGAATGTAAATTAGTGTAGCCACTAAGGAAATCTTGGTGGAGGCTCCTCAAAAAACAAGAAACGGGGCTGGAGAGCTGGCTCGGTGGTTAAGAGCACTTACCTGTCTTGCAGAGGACCTGGGTTTGGTTCCCAGTATTCCATGGTGGCTCAGAACTGTCTTATAATTATAGTTCCAGGGTATCCAACTCCTCTTTTGACTCTGCAGGCTCCTGCAAGCACATGGTGTACATATGAACACTCGGGCATAGCCATATACACGTGCACTGTATTAAAATGATATTAAAAAACCTCTCAAAAACCACAAAATGGAACTAACATGGATCTAGCTGTTCCCCTCTCAGACACACACTTCAAGGAGTTCACATCAGTGTGCAGCAGAGACCCCTGCATTCCAATGCTTATGGCAGTACTATTCATGATAGCCAAGTTATAAATTAGCTTAGATATCCATCAATAGATAGATTTTAAAAAGTGACAGATATGCATAATGCTGTCATATTCGGCCACAAAGAAGAACAAGATGACATTTGCAGGAATTGGTTAGAACTGGAGATCATGTTAAGCAAAAGAAAATAGGCTCAAGAAGATGAATGTTGCTTGTTTTCCTCTCATGTCTGGAATCTAGTCTTAAAACGCTAGAAAATAGAGGGGACTGTTTGGGAAAGGGAGGAACGGGGGAGAGGAGTGTTGGGGATTTGAATAAGGTCAAAGCACATGATATTCATACATGATAAGTGGTGATGCTCTTGCCCATTATTTTGTACAGTGAATATATACTAGTAAAAGAAACGAGCAAATAAAAACTGGTTAGCTTGTGGTGCATGTGCATCAGAGAGGTCTAAATTGGATGTCTCCAATCTTAGTACTTTTTAAATGTATTAAGATCTTATTTTTTTAATTTAAAAATTTCTCTTTTAGATTTTTAAAATAATTTATTTAACTTTATTTTATGTGCATTGGTGTGAAGGTGTCATATATCTCCTGGAAAAGGAGTTGCAGACAGTTGTGAGCTGCCATGTGGATGCTGGGAACTGAACTCGGGACCTCTACAAGAGCAGCCGATGCTCCTAACCCCTGAGCCATCTCTCCAGCTGCCTCTTGCTTAGATTTTTGAACTTAATGTGTAAAGTATAAGTTGTTTTTTGCTCATGTGTGTCTGTGTAACATATGTGTGCCTTGTTAGAAGAGGGTGTCCGATTCCCTGGAATTGGAGTTTCAGGTGGTTGTGAGCTGCCTTGCGGGTGCTGGGTAATTTTCCTTTCTAAAATCAAGTGCTCTTAACTATCTTAAAACTTTGTTATAAAAACCTTGCAGGTAGAAAACTATCACATTCCAGCTGATTTCTGACCTTTACTGAATGTGGAGCTCATGGTTAGGCTGGCAGCAGGCTTCAGGAATATGCCTCCCCCAGCTAGCCATCCAGTCACAAATGGTGGTATTTGCTTTTATTTGGGCTAGGGACCAGAATTCAAGGCTTCATGTTTTCACAGTGGGTCTTTTATCAACTGAATTATCTCCTCAGCCATAATCAACATTTTTTGGGGTCTGTATCATATATAAGGAAGGGTAAATGATTTAAAAGAAAACAGAGATGCAGTTTTATCTACTTGATAGATTCTGGTAAAGATAAAAAGGAATAACACATTTAAAAGTACTTTACCACACATGTAAGTATTCTCATTAGTACATGTTAACTTGCCTATAAAGACTTCAATTCCTTAGCTAGAGAGACTCTCAACAGTATAGCCTAGTGCATAAAACTGGTTCTCTTTAGCTTCTAAGACTTTCTATCTTTCTCCCTGAAAACCCATCTCTTAGGCAAGATAAATCCTGACCATTCTTTACTTGTGGAGTGGGGATAATAATACCTAGCAAAGTTGAGGTGTGAGTGGTGATTATCCAGCACTGTGGTGCCAGATACTGTATTCTTTGTTTAGTGCTTGCCAGGTGTTCTGCTCTAAGCATGGGTGGGGCTTAGTTACTCTTGGCCACGCCCTTCTGTTGCCTTCAAAAGAGGGAGCATAGAAACCATAGAAACCATTCCTTCATATCTCTCCGCCAGTGATGTTGAGGACGGTGAGTTCCAGAGGATTCTCTCATTTGGCCAAGATCACATAGAAAGAGTGGTGAGTGCCTGAGCCAAAATTAGCCTGTCATTGCCCTGTGTTAAAGAGCAGAGCTATCTCTGCAGTCAGGAGGCCACAATGGAATGGAGGGGCAGCTTCTGTCCTTCTGTAAAGGTCTAAGATTATACTCAGCTAGACTAGCCTTGTGGCAGACCCCCTAATGATTAGAAAATGCTTGGAAACCTTTAGTGACATCTGGTCCAAAGCTGGGGAGAATGCCGTAAGACCAACAGTAGTTATGGATTAAGCATGTTAGTTTGGGATTTTACTGCCTGTGGTTTGGGAGACTTGCATAGGCCACTTGTGAATTGGATTCCAAGCACTTAACAGTCCTGTTGGGCAGCCCTGTAGGCCACAAAGTTCTTTTTGTAGCAAACTTTGTGATTTAGAATTTGCTCTTCCACATTTCCTGTGGAGGGAATGATTTTAGGTCCCTTGCTAGCCCTGGAAGGAAGGGCCATTTAATCCTAACAGGTGCAGGCCTTTGTGTTAATGGTGAACTCTTTCTTTGTTTTTTCTTTTGTGTATGGGTGGATATGAAAGTGTGTGTGTGCTTTTCCTGTGTGTGTGTGTGTGTGTGTGTGTGTGTGTGTGTGTGTGTATGCCTGTGTGGAGGACAGATGTCAACTGTGAGTGTCGTTCCCATCGTTTTTTTTTGAAAGCATAGTCTCTCAGTCCTGGCATGCAGGCTAGAGTAGCAGACAAAGTCCTGGCTAGACTATGTAACCAACAAGCTCCAAATTTCCTTCTGTCTCCACTATCCCTAACACTGGCATTACAAACTGCGCCTGGCCTTTCATATGGGTTCTGAGGATCAAACTCTGCTCCACATGCTTGGCTGACAGATACCCAATGACTCAGTATTTCTATTGGACCACACAGCTACAGTTTTGGAGTGATACCCTGAGTCCTGAGACATGGCCATCAACCTGTAAACCAGCTTCTTGCCTCTGGAAGATAGTTCTTTTCTTCTAGTCATCCCCAGTATGTACTAGAGGATCTCTACCTCAACTTTTGGGCTCCTTGATCAGTGGGCCTAAGCTGGGTGTTCCTCCACAGTGGTGTGGGCAGCTAGGACTGCCACAAGTCAGGGGTGGGTGCCTTAAGGTGGCTTTGACATGCAGAGTGGCTGGTGGGCACAAGATATCCTAGATTTATATCCTTTCCTATTTATTTATTCATTTATAATGTAAGTCTTACTACAGAATGTCTTCAAACTTACTATACTCTCAAGTGCTAGGATTGCAGGTATTGCTACCTATCATACCCACTTGCCTGCTTTTTAATGTTTGTTATTTTTTTTTTTTTTTTTAAAACTTTATTTATTTATTTGCCTTGCTGTTTTGCCTGGAACTGGAACTACAGACAGTTGTTAGCTGCCATGTGGGTGCTGGGAATCGAACCCAGGTCCTCTGGAAGAGCAGCCGGTGCTCTTAACCGCTGAGCCATCTCTCCAGCCCCCTAATGTTTGTTATTTTGCAAATTATAAATTTTGGAACTGGAAGGAAGTTATTCAGAGTCTTTATAGCTGATATATATATATATATTTTTTTTTAAATGAAAAATGCCCTTTTCTTCTTGGGTCTTGTGTAGATTCACAAGGGACACACTAGAGCTCAACAGATTTGGCGTACGAGTGGGTAACCAACAAAAGCCGAGGTCCCATAGGGACATGTGGTTCAGTTTTCATCAATCAAGGCAGTGAAATGCCAGCTTGTCATTGGCATGGTGCCAGAGAGCTCAAGCTGTTAGGACTTCATCCAGCTCCAAAGGAAAAAAAACACTTCATTTTCTGTACCTCAGTTTCCTCAGTGAAGAAGGAGCATGATGATCCTTGGCTTGTTGTAAAGACTAAATGATTGTTTGCGTGAATCGTGCACGGCACAGCATTTGCCATTCGGAGACAGATTAACTTTCTAGAAATCTTGGTGACATTAACAAAGCCATTTTGGTATCCCGAAAGGCTGGGTGTGTGAGATGGCAGTGTGTGGAGATGATGTCTCTACTCTCCTGACAGACTTGGAAAGATGGAAGTCGGTGGTATCGGTTCGCATGCAGGTGAGACAGATGGTGACATGTTTTCCTTGAGTTATGATGCTAGTCTGGTAGAGTCAGAAGTATGTTTTCTGGGCTTTTGTGTTTTTTTTTTCCCATTCAGTCCTCAGCTTGACAGTGGTCTTTGATCTGATTTGACCAAGGTATCCTGAGGGAGGTGAGTTGATAGTGAAGAATGAGCCTTGGTTCTGTGCACATTTGGGCTGCATTCCTGAGCCATATAATATATTGAGCAAGATGTAGCGTTTAGCTCTTCAGTCTGGGGAATTGAGATGGTAGAGAATAGTGGAGTATGGGAGTACTTGGCTAACCTCAATATCAAGACTCAAATCTATTTCTTCTTATTGTTTTGCCTTTATGTTAAACTTTAATCTGATCCATTTTATTGCCTCTCTCCAAAAGATGTTGTTACAGAAAAGCACAGGGTAGGGGGGCATTTTGTTTTAAGCAGCATCATTCCTGGGTCCAGGACCCTTAACATTGTATCCATTCGATTCTTGGGTCATCCTTGAGAAACCCAGCATCTTTGTTTCTGAGACGGGAACTCAGGTGGTCCAAGTACACTGTGAACAAGAAAAGGTGGCACTGAACTAGAGCTCAGCTCTTAAAGAAGCCCCAGAGCGTCATCTGCTTTGGCGGTGCTGGAGGAATGGATGAGAGGGAGGCATGGGTTGAGACTCAGATCTGGGGGATTGTAGAGATGCTGGAGTCCATCCCAGACTATGACATTGATTTCTAACCCATGTGACATCTCATATCATTCTGAAGCGCTGAAGCAGAGGGGCCAGGTGCAAGCTGTGGAGAGTCCAGCCACAGCCTTCCCCGTGTGTCATGCCAGCTATCAACTCCTTTTCTAAGAAATTAATTCTAAAGGAAGAAACTTGTTATTATTTAAAAAGAAAGATATGTATTAAAATCTCCAACTGTAATGACCTGAAACAGTCATTTAATACAAATTTCTTGGATATAAACATTTCCCTACTAGACTGTATAAATTGTAACCCTCTTGATCTTTCATTGACATCTTACTAGATTTAATCTCTCTAATGAGAAATGAACAAATATCAGTTTGGTCAGAGACCAAGAATTTCAGGGCCCAAATACCTACTTTCTGAATGTTGTCTTTCTAGGTAGCAAGAATCATTGATTTGATTTGTTCAGACGTGCTGTATTCAGTGCATTAGCTGATTGCACTTGAAATCTAAGTGTCGAGCCAGGCCTGGTGGGATATGCCTGCATTCTCAGCCACTGGGGAGGTTGAGACAGGAGAATTGTTAATTCAGGGCCAGCCTTTGGCATAGAGTTGGTTTCAAAGCCAGCCTGAGCTAGTGAGGAAGACTCTGTCTCAAAACAGAAAGTAGTATAGAGGTTTGGAGATGTGGCTCAGTAGTATTTCCTAACTTGTATGGTCCAGTCCACCATACATAAGGGAGCTGGAGGGTATAGCTCAGTGGTTGAGTGATAAGGTACCAGAGCTTCTGATGCTTGATCCCCAGCACTTCAAAAACCCTAATATTTTGTTGGTTTGCAATTTGCATCTAATTTAAAAGAAGGCATCTTTCTTTCTTTGCATAGTTCCTTTAGGGAAGGGGATAGTAATTTGGTAATTTGGGTAAGCAGTTTAAAGTAGACGTGTGTGTGTGTGTGTGTGTGTGTGTGTGTGTGTGTGTGTGTGTGTGTGTAGAAAACCTGCATAAATTCAAATTAATTTTAGTTTTAGCTGTGATTCAGTTAGTGCTTTCTGGCAATTGGAGTACATCTTGATGACCTACTCAGGCACAGTTTACAGCCAATTCAGTCTTTATTCCAGATGGCTGGGACTACACTCAGGTTCCCCCATTTAACTATAGCCCAAGCATTTATACCAAGGGGCCTTTAAAGGCAAAACCCACCTCCTGTTACCTGCTCAGCAGCTGCAGGGGAGCTTCTCCAAAGCAGGCAGTTTAACAGAAGATAAATGATTAGCTGGAGGGGGTCGTGCATGTGGAGGCATTTAACTGAAGCTAAACTAAGCTAGCTGGGGCATCTTGACCTCAGGTTCTAGAATAGAGTTGAGTAACTTTCTATGGGAGTCTCCATCAGGAAGATCAAATTCTAGTTTGAATTGGCCCCAGCAAGTCTATAAAATGGAGGGACCTTTGTGCTGTCTTGCCCTGTCACAGTATTATGTATTATAATCTACACATCTTTTGAGTTGGAATGTGCTGAACATGGTGTATTTTTTGAGACTTCCTTGGTAGTTGTAAAGACTTACTTTTGTCCCACCCCTGTGCCCCACCCTGACTGCTTTCTTGAACTGGTATGTTAATGAAGACTGGATAGCTCCTCTTAGCACAGAGGGACAGTGGGAGTTCTGAGGTCATGTGCTTGAGCCCTTAGTGCCTGTCCTGAGGACTGCTAGTGACAGGGGATTGTGTAATCCAGCCAGTGTCCATAATCAGGCAGCCCTGGAATTTCTAAAGTGGCTTTACAAGTTCTGTATATTTTTCTTTCTTTCTTTCTTTTTTTGTGGTGACTATAGGTCTCAGATTCCTTTTCTCCTTGGGTAGACAGCTTGTAATTGTGTGTGTGTGTGTGTGTCTTGCAGATGTGTATGTGTGCACATCTGTATGGAAGCCAGAGGACAGTCTTAGGCATTATTCCGTTCCTGTTCTATTTTATTTCGAGACAATGTTGCCTGGAGCTTGCTGATTAGACTGGCCTGGCTGGCGGTGAGTCCCAGGACCCACCTGTCTCTGCCTCCCCAGTGCTAGGATTATAATCACATGCCAGCATGTACAGCATTTTCAAGTGGGCTCTGGGGACTGGCCTCAGGACAAGCATTTTACTGACTGAGCCATCTATCTCCCCAGCCCTGTCTGTAATCCTTTCCTACCACATGGTAGATTGGCTTGCTCAAGCCCCAGCACCTTGGGATGAAAGATTTCCACTTCTGCTCATTCTTTCACTTTCTGTCTTAGACCTCATCAGAGGTGCCTCAGAGGACACTTCTGAGTCAGGTGACTGGATGATTGGCTTATACCATTTGCTCTGGCCTAGTTACTATTAAAACCCCAACCCTCTCAGTGGTTGAGTGATAAGGTACCTGAGCTTCTGATGCTTGATCCCCAGCACTTCAAAAAGTAGTTATCTGTGCACATAGGACATGGTAGATTATAGACATCATCTTTAATGTTTTTTGTTTATTTATTTATGTGTATATGTGTGAGTTTGCATCCCCCATGGTGCAGATGTAGAGATCAGAGGATAACCTGGGGAGTCAGTTTTGTCCTTTTATACTTTGAGTCTGGGACAGGGTGGGGATTAAACTCAGCAAGCCTTTACTGTATGCCCAAACTCTCTTAAGCATAGTTTGAAATGGAGAAAAGGAAGTGACTTTTCCATGTCTGCCTGATGAATGAGAAATGAGGATATGGCTGCTCTGTTTTCTTTTCTTTCCTTTTTTGAAACATTCATTTACTTATTATGTATACAATGTACAGAAGAGGGCACCAGATCTCATCATAGATGGTTGTGAGCCACAATGTGGTTGCTGGGAATGGAATGCAGGACCTCTGGAAGAACAATCAGCACTCCCAACCTCCAAGCCATCTCTCCAGATGGCTGCTCTTAGGTATGGTGGGGCAGAAGGTTTATTGTAGCTAGGAAGGGAAAAACAGCCAGAGGCATCTGGAAGGGTCTAGATTGAATTGAGCTATGATAGGGGATGGAGTAAGAGAAGAAGCAGGGGACCAAGAGACTTCTGGGAGCCAAAATGGTGAGATTCTATAGGGATCGCAGGAGGAGATGGAAGCCCAGCTCCCTGGGCTGGGAAGTTTTGGGTAGTGAGCAGGGTCTAAGTGCTGAAAAACTCATGAGTACTGAGTGAAACTGTCGCAGGTTTCCTTGAGATCCTACACCAGTCAGTTTTGTTAAATCAGATCTTGAAGTGGATGAGGGTACCAGTCATCTTTGCTAGCAGCCAGGACTGCTGTCTTTTGAAAGGATGAACAACCCTCAGCTGGTTTTCCTTTTTAGCTTCCATGTCAAAAAATTCTTTTGATAACAGTGCTTGACATTTGTTACTTACTAATTTTGACTAGCAAATATAGCATTGATTTAAACAAGTTGGGAGATACCAAAGGAGTATGCAGTCATGTAGACATGATTTGAGAAAAATGATAACAAGGCAGATGGTGGTGCAGAACGGACATGAAGCTGGGTCAGGAGGTGTCCCCAGCAAGGGGCAGGAATGAGGAAGCGGTTTTGTCCTTGATGCTTTTACAGGTGTTCTTGAGAAGAAATATAGTGTAGTCCACATTGGCCTTGAACTTGTGATTCTCCTGCCTCAGCCCACCAAGTGCTAGGATTACAGGCATGCACCCCTTTCTCTGCTAAGAGAATGTTTGTATTGATTGGACCACCAGTACACAGGTGGATACACTTGTCAGTCCTCCATACTTTAAAATGGGTCCCATTTTACAATATGGAGATTGTGTCTTCCTAAAGTAGACTAAAATCACACCCACGTGTGTGCTCTCCCACTTAGAAAGCAGATCATTTTCTTGTGTTCTCAGCCCTCCACTCTTTACTGATTCTCAGCTAACAAGCTGTCTAGAACACTGACTTGATGCTTATCTTCAGAAGGCCGGCCATTCTGTATTTGTTTATTTATTTCAACATCACTTTCATGAAATATTTTTAATTCTGTTCCCAACAGCACTTGGAAAACAAAAACAACAGAGGAACTAATATTAGTCCTGAGAAGGTTACTGTGACCACGAGGATGCAGTTAGCTAGTGAGAGTTCAAGGTGGAAAAGCATTGCCTGCCTTTGTGAATTCTACATGCTATAGGGTAACCATCCCCATCTGCCTATACATGAGTGTCCTTTATGTTATCACAACCAGGGCTTATAGATGCTAAGCATCTTGTCAAGATCATGCAGAGGAGGGGGGGCTGTTCAGGGAGTCGGAATTTGTACCCCAGTTGTCTGATTTTGAAACTTGAACCCCCTTTCTCAGAACATACTGTCACTGTGAGCTGCTCTTTGCTGGGGAAAGCAGTGTGCTGGTTGGATCACGTAGCCCTGGGACCATGTGTCCCGTCCCTTTCCAACTTCCTAAGGCACAGCTGTGATTCTGCATACTGCCTGTCAGACCCCTCCCTGGTCCTCCCCTGCTGGCCCACCCAGGCTCAGCTGCTTGACAGCGGGTCTCTAGGGCCTCTGGAATCTGGCGCCACCCTGCTTATCCTACTGGGGTCTCCCATGTGGCCTTACTTGAGGGCCTCTAAGGCTTCAGCTGCCTTTCTTGTAATGGCTTCATATATTCTGGGTTCAAGGTCTCCACTTTACATTTGGCCATACCTTTTCTGACTGTAGGTGCCAAATAAAAAAGAACAAAAATACAAAACCTTAAAAGTTTTTTTTTTTTTTTTTTAATGTGTTTGCTTTTTGTATCATCCCTGTAAATCATCTGAAAATCTTAGCTGTTCCCTCTTTTGTGATACCTGACTCTCAACTCTCAGCTCACCTCTCCCCTGCTCACCTCCATCTGTGGGCTCTAGTGGGCAGATATGGTGATCCCGTGACCCAGCTGATCCCAATGTACTTTCCTGTCTCTTCTCCAGTTAATATTCATGACTGTAACAGTGATGATGGTTTTAGTTGAGTCAGATGACACACTCTCCACTTTATGTTCTTTTTCATATTTTCTTTCCCCAAACAATCTTAGGAAGCAGGCGCACACCAACTCCCATTTCCTTGAGATTCAGAGAGCAAGGCCCAGCATCCTATAGGTGCTATGTGTAGAAACAGATTCAAATTCAGTTTGACTACTCTGCTGGCTCTTTGCAACTCCTTGATGGGAAGGGAGAGAAGCTTTCTGAGGTCATGGAGGGGCCTTAGCCTGGCATCTCACATGACCCTTGCTCTGGTGCAAGAGGTTCCCAGGTCTCCAAAGGCTGTGTTTAAATAATTACCTCAGGGTCACAGGGCCGATAAGCGGAGGCATCCAAATCAAACCAAAGCTTCTGCTCCCAGGGATGCCTTACTGGTGTGGGAGAAGCACCATGTTTTACTTCTTAGTCTCTCTGGGCCTGGCACAGGGCTAGTTACTGGTGATGTCTTTCAGTTTGGTTGTTGGGATCATGAGCCTGGCCGGCATGTTCTGATATAGGATAGTACAATCCATAGTCTGTTAAATTTTAAAAGAGCACTCATAAACAAAGATATGTGACAGGTGAGTGAATTTGCACAGCAGCCATAGGCTCTCTTATTTATTTATTTGAGAGAGAGGATGCTGTGCATGGTTTTATTTTGTGTGCGCACACATGTGTGTTCAGGTGCATGTGTATAGATGTTGTAGTTGAACGTCTGCATTGATCATTCATCACTTTAGATTGATACAAGGGTCTCTCACTGGACCCAGAGCTCACAGGTTGACTGACGGGCTGGCTAGTGAGCTACTGGGATCTGCCTGTCTTTAGCTCTAGGTTTATGTGAGTATGTGACCATGCATGCTGGTAATTATGCTTGTGGGACAAGATTTTACCAACTGAACCACTCTCCATTCTTATTTATCTTTAGAAGTAATTGCTTTATACTTTTTTCTATAGTGGAGAAATACCACAAATTAAGAGTGGAGAAGCTTTAGGATCGTGGTTCTGGTTTGTGACATGGCATTGTCTTCCCCAGTTGGCGAGCTTCACATCTTCTCCTCTCTTCTTGCCCTCATAGGGCAGAAGGAAATGGTAGTGGCGTGTTCTGCTTTCATTTGTGGGTTCTTGGCTCTAGGGCCACCCTATCACTCCTCTGCTAGGGTATTTTATGTATTAAAGGCCCTGACCAGGCCTAGACAGATGGCTGCATGGGTAGGAACACTGGACATTCTTCTAGAGACAAGATTTGGCTTTTAGCATCTTTGTTGAGACTCACAACCACATATAACTCCAGTTCCAGAAGATCTGGTGCCCTTTCTGCTTCCATGGGCACCAGACATGCATGCGGTGCATAGATATACATACAAAATACCATATACATAAATATATAAATAAAATAAATAGCCCTTACCTACAAAAAGGGACTTTCTTATGATGTTCTAAAAAATTATAGTAAGTATATGGGTATCTGGGTGATCAAAACTCATTTATTTTACTGCATCTTGTGTGCATCTTAGTGGTGGCACTGGGTGGCACTTAGCATAGGTGGCCTAACAGGTTTAAGTGACTGCTCTGTATCAGGTGTTTTCTGGGCTTTGGCTACATAGCCATTTTCATCTTTATCAGCAGAGGGGTTCTGTTGAGGGCCTGTGTGCAGAGAACCATTGTCACGGTGTTTGTGGCCGTGCACATTGACAGGACTGCCAGGGAGGCTCACGTGGCTGTGACAGCAGGTAGGACTTAAACATTGCATTTGTACTCAGTTGCTGGAGAGGAGCTAGCTATAGAAACTGGGTTTCCACAAAGTAGGCTGGTAACATCATTGCCAGAGTCAAAGGAGTTTTCTAGAACTGTGAATGATGTGAAAGCCCTTCTGGGATCAAAGGGTGCTAGGTACTCAAGTGTCCTTTACCAACTACTGCCCTTTTCTTCTTGTGATCATTCATAGGTATAAAATCATGTGGGAAATGGGTCTGATGGCCAACATCAGAGTCGATTCTGCCTCTGTTGTTGGATGGGTGGTTTGGGAGCAATTCCTACGCTTTTCTAAGCCCCTGGTTCCCCTTCTCCCTTACTGCTTATAGCTTTGTTTCGAACTCTTAGGTCCACACAAGAACTGCTTTAGAGAAAGGCTTTCCTTGTTGTTCCTAATCCCCCTCACTGGGCATTTGCATCTGTCTCTGTCACTTGTGTGGGACCATAGCTCTTGACTGATACAGCTGTCTCCTGTCGCCTTGGCCTGTCAGGCCTGGGTGAAGCCACTCCCATCCCAGGCGCTGCCTGAGGCTCTCTGTCCTGACTGTCCAGCTAGCCTATAGCTCACTGTACTCTGAAGGGAGGACTTCCTGAAAAGCATATGCAAAGCTGAAGCTGCTGCAGTCTTCCTACCAGATACACTTAGTTAAACTCTGCTGGGACTCACTGTACTTCTTCTTTATCATCTGTCACTTGAATTTGGCCCACAGCCTCTCCTGTGGCCCTGTGTCTTAGCCCTTGGTGAAAGGTAAAATGGATGAGTGAAAGAACTCAGTGGCAGTGCTCAAGAGCTAATTCTGTCTGTGCCATATGAACATTCCTGAGTGACCTGGAACTCATCACTCTGTAGACCTGGCTTTGAACTCACAGGGTTCCTAACTGCTGGAAATAAATCAGAAATAAAAGTGTGTGCCTCCATGTCCGACCTCAGAGTGACTCTTAACAGATGAGGTAAAGTTTGGAAAAGATACCTTATATTATATAGCACTTTTTCCTCTGGGGGGTTACAAGATGCCACATTAGACCTATGGCAACTGTAACTGTATATTACAGATCTCTGGTAATGAAGCTGTTGATACCAAGTGGGAGAGTCTGGAGATCCTCACTTGGGGGTGGTGGCCATTTCTTCTCCCACCCCAGGTGATCATGGCAGATGTTAGCGTATATAGAAAGTAGAAGGCAATTGAAAACGGGCCTTCATGGTGCACCAGGTCGCCATCTTTGATGGGTGGGACTGCAGTAATTCAGCTGTTTTGGGATCCCTCGTTGAGTAACCCATCATTCAGCCTGTGTAAACAGCCCAATTAATTCATTACTTCACCACATGAGACTTGGTTGAAATTGTAGTTTGGTCTTGGGTTGGTGTCCATCTGAATTATGCATTTATTTGCACCTTCCCAGAAGAAGTCAACAAAATACCATTATTTCATTATATTGACCAGTGACCAAACTAGATAAAAACTATACAACTTGTGGAGTTATAAAAGTAGGGTGAGAAGGTAGTGAGACATTGGAAAGACCCTAAAAGGCTCATGTGAGTTCTGTGTTTGTACTTTGCATGTTGTAAACTAAAAATGCTGTTATTCCATCCATCTATCCCAGATATTAACATCTCACAAACGTGTCCCTCCCCACTACCTGCTGTGTTACAGGTTAGCAATATGCTCAATGTTTTAACACCTTGTCTGGGTTATCATTCCTGATCCCCAACCTCCCAAGTGACCTGGGGCAAGTTCTGCAATGCTTCTAAGCTCTCGTATCCTAACTTGTCAAACAGGTGATGGGCATTGCCTATCTCAAAACAGCTTCATGAAGGTGAGCCTGCCAAGACTGCAACATGGTACCTGGCATGGGAAAGACTCAGTCACAGTTTCCTATTACTCCTCACTTCTGGCTGATTGGTTTAGATACTGTTCTTCTTCCCGGATGCTGTTAAACATGGAAAAGCACCTTGTTTTTCTCTTTCTTGAGGAACATATATATACTCGATGCCCAGGATAGTGTGGATCTGTGGTAAGAGCCTAGCAGGTACTTATACCGATAGGTAAAGATGTTGAAATAAAGCTGTGAAATGAATGGGCGAATAGATGAGTGGATGGATGCTGGGTAGGCTCTGTATACTGGGTGCTTCTCTAAAGAGGATGTATCTGAAGAGAACTTGGTATCTACTTTTGTGGTGCATCCAGTTCATTAGATGGAAGAAAAACGTGGTTACAGTAGGTAAAAAGTGATGGGCAAGGCGAAATCAACTTGACACTTTCTGCTTGTGGGGTTGAGAGAAGCAGACTATGGTGAGTGATGAACAGGACAGGACCACTTTCTTTTCATCCATTTGGAGACCTCAAGCAACCATTCATGTCCAAACCCCATTTTCTCTTTAGATAGACATTTATTTTTGTTCAATGTGTGTGGTTGTTTTGTCTGTGAAAACATATTAAATAGAAGAACAGGAATACTTCTAAAATATGGAGAAGATTTTGATTGTAGACATAAGGGAAAAGCAGGCAGAAGGAAGAGGTAAGGAAGAACATGGTCTGCAGGACTGAACTAGACTGTGAGTAGAGAGAGGTGGGGGAGTGAGAGAGAGGAGCTGATGACCAAAAGAGGTGGCTTGGGTCAAGAGGCCAGCATGGACAAAATGGCTGAGTTATATAAGGATCAGGCTGGGGAAGGAAAGCAAAGCCCAGTTCCTGGGAGGGAGATGTTCAGGTTAGGGTCAACTGTGAGCCATGCTGGGAGGAGCCACAGGTACTATGAGAGTCTTGTCTTGGGTTTGAGACCTCACAATCTGTGTACCACTTACATACCTGGTTGTAAGTGTGCACTGGATCCTCTGGAACTGGAGTTACAGATGGTTATGAGCTGCCATGTGGCTGCTGGGAATCAAACCCAGGTCATCTGAAAGAGCAGCAGTCAGTCCTGTTAACCCACGAGGCATCTCTCCAGCCCATCTACACCACTTTTCAAAGAATTCCCATCTCAATTCTTTTTCTCTAAACATATAGACAGTTACATATGTACCCCAGGGCTTATAGAATGAAAATATAAAGGTGTTTTTCCTGTATGTGTGTTTGTATATCACATATGTTCTTGGTACTGGATGAAGGTAGAGGAAGGTGTCAGATCCTCTGGGCTGGAGTTCATACAGTTGTGAGCCACCATGTTGGTGCTGGGAATCAAACCTGTGTCCTTTGGAAGAGCAGCCAGGTGAGTCATCTCTTCAGCACAAAGGAAAGCAAACAAAATGTAATGACTTAAGAGAGCTTTAAAAACAGCCAGCCCATATGACTTGTTTACGCTGATTGCTTGGATAACTTTGTATGAGACTTCTGACCTGGACTTGCAGGCCTAGCCTCAAGGTTTGGACCCACTGTCCCATAGAAACACACAGACGATTACATTAATTTTATGCTGATTGGCCTAGAGCCCAGGCATATAACTTGCTAACTCTTTACCCTTAAACTAACCCATGATTCTTACCCTGTTCAACCATGCAGCTCAGCACCTTTTCTTAAAGCAGCGTTACAGCTTCTTTCCTCTGCTTCTCTCTGGCATCTCTGCTCTGTTCTTTCTGTTCCTACAGTTTTCCTAGCCTGGTAGCTCCACCCACACTTCCTGTCTGCCTCTGTCCAATCAGCTTTTATTAAATCAGTAGGAGGGACAAATATTTACAATGTAACATAATCCCACTACACTTTTCTTTGCTTGTTCTTCATTTTTTTTTGCTTAACTCTTACTTTAGGTGAGTAGAGCCAGAAGAAATGTTTTGGCCCAACAGTGGTGATAAAGGTCGTCCTGCACCTTGGTCTTTGAGTGAAGTTTACCTGAAATAGTTTTTGGGTATTAAAATAGTTCGTTTGGCCAACTAAAATACATGAAATAAATAAAAAATTGAAGTAAATGATCTGTGGTCAGCAAGAGCCATTCTCTTTTATCTGGTACAATCCCTGTCTGGGCCCACCTTTCTGCTCTTTTCTCTCTTGCCTCTATTCAGACGAGCTGAAGGGATGACTCCATGCTGAGGATCCCCATGGCCGGGACAAAGGGTCAAATTCTCTGCAGATTAGGAATTTAAAAGACTTTATTGCATTTATTTATTTGTGTGTTTTCTTGTGTGTGTGTATATATACATGACTCTGCCTGCACTCATGCACATTTTGAGCACATTTTGTGCTTTCTACCATGTAGACTCTGGGGGTTGAACAGGTTTGTAAGGTTTGGCACCAGGTGTCCTTAACCTGCTGGGTGGTCTCATGGTGTTTTCTGTAGGCGTGACATTTAAGCTCAGCCATGCACCCCAATGATGCTAGCTAACAGCAAGGCTTAGAGAACCACAAAGGTGAGCCTACAGAGAGAGCATCCTTGAGGTCTGTCTGAGGAGCTGGGCGTGAGAAAGTTTTCTTTGTCAGGTTTATGCACAGGGACTGTTCTTCCTCCTTCTCTTCCTTCTTTCTCATCACCTGATTAGGGCAGGCCTACTCAGGATGGTTCAGAGTAACTGATCAGAATCTTTAATGCCATCTTCAAAAATAACTATGTCATAAAAAATAATGTGTGTAACCATCAGAGTGCTACCCTTCGTATGCCCTGGTTCCACCTATACTCAAGAGGAGAGGATCATGTAGGATGTTCCTCCAGGCAGCACAGATGTGGAGGTGATTGAATGGAGGTGGATTCTGATTGGTGGTACCCTAGCAACCAGCTCTTGTGTAAAATACATGAGCGAAGATACAGATTGATCACTGCCTAATGCATTAGCCAACAGTGTATCACTTGTGAGCTGTTTCCTTGGCAACTGAAAGACATAAACGAAGAAATAACAAGAAAAAGAAGAAGAGAGAGGAGGAGACGAAGCCTGGCCTGGGTTGGTGGTGTGTGGTATTTCTAAGGGCTCTCCCCTCCCAGGCTGTTATTTCATTGCTCAGGGGTCAAGAGCTGTGAGTCTGTGGGGTTCTACTCAGTGGTACACATGGAGGAAGGCAGCTCTCTTAGATGAAGTTTTCAGAGGTCTAGTCTCTGCCTTGGGCTCAAAGCAGAACCCAGGCGGGTCCCTTCTAACCACATGCACCTGGGAAAGCCCCCTCATTTCCCAAGCAGGGAGATGCAATAGATACTCGCTTGTCAAATCTCCTGGCTATGGCTAGCTTTAAAGAGTGGATGGGAGTTGTGTGTCTGTGTTAGATTTGGTAAAGAAGAAGGGGTGTGTGCTTGGTGGCTCTCATGTGGTTCAAGTCTCCATGACTTCACACCGCTCAGTTCAGCCCAAATTGCTTCCAGGGCAGACAATGGCTTGTGTTGCTGACAGCCCTGGGCCTGGGTGCCATCTTGTGTAAACACTGTTGCTTTTAGCTCATTGCAGAGGCTGGAGGATGATTCCGAGGAAACTGTGATGGCTGGAGGCTGGTAATGTACAGATGCAGAATGCCTTTGTTTCTTCTGGTCAGTGGACAGATACAGGCAGACATACTCTGGGTGTTTTCTGGCTGGGGAGGGTTGATATTACCTACTTTATTCCCATGCTTTGCCTTTCTGTTCCTGCTCCCCTTCACAAATAACCGACTGGTCCTTTGGGCTCCTTTGAGAACTGAAACCATTTGTTGGATCTGTGATCTCCTCAAGTAGGTACAGAAGTAACAGTTGCTGGGTTGGATTTATAGACACAGGAACTATGCAGTCAGACGGTGCAAGCTGAGTGTGCATGATATGGTAGGGGTGCCAGAAAGGGCAGGAAAGCATTCTGTGGGGGAATTCCTCAGTAGAGGGAGAGAGACAATTCTTAATTTTCTTATTTATTTTTTTTTAAACTGGCACAGCCAGATTTCAGCCTCCAACTCTGCAGAGAAAATCTACAGCTGATAAGTTAGTTCCCGTTGAAGAATGTTGGGGTGTTGCCCCTTGGAGGGTTGTAGGTGGAGGGCATGCTGTGAGCAGGGAGAGGCTTGTGTTGTCAGGAGTTCACATGTGGTTCTTGGAGTAAACATAGAATACACCGAAGGACTCATGTAGAAACCTTGTTTCCCTGACTGTGCCAAGCAGGGGGGCGGGCTGTGAACGTACCTCTGTCAGCAATGGTCTGTCTGTTTGTTCTTGTAGATTGTCAAGGAAATTAGTAATAAAGTGGGTCATCTGAGAACTCCATGAGCAAAATGTCCCTCAGTTCACTGAGGGTGCTGAGGTTCGAGGGTTGAGAGTTCAAGGTCAGCTTGGGATACATGTGCATGTTATATGTATGTGTAACACACACCCACACTAGATTAATAAACCATGTTTATACACCCACACATACTGGAATGGTGGATTGATAATGTTTTTGTTTATACACCTGTACACATAATGGACTGATGTATGTTTTCGTTTATATGCACACACACAGTGAATTGATACACTGTATGTTTTGCTCTACACATACACGATAGATTGATGGCTATATATTCTTGTCTACACACACACACACACACACACACACACACACACGCACGCACGCACGCACGCACGCACGCACGCACGCACGCACGCACGCACGCACGCAGTGGACTCATTACTGTATGTTTTCACTTGTACTCACACACATGCATGGTGCATTGAGTACTAGCCAGGCTGACCTCAAACTCTCCGGCATCTTCTTGTGAGCTGGTTTTACAAACATATGTTTCCAAACCAAGCTAGTTTCCCCTCCAACCCCCATGCATGTTCACTTGGTAGCTAATGGGGAATAATGATTTTTCCCTCTGTGAATCTTTGTTTGACTGACTTAAATGGGCTGTAGGATCAGCAGTTCCTTCCTGTGTTTTATCACTAAGGATCCGCTAATGTGCATAGTAGATAACAGCATGTCCATATCCACTCATCCTAGTTCCTTTCCCTGAGTTTTCTTGTTGCACATAAATTCAGAACTTATTTTCCCATGCTCTTGTGGGAGGCTGCCGACATGCAAATGTCCACAAAGTTGTGTGTTTAAACGATCTTACTTAAAAAATGTGTTGAGTTCCTCATTGGGCAGTTTGAAATGTCAAAGCTGAAGGAACCTGATGATCAGAAGCTCCGCTCTGTGAAGTGAACTTGGTGGAATTTCAGGGTTCTTCAGGAGGACTTGGCATCTGACCCTGGGAAAGAGGTTTAGATCCTGTCTCAGAGAATTGGACCGTCTGCACCAAGGAGCAGGTGCAAGATGGGCCCTAGAGCACTTGGCATGGATACTGTTTTGGGTTTCTGTTCAATGCCTTTTATGGCCTTTATTCCCTTCCCAGACTCATTCCTGCTGCTTCTAGCTTAGGGGCCAGGGGAGTTGGGGTTCAACTCATTCTTGTTTGATACTGAGCAAGCCACCAAAAAGCTTTGTAGTACTATTTTCAATGGAGGAGTTTTAAAAACTAATTATATCATTTGCCTCATCTACATCCCGGAACTCAGGGAGGGATTAAAGCTTGTGTTGCTGGTGCTGTGAAGATACAGGTTCTTTCCCATGGTGTTGAAGAGCCACTCAGCTATTGTCTAAGTGTGATGCTCTCTGTAGACTCTTTAAATCTTAGGCATAGGGATGTGAATGTGCACATGTGCATAAGTCAGTACATGTTTATGTTCTTGTATGTGTATGGGCACCAGAGGTCAACTGGGTATCACCCCTCTGTCATTGTCTGCCCTGGATTCTGAGGTGGGGTCTCTCACTGATGGAGCCCATTGTGTAGGCTAGATTATCTGGCCATTGAGTCCTGGGGATCCACCTGTTCTCCATCCATCTCGCCCCTCCCTTCCTGCCGGAATTACAAATGCTTGACACCACACAAAGCTTTTAAAATGTGGGATCTGGAGATTGAACTCATGTCTTTGTGGTTGCAAGTTCCCACTTGGAGTTTTCCAACGAGGTTGTCTCCTTGACTTCTGCTTATGAATTTTAACTGTATCTCAATGGACTTTGGGTTCCTATGTTTTTTGTTTATGTGCTTATGTAAGTGTGTAGACTTAATATTTATGTCTTATTTGGGGGAAAGGTTGAGTGTGAGATAGGTCTCACTATGTATATAGCTCTGGCTGCCCTCACTACATAGACCAAGCTGCCCATGAACTCCTGGCTATTTTTCTGTCTCTGCCTCTTAGTGTTGGGGTTTTAGATGTGAGCCACCATACCAAGCTACTTTAACATGCCTTGTGATAATTTTATAGTCAAAATCCACAAGGGCTGTATTAACACTGTTTTATTAAGTGCCACTTGTGAAAAAAATGGACCTTCTGGAACAGAACCAGATGCAAACATGGTTGGGATCTGTGTGCCAACTGGATACCACTGTAGAAGTGTAGTTTGTTTAGGTGTAGAAATTTCTCTCTCAGAGCACTTCCGTGGGAACCAATCAGGGAGAGAGCTGAGCCTTTTCACTGTTGAAACATAAGGGGAGGGGGCATTTAGGAAGACCTACTGGCCTGGAGAGGTAGTTCCTTAAGGGAAGTGCTCTTTGTGTAGGTCGTGGGAAACCTTTCCAGCTTGGCACATGAGCAGATGCCCGTCTGTCACTGATGGTTTGTTTGGAAAGTGGTGGAATTTCTGTCACCTGTCTCTGAACATTTGAGACCTAGCTTTTAGAGCAGATGACATACTCTTGTTGCTCTTGAGAATGCCATGGGTCTTTCCACAGCTTGCCAGGATGTGACAGAAATGAGTGTGAGCTGAAATCCATGGACCAGAATGTGCCTCACCTACCTGTGTATTGGCCACTTAAGTAATTTCTGATTCTGATTCCAGCCATCTCTTTTTACTGTTAATCTTTTTTGAGGGGGTGAGGGAGTCATGTTCTGTAGATGTCTGTTTTAAGATCCCCCCTGCTATGTGAAATCCCAGTCCTCAGTGCTGTGAGCTGGTGTCCAGGGAAAATCAGTTCTTTAGAATTCACTTTATCTCGAGTTTCACTGCCTTAAGGCTTCACATATTCTCTTCACAGGGCTTTGGACATGGTCCAGGGAAGCTATTTCTAGCCAGTCAGGTAGCTAGAAAAAGCCTGACTCATAGCTGATATTATGTAAATACTGGTAAAAGGAGAGAGAGCTGGGAAGTACCGCAGGCAGAGGAAGAGCTTGCCCTAGCTATAGCAAAGGGACATTTTGCTGAACTGACCATTATATATATACTTGGGAAGGTGTCATGGAAGGGCCAGAAAAAGGGTCTGTGACTGTTAGTCACTTACAGTTGGCAGCCGGGAATAGCTGGAGTTTTGGTGAGGGGTCATTCTCATTGGTTTTCTCACTCAGCTGTTCTGTACAGAGATCCCTTCTTGCACTGAGGACTGAGACCAAATGTAAATGGCAATGCTGAGATCAGAGTGGATCTCTGGGATGTTATATTGCATTTTGTTGGCATGAGCAGCTTTTCTGGATCTTACCAAGCAGAGTACCAAGCAACAATATTTAGGCATTTTTGGACAGATATAGCTGTTTCATCAGAAATCTATGAGAAAGCTTTAGTTTTTACATCAGGGTCAGTGACTCCCACCAGGTCTCGATTTTATTTTAAAGAAAAGGAACTGGCTGCTAAATGCTGCAGTGTTGGCTGCTGGCTCAGACTCCTGACAACTGTTTTTTGCTGAGGATCAAACAGCACATGACAGATGTGAGAAGAGAATCAATGAATGAGTCTAGGCTGTTCTTTGCCTCTCCAAGATGCTTGCAATTTAATGACCACACTCCAGGGACACTGCTTCCTTAGGGTGAGGTCTCTGGTCCCCAGTACCCTGATTCCAGAGAATAGAGGGGTGTGGCCTCCAACACTGCCAGACCCTTCTTTTCTTTCCATCTCCTGGGAAGGCAGAGCCCTTGAGGGAGCTCACCCCGCCCGTTCTAACTCTTCCTGTGCCCTCTGCAGTGATCTGCAGCTTGCACTTGAGATCTGTGTGTGGCATCCATACTGATGGAAAGGGGCCATTTGAGGATGGAGGATTGAGTTTTGATAGTGACGAGCGAAGGCAGGCTACACAGCTTTTCAGGATGCTTCTGATAGTTTTCAAGCAAGCAACAGACATTTTAAAAGTATCAGAGAGATGGCTCAGAGGTTAAGAGCACTGACTGTTCTTCCGTCCTGAGTTCAATTCCCAGCATCTACATGGTGGCTCACAACCATCTATAATGAGATGTGATACCCTCTTCTGTATACTGTATACATAACAAATAAATCAATCTTAAAAAAAAAAAAGTATCAGAGAAGAGGTAATACAGGTGTTAAGATCTACATACATGATTGCCTGAGGTGGGAGAAAGATTTGAACTGATAGGAGACGCAAGACCAGTATGATTACTTAAGAATAAGAAAAAGAAATTCCAAAGTAGTTTGTTCTTGTGTTACAGTATAATTTTGGCAATTAAATGCCATTTATTTTGCTGGAGAAAAGTTGACAAGTCTTTCTACCTTATTGTTAACATTGGGTGTGATGTGGACTAGAAGTGAGAAACCAGCATATGTTTAGGGGAATGAAAATGAGGACAATATGGATCCTAGGTATGGTTGAGGAGAAGGTTTTTATTGTTGGAAGGAGGAAAAGAACAGTCAGGGATGTCTTGATGGGTCCAGACTGAACACAGCCAGCAGAACAGACTGTGCCATGGGGGCAGTGGGGCGGGGCAGGAGAAGAGAGTCAGGCAGAGAGAGCGCATGGGAACCTAGAGATCTAAACATGGCTGCCTTATATAAGGAATCAAAGCCCAGCCCCTGGGAGGGCGGGGCTTTAGGGTTAGAGGGTGGGGTGAGCAGTGCTGGGAGGAGCCATGGGTACTGAGTGCAAATTGTCCTGGCTTCTCTGGGACCTGTTGAGGTAGCCACAAGAAGAACTATCCCTCTTGGATTATACACAGCCTGTTACCTGTCTCTATATTTCTCTCCCAGTTGCTGACATTATTCTTAAGGTTTCCATTTAATTTTGATATGACAGAATCATTAAGGGATGGTGGGGCTCTTGCTGTTAGCATTACGGGGACCTTTAAATATGGTTTAATATGAACAAGTCAGAGGCATGTGCAGCATCTAAGCCACATTTCTTCCTGATGAGCCTCATAGAATTGTAAATGTGGAGTTATTTGATCTTTCCTGAATGACTTATTTTAGAGTCATTTGTATTTACAGCACGTTGTCCAATAAAGTGTGAAAACCAGAGCCATACAGTTTCGGTATTATCTGAACTCATAAAATATCTTTTATGTACACAGTAAATCTGGGATAGATTACAGTAGAAACCTCCACAGACCTACCGTACTGAAAGTGGTGGCACTTTTCAGAGATAAATAAGTAACCTATACTTCTGATTAAGGCCTCTGCCAGTTATGTGTTAAATAACCCTTGACTTTCTGTCCTTCTTGTTCGTTCTTTTCCTGGTAGATGCACTTACTTTGCGACGTCCAAAGACTTCCTGGTAGTTTTCTGCCCCAGATTTTAATGATTAAGAAATCTTAGGAGAATCGAAAAAAGTCGTACATTTTGCACGCCCTTAAACCTTCCAGTAAGATTCATTATCGCTGTTGTTCTGCATGTGCTATATCTGTGTGTTGGTGCATTTGTGTGTGTGCACAAACATAGATGCATGCATATAAATGCATATGTGCATCTATATGTGTGTGTGTATGTGTATGCATAGGTGAACAGTTTGACGTAACTGGGTAAACAGATTCCTTTTCCTCTTCTGCCACACTTTATATTTTTTCTTTTCCGCACCTTGGGTCAAGGGTCTGATCCCCGTTTCACTATCTCTTTCCCTCAGATAGAAGCCTTTTCCTACATAAAGACAGTCACATTTCAAAATACCAACCCTGGCAATGATCTCACCCTCTCCTGAGGATGAGAACTGTATTCAGGCCACACTTCCACCCCCTCGGTTGTCTCTCAGCTGTCACTGGAAGCTGTTTATGTTTCCCCTGAACTAAGATCGGTTCAGTTTCTTCTTTGTGACATGCTTGCTGGTTTTGGAATCTCCTTGGCATTTATTCTGGAGTCTAGAACAGTTCCCACTCATTGCTCCTATCAGGCTGATTTTTAGGAGCTCAGCTACTTGGAGTATTGGCTTTTTTTTTTTGTTTTCCTTGTTTCTGTTCTGTATTGGCTTGGAAGTCAGATCAGAAGGATGGATGTGGTTGTTCATTCATTCCCTCTCAAGTAGGCTAGGTGGAGGCATTAAGGAGTAATTGGTGTTCTTTTTGTAGAGTGATGTTTCTTAAAACTTGAACCTCCTCTTAGTATTGAGGAAAGTGGGAAATGGCCAATTTATTGGACGACAGTTCTGTACACGTCTGCTTGGAGCCCTCTTCTGATTTTAAAAGACTGTCTCTCTGGCTCGTGTTTGTCCCCACATCCCTGCCTGTTTCTCCTTTTACTGTCCTGGCCATGAGTGTGTGTCACTAAGGGTGTTTCCCATAGTGTTGCAACTCTTCCATGACTCTTGTCTTACCCAGCAGCCTCAGAACTGTCTTACTTCATTTAAAATTAGCATTATTATTATTATTATTATGGTGTGTGTTTGCTTTTGAAAGTGAGAGGGCTGCCTTGGATGTTGTTTATCATTCCCTGTCCATTTTTTTGCCTTTTTGAGACAAGGTCTTTTGCTGGTTGGAAATACCTGTTTAGTCTAGACTAGCCAGTAAACTCCATGGTTCTGCCTATCTCTGTCCCCTTAGCTTCAGGATTATAAATGCATGACACCTGGCTTCCTACATTAAATACAGGGGATTTAATTCAGGTCTTAATACTTATGCGGCAAGCACTTGAATCTCTGAATTCTCTGCACCCCCACACTGTTACTTCTTAATTCTTTGAAGGCTAAGGAGAGTCAGGGCAATCTGCTTCTTAAGTAGATGCTTTAGATGGACAGATGCAGTTGAATATGTCAGCTCAGCAGCCTCCTCTCACGCTGCTTATATCCTTCCAAGTAGAAGCCGAGGTTGGTTCTTAGGTTATTTCCTTCCTTGTTTCAGGAGTTGCGGTGTACCTTCTCTGGTCTTAGCTTCCCATTGCTGTGGCATTTCTTGTCTTTTTGGTTCTTCTGTTTCCAACAGAACTGGGAATTGCACTTAGGCGGAGTCCCTTTCTGTTCTGACACTCCTGTCCCATGGCCTTGAATCGCCTTGCAAGGATACTTTTCTGTTTGCCCCACAGCAAAAGTCAGCTGTAGCTTTGCTATAAATGGCAAAGTTACTGAATTGCTTTGGCTCCATGCCAAATGCTGGAAATAATTTGAGAGTATAAAAACACAGCTTCCAAATGAAAATATTTATTTTAGGAGCCTTCGGTCTGCTTGTGTGTGCATTCCTCTTCTTCATAATGAGTTAGTTCCTTTCTCCAATTGTGTGAATAAACCTTCCTGAACGTGTGTCTAATCTTCTGAGATGAAAATGATTCTTGTTGGATGTTGTCAGGACTCCCTTTTGGGAAGGCATAAATGATGTAATTGAATTTGAAGAAAACAATTCTGTTCTGAATGTGCATTTGATACACAGGAAAGACTGCTCCTAGCATAATGCATTCACTTCTTTGTTTTATTAAGATTTGTTTTTACTTACATGTACATATGTGTGTGTGTGTGTGTGTGTGTGTGTGTATGCATGCATGTGAGTGCCACATATATATGTATCCACTGAGGCCAGAGGAAGGTGGTGGAGCCCCTGAAATTGGAAATACAGAATGTTGTGTGCTACCCTAAATTGGTGCTATATGACTCAAACTTGGGTCCTCTGCAAGAGCAGAAACACTGTTAATTACTGAGCCATCTTTCTAGCCCTGCTTTTTCTTGAGACAGGAGCTCATGCCACTTAGACTGGCCTAGAACTCTGTATGTAGCAGAGGCTACTCTTGAACTTCCAGACCCTTGCTTTTTCATTTCCCAAGTGCTAGGCTCACAAGTGTGTACCAGACATCCAGCATTCGTGTTCAAGTACAATTTGCTCAGCTGAAGCTTCAGGCTAGCTACCTCATCCCATTCCCACTGGCAGGTAAGTGGATGAATAAGAAGGAAGTATAATTCTGGATATATGGAAATGGCACAGTGAGACCCATTACTTCCTGTGCGAACTAGAAAACAATAAAATTAAAATCATGATTTCAGAGAACACTGAAGTCTGCTAAGTCTCCCCTGAGTCTTTGTACTTGAACTAGGCCCCAGGAGGTTTAGATCAAGTCCCTGGTCTTGAGGCCAGTGAGGCACTTGCCTGGAGGAGAAGCAGAGCTGTGTAAGCTGTTAATGGTGCCTTGAATTAGTAAAGCAGGCTGAGGGGGTGGAGCTTGGACATGGCCATTTATTAATCTTTTAAGATTTACATTTTCAGTTCAGCCCATGGGAAACACCTACAGTGTGGGGCATGAGAGGGGGTCAGTGGTGTTTTAGGCAGGCTATTTGTCACGGAGCCCCTAAACTTTGTTATGGGACTGGGCAAAAAGCCACCCCCTGTTTGCAAGGCTTCTTGGGATCATGAGGCTTAGGAATCAAGACATAGAATCCCATGTTTGAATTCTCAGGAGAGGCAAATTGATGGGCCCAGTAGCACCTTATATAGCCCAGGCCTTTATTTTGAATGTAGCTGTGCAACTCAGTGGCCTGCAAGTATTCTCTGTAATGTGAAATGGCATAGATTTTTAAATATCTGTTAGTAGTAGGGGATCCCTAGCATTTATCTATCTATTTATCCATCCATCCATCCATCCATCCATCTATCTATCTATCTATCTATGAACAGGAGTGTTTCTAAGGGATCCCTATCATTTATTTATTTATTTATTTATTTATTTATTTATGAACAGGAGTGTTTCTCAGTCAGGGTGCACTTGCATTTATAGGCAGCCTGTGATGAGTGTGAAAGAGTCCCACTGAGTTGGGTCACTGGGTCATTGCATGCGTGTTTTTTGCTTCTGGATTCCCCATCTTAAGCCACCATAGGCAAGGGCAGGAGGAAAGAACTGGAATATTGATGCTTCTTGCTGTGTGTGATGCTCAGTCCATTGCATGGATATGGGGTTTCCTTCCTTGGCTCTCTGGCTAGAGTGTTGGCCTCACATTTGCCTAAATAGCTTGATTCCTGCAGGTCTGGCTTTCTCTTCTGTGGCTGTGTTGGTAAAAGATGTTGTTCCCCAGCAGGTATCATACTTGACATGGTTAGTTTGCTCACTCAGGACCTTTTTCTGAGAAGTTTCCACCTTCTCAAGCTCTACTGCTTGCTAGCCTTTGGTGACTCTCTGCTGCTTTGTAGGCTAAAATCCAAACTAGTTTGTTGTGGAATCTAGCCCCGATGTGACCCTCCACTCCCTATCCAACAGCTTACACAGAGATGTAGGTTGGATAGAGTTTGTTTAGCATGCCGCTTTCTCCGTCTCTGACCCTTGTACCCCTTGCATGCCTGTGTCCTTCCTGTTCACATTCTTCATCCCCAAATCCCCCTGCCCCTCTGGGCTAAGGTCCCCCACTCACTGCAGCCTTTCCCAAGACTCTCAAGCATTTTTGATTGCTAAGTCTGTGCTTCTAGTTTTTCCAAACCTTAAGGAAATTTGGGCTTCAAGCCATTTGAAAAATACTCAAGTGCTGGATATTTTCACTTTTTCAATACAAGAAGTCATATCAATGTGTTGCCTAGCACTACTTAAGATATCTTGTTTTTATAGGCATATGTGTGTTATGCTTGTGTGTATGTCTGTGCACCACGTGCATGCCTGGTGTCTAGATTGACAGGTGGTTGTGAGCTGCTGTGTGGGTCCTGGGAATTGAACCCAGGTCCTCTAGAAGAACAACAACTGCTCTTAACTGCTGAGCCATCTCTCTAGCCCCAACCAAGCATGTTTTAAGAAGACTTGAAATAAACATGTTTTATATAATGTTTATCTATTTAGTCTCTCCTAAAACATGAGTGGCCTAGATAAATTTAACTAACCAGGTCAGACTTTTTGTTTTGAGGGAACCCCAGTGCCTAGTGTCGGGGCAGGAGTTAAAAAGTTATTTATTGAAAAGCCTTCATATCGAGGCATGGGATTTGAATACACTTTTTTTTTTTTTTCTTGTAATACTGGGATGAAACATAGAGCTTGCAGTGTGCTTGGGAAGTACTCCAGCCTTGAGCCACACCCCTGCTTGAGTCACTGGATTTTAGGACTGGGGTAGTCAAGGTAACTTCAGTTACCGTAGTAAGGAAGTCCTCAGATAAAGAAGGCTGTGCTGTGACCCAGTTGTTGGTGGGGGGGTGGGAGGGTGGGGAGGGGGATGTGGGGGTGTGGGGGGGTGGTTTAAGTGGACACTACTTAACCTCTGCCATCAGCCACCGTGCCTTGGTAATTAGCGCCTTGGTCGCTGCCTGCTCTGGGTGGAGTGAGGCACTAAGTGGGTAGATAACTGCCTCTGTATGAGTTCCAGGGAGACTCCCAACTTCTGTCAGCTTCCTGCCCCTCCATATCCTGAGCTTAACCTTGATGAGATTTTGTTGTTATGCTTTTGATTAAGTTTGCCTCAAAATAACAATGTGGAAAAAGTTCTGGATTATTTTGTGTGACTTAAAAAAAATCGTATATCATTTCTTTTTATAAAGCTAACTTTAAATTGGTAAGCTATAATACAGATGTGTCATTATCAGTTGATGAAACCTGGAATGAGAGGTCCATGTTAATACTGTCACTAGGAAAAAGCTGATCCTTGTTGCCTTTGTCAGAACGTGACAGAAACAGTTTGAAGTACTCTGTGTCATTGCTTGACCAATTTAAGGGTCCATGAGGTGATGGCTATTATCCTCATTATACCACAGAGAGGTTAGTGATTTGCTCAACATCACACAGTGGTGGAGTTGGGATTAAGTCTGATTTCAGAAAACAAACTAAGATAGTTATTGTGTTTTTTATTTTGTAGTATGTGTGTGTGTGCATGTGCATGTTTATATGTAGGTATGTGTGTGTGTTCAAGTGTGCATGTATATGTAGATCAGAGGCCAGCCCCTAGGAATTGTCTACCTGGTTTTTTATTTTCCTGACAGGATCACTCGCTGGCCTGGGGCTTGCCCCTTTTAGGCAGGCTGGTCACTGAATCTCAGGGATCCATTGCCTCCCCCACCCCAGTGCATACTGAAGCACCCAGCCTGGCTGTTCACATGGGTCCCAAGGATCAAACTCCTATTTCCTGGCTCTTGCTACATGTCACCATGCCTACTGCAACCTGCTAGTCACCTAGCATGCATCCTCACTGACTCGATTCCCCTGCTCTGGAGCTCTGCCCTGTGGCTGAGGCTTCTGCTTTCCCCAAGACGGGCAGGAGAGTGTACGAACCATTGTCTTCCAGTCTGCATTTTCACTCAGCAGAGATGGAGCTGAGCTAGCCCAGGTTTATGACTGACATCTGTTTACCCTGAGTGTACCCAGCTGGGGCTGAAGTCACAGCTGCTCTTGTAGCTTTCTCCTGTGTTTTGAAAGGTAATCTTAAACTTGGTTTGTTTTTGATGGTGAATGCAGAAGAAGATGGATTCCAGCCACGACTCAGTGTGAGTTCCCATGGCATCATTCCATACTTCTGGAGCCTTTGCGCATGTCATCAGTAGACCTAAGGAATCTGGCAAGTCAGGCAAAGCTCTAGACACAGAGTCCTACCTAGCCCAGAAAACAATTCTTTATTGGTGACTGGTACAAGGTGATTGGTCCCTTGCAATCCATTTTTTTTTTTCCTGACTAGACTGTGTAAGAATGAAAAGTTCAAGTTGGGAAAGCAATTAAGAATGGTAGACCTAGCTGGACGTGGTGGCTTACAGGTGTGAACCATCCAAATCACTAACGTTTGGGAGGCAGAGACAGAAGGATTACTGTGAGTTTGAGGGCAATCTGGGTTACAGTAAGGATCTACCTAAAAAACAAATGAAAACAAACAAGAATGGCAAATCGATCTTAAGAATAAGCACAATAATCACAGCATTAGTGAATTCTTAAAACCTTTTCATTGTGATGTCAAAAAGCCTTTCTCAGTAACCTATTTAGGGAGTTGAAAGCAGAAGTTTTCTTAGGCAGCACCTCCTGTTTTAGCTTCACAGAAAGCAGAAAGAACTCTTTAAGGTAGGGAGGGGGAGCTGCCAGGGTGGGGTAGGATGTGGCTCTGTGGTGGAGCAGGTGCCTGGCCTATGTGCTTGAGACCTGAGCTGACACCTGGTCTTCAAAAAGCAAAATCAAAAGTTTCTTCTGTGATGAGAATGTTGGCTTGCTGCAGCCTGAACTTTCTATAAAGCATGGAAGACACACAGTTACCTCAAGAAGCTCCGGGGCCCTGGTCCCTTAGGCATAAACATTCTGGATCTCAAGCTGGCAGCCTATTCTGGTTGTAAATTCATGTGTCTGTCTTCTCCACGGAGTAAAAAAAGCCACTTGTTATTTTGCAAGGATGCTGTGTTAGTGACAATGTGCCTGCCATCTGCTCTGATTTCTATGATGTAAGACACTTGATGTTACCAGGAATAGCAAATTGGAACAAAACCCGGCATTGAATTTTATCTTAAGTGTGAATATGGAACTGATACAGAAATCTTGGAACAGAGACTCCTTTGTTAGAATGTGGAAAAATATCTGTGAATTTTAATGGAAGTTCCATTCAGATTTGATGCTGAAGACATGAATAGACAAAAGGGGGTGATTTGGGGGAGGCTTTTGGAGGCTGAGCAGACCCTCTTGGGAAAAGATGTGGCATGTGTTTGGGACCAGATCATGTTGGCCTTAGATACCTGAAGTCAAATCTGCTAAGTTCTGAGCACCTGGCCCTTTGCTCAGCACTTTGCCTGCTGAATTTCAGAGATGGGGAGTTTCCATCAGTCCTAAGTGTCTGGCACTAGATGCTGAGTGTACACAGCTCAGGGAACCTGATCAGATGACAGCTGAGCCGTTAGTGTTAGGTTTGAGTAGATTTTGTATTTACTGCTGTACTTGAAGCTCTAAGAGAGTCTAGGCAGTAAATATGGTTAGGTTTAAGGTAGGCTCTCATCCTGCGAAGTTGTGTATTTGTGAATGACTTACGTTAAAATTAGTTACCCCAAAGCAATACCTGAAGTACTTCCATGGATGTTGGTAGTCAGTGGATGTGAATGATGACACTTTATGTCATCATTCACATCCGGATGTCTGTACTGGATGAAGCTGGACCAGGCCACCTTCTCTTGTCTGTTCCTCAAAATGTGAATTTAGTGTCCCTGTGGGAGTCTACTTAACCCTGGGCTGTTTTGAATTGTCATGCTTCTGTTGGTGATTTTCCTGTTTAAAATTATCCCAGCCGTAGGGCGAGTGTGTTTTTGGTGTTCCTAAGGGTGGGCAATGACGTGCCTTAGGAGGAAATGCGTGTATGTTAAAAAGCTATGATTGCCTGTGACTCCAGTGCTCATAAAACAGCCATATACTAAAACCATTTGTTTTTGTTTTCTCTCTCTCTCTCACTCTCTCTCTCTCAAAACAAAGTTCTGTGTAGGTTGGTTGAGGATAGTATGTTGGGGTCAGTAGCACCCTGACCCTGAACAATCTGGTTGGATTAGAGGATTGCTGAGTGTTAAAGGGTGTTCAAGGTCACCTTGTACAGTAGGGCTATCACCTGCTGAGGGTCACTGGGGGACAGCCTCCCCTTCTGTCCCTCCTAGTCCTCCAAAGTGTGGAAGCCCTGTTGGGTTCTGAAGGTTGTTGAAACTGTATGATAGCTGGTGTGCATCACTGCAAGTGTGAGTATATGCTGTTTGGACCAGGACTACAAACCAACAGTACAGCTTAAAAGAAAAGAAATCAGTGCACAGCGGGCCTTCTTTCTCCAGAAGTCCCATCATTTCCTCATCTGCACCCATGGGCTCGTTACAGTGGTCCATGCACGTTTTCTGTGCCTTCCTGAGCTTGTGTCCTGGCAGCTTAGAGTCAGTGTGAGAATGGGCTCCATGGGACCGTACCATGTAGGAGGAGATGCTTTCAGGTCTATAGAGGGCTTTATATTTCAATGTATATTATTCTACAGGTTTAAGGAAAAAATATCTAATTTTAAAAAAATTATCTAATTTTTAAAAAGTATGTGTGTCTATCTTTTTGTATTCCATATAACTTTTTCTTTTATTTTGTCACTTAAAAGTAAAAGAAGGGATTGGGGGAAGTTATAGAACCCAAACAGGCTCTGTTTGGGGAAGTGATTTTTTTCTGAGGTCATTTGGCTAGACAGCTAAAGAAAGAGGCAGAACTTCTGGTGTGGGCTTTTGGTAGGAGAAGGGAACTCTTCTGCAAGGCCTGGGTTCAGTGTTTTCAGAGTCATTGGAGAGTGGCTTCCTGCTTCTAGAACCACGGGCATGAAAACTTCGAACTAAATGTGCGAAATGTGCGTGTGTGTGTGTGTGTGTGTGTGTGTGTGTGTGTGTGTGTGTGTGTGTGTGTCTGTTTGTTCATCCACCATTGTCTGTCTGTCTGTCTGTCTGTCTGTCTGTCTCTCCATCTGTCTGTGGTATCTGTTTATGGTGTTTGGATGTGGTGTGTTTATGTATTTAACCATGGTAAGATGCACACAACACAGTTCAGTAGGTGTTAAGTGCATTCATACTGCTGTATGATGGGGCTTCTGGAATTCTCTCTTGGAACCCTGACAGCTCTGTCTGTGTTCAGTAAGCACCAACTCTCTCTCCTCTTATTCCAGTCCTTTGAAAGTGTTCTTCTGTTGTGAATCTGGTGACTAGAAGTACGTTATGTAAGCTCCACATACAGTATTTATAGCTTTGTTTTTTGGCGACTGGTTATTTAGTCTGGCATAATGTAAAAAAGCTGGGCGTCATGATACAATTACTTGTTAGAGCCTTAGGGCTTGCTGGCTGCCAGCCCAGCCTAACTAATGAACCCTAGGTCCCAGGTAGATCCTGCCTCAAAAAATCCAAGGTGGAGGGCACTCAGAGCTTGACCTCTAGAGGCTACCACATTCACATACAGGAAGATATATGTGTATACCCATACAAATACACACATGCACGTACATGGGGGATGGAGGCGGGGGATCCTATTCTCTTTTCCCACACTAAGGCCATGTCCCTGTGGGGATGTTTCTTGAGGCTTGGCCCTTTATTGTGATACACATTGTGCCTGCTTGGGCTTTTTTGTTATGGTGGTGTAAACATCTCTCTGTAAGCATCTTTCTGTTTGGAGACTGTCTACTGAAGCTACTTTGTGTTTGTTTTTGTGGATGGGCCTTCTGGACACCTGTGCTGGACATGTTCAGTGGTTTATGGTGTTTTTCTCAGCTGTAAAGAGTGGAATTGAGGTCAAGAAGGCGAACTAAATGGTCAGTCCTTTTGAACAATCACCTATTTTTATTTATTTTTGTTCCCCTTTCCTTCGGCCATGGTCATAGTTGCACTTACTCAAAGTTGAGTCTAAGACTGGCATAGTAAAGTTTTTGAGAAGAAGTACATTTTGCATCTTAAGCCTCAGCAATTGTTTCAATTTGGAAATATATACGGTTATTACTAAGTTACGTAACATTTTTATTCCTGGGTCAGTTTCATATCTTGCAAATTATTTCATCTCATCTTGCATTATTATATTTAGAGACCAAATCTCTAGCATGGGCTGTCCTTGAACTCCTGTGTAACCAAGGACGACTTTAAACTTCTGATTGCCCCACCTCTACCTCCTTTAGAGTTTTGGGGACTGCAGGCATGTGCCACCACATCCAGTTTAGACAGTGCTGGAGATCAAACCCAGAATACCTTGCATGCTGGGCAAACACTACCAGCTTTCCTGCGACCTCAGCCCTCATCATGAATAGGACTCTTAGGGCCCGAGTCCTATTGATGGTGGAGGGAAGGGTAACCGTAACCAGTCTTCCCATGTGATTATCAGTGCACGGGCGACCTAAACCAGACTTGCCTCATGGCATTTCCACCATTGCCTAATTGGCAGGTGATACCCATCTGCTGAGGTCACATCGCTGTCTAATTAGTAGTTGAGACCTATCTACTGAGGTCAGATTTTCAGTGATTTTCTTTTATAATTTTTTCTAAGTTCTTCCTGTGACGCTTTTATTTATTTTTTTAAATACATTTTAAAACTGAGGTATAATTACATCACTTCCGCCTTCCTTTCCTCCCTCTGTTCCTTCTTCGTCTCTTCTTAATTCCTCTCTTGTTGCTCACACTCTCAGATCGGTGACTCCTTTTCTCTTTGATTATTATCGTTATATTTTCTTTTGCTGGCAAACAGCCTATTTGACAAGCCTAAGAATTAATATTGGTATGTTGTGGTTGAGTTTGTGACCCGTATCTTTCATCTTGCGTCACTATCACCGCGTCAGAGACATGGATCCAGTTCTCCTTTAATGGTGACTGTCCTGGGTATAGACTCAAAAGGTCAGACTCTGAATAAACCATGTAAATGTTCCAAACTTGAGACGTGTCAAGACTAAATATTGCAATATGCAGTCGACTCAGGGATATCTTTGGTTCAAATCGAACAGAACCTAGGATTTGGACATGGGGAAAGTCTTTGGAGAGATCTAGTTACTTGTGTCACTGGGTGAGTTTGCTTCAGTGCATCATTTCACCATGACATGATTATTACCCAGACTGGGCGTAGTAGCGACTGGTGTCTCCTGAAAGTGGACGAGAGTGATTCCATCAGCCTGCAGTGGATCTGAATCATTTTTTGCAGTTTATGATGTCTATACCTTTGGATGAGCTACCCAACTTGTTGACTTGTCCTTCCTATAAGATCAAATAGAAATCGGGTTTTTGCTTTTACTCTTAAAAGGGATTCCTGAGCATTGGATGATGACAGGCAATATAATATGCTCAGTGCAATGACTGGTCACCAGAAAATGTCCAGCACTGTTGACACTTAGTCCCAGGGCACTGATGGCTGTTGAGTTCCTTTTCTCTCTGCTGTAAACAGCTTATCGGAAGGTGAAATGGTATGGTCAGGGTTGTTTATTAATAACCACTGCTCAGCACTTCCCCAGCACTCAGTAGTCATTCAGTTTAAGCCTGTTTGTTACTTGCTGGATAGAAGGGGCCTGTTGTTATAATAATGTCTGCATCTGTGGCTCCATCTTGTAGCTGTGTTTTGTCTCTCGGGCTTTCTTTATCCAGGAGGGAGAAAGGTCTTCCCAGTATTGCAAAGAACAGATATATGGCCCGTCTCCAGAGAACTGTTTTTGGCGGGCTGTGTGGGGAGCATGGGTGTGTCTGATCACCGGGAACAACACTAAGGTCCTGGGAAGCCTTCCAATTTCCTCCTCCTGAGCCTGACTCAAGTCCTCCCTGAAACCCTCTGTCAGCCACCCTCACGATCCTCATACAACCCAGCTGGGTTTCCAGAAATGTCACAGGGCTGTTCAGTGCATAATAGAAAGAACTGGGATGAAGGCAGGAGCATTGGGTCAGTAAGGCCATGATTAATGCCAGTGATTAATGCCAAATACTGTTAAGGGATGTAGACAAGGCCTCTGCTGACTGGATACTTCAGTACTTCAGAGTGCTATGAAGGAAGGGTCTGTCCTCAGAGCCTCTCTGAGGTTTTGTGTTTCAAATAATCATGGTAAACTCTTAAATTCAGTGATACTTTAAAAAAAAAAATTAGTTTTTGCTGTTGGCTTGTTGGTTCTTCTCTCCCACCAGTGAGGTTCTCTCTTTCTCTCTCTCTCTCAACTCATTTTCCTTTTTATGCTTTAGACTGTCATGGAATATTGGAAGATGATGGGGATAGAATGCCAGATGTAGAAAATAGAAACACATGACATCAAATATAAAAACTTTATTTTTAAAACCTTTAAAAACATTTTTCTCTCCCTCTTTCCCTCTCTCTCCATGTGCAGCCATGGTATGCTTGTGGAGGTCAGAGTTCAACTTGAAGAAGCTTGTTATCTCCGTTCCCCATGTGGGTCCCAGGGACTGAGCTCAGGATGGTTTGACACCAAGAGCCTTTATCTCCTGTGCTGCCTGGTTTTATGTCCACTTGACATGAGCTAGAGTCATCTGAAAGGAGGGAGCCTAAGCTGAGAGAATGTCTTCATAAGATCTGGCTCAAAGGCATTTTTTAAATTAGTGATTAATAGGAAGGGCCTGCCCGTTGTGGGTGGGGCCACTCCTGAGCTGGGGTTCTGGGTTCTGTAAGAAAGCAGGCTGAGCAAGCCAGCAAGCTGCACCCCTTCATGGCCTCCGCATCACCTCCTGCCTCCAGGTTCTCTCCAGGTTCTTAACGTTTTAGTTCGTTTCCTGACTTCTTTTGCTTATGAACAGTACATTAGAAGTGTGAGCCAAATAAACCCTTCCTCCCCAAGTTGCTTATGATCGTGGCATTTTCCATCACAGCAGTAGAAATCCTGAGACATCCACTGAACTATTCTGACAGTTCAAGAGTTGATTTTTTTTTTTTAAGCACAATCCACAGAATACTTCAGATTACTAACATTAAAAATAATTAAAGAGGCTTCTTGAGTATCCTCTACCGCAGGGATACGGTCAGATAAAATGATTAGAAGTTGAAAATCCTGTATTTTTGTCAAAACTTTGCAAAAAACCTGCAAAATGCTGCAAACCTAAAGTAGCTATCCTGCCTAATATCATGGGGTAGCCTCCCTTTCTTGTTCTTTTTTTTATTTGCCCATTTGTGTGTGTGTGTGTGTGCGTGTGGGGGGGTGTTGGATGAGTGGATAGTTCTGGAAGGTGCTGGGAACAGGGAGAGGGAAAGCTATGACGAGAATATATTGTATGTAAAAAAGGACACACACTCAGAACACTGACTTTAGCCTGCAATTGGGCAAAACTGTTTAACATGAAGCACATTTTAGAACAGTTTTGCTTTCCTCATGTAATTTATTGAGTGCCCTATTAATGTCAGACACGGAGTGATTGTGTGGGCATCCCTTCCCCTCATTGTGAGGGGATTGTCTGGGACTGCATTTATCTGAGACTCAAGCCAATCCCAGCAGCCTGTTATATCTGGCATCCATAACTGGGGAGAAGATGCTGAGGGAGGGAAGGCTGAGAGGCAGCCCGCTAAAAGGGCTTAGAGTCTGATGGCATTTTTGTCAGCCAGCCTGGCTTTCCTGGGAGTCCAGCCCTGTCCCTTCTCCCTGGAGTCACTCAGGATAGAGGGCTCACAGTAACCCCAGGCAGTGGGCCAGTGTACCTGTTAAGGTGCACAGGGGCCAGTCCTCTGGAAACTTTTGCTCTAGGCCATGTTGTTTGGATGCTCCTTCTCCCTGTGGTACTAAGTAAGCCCCAGATGGTAGCTGGAGCTACCTATGCTTTTCCTTCTCTGCTCATGACCCTAAAGGCTCTCTATTCTCATCGTCTGAAGAATGAGACATACCAGAAGGATGTGACAAGGATCTGTGAGGCGCTGTTTATCGGATGAGCTTCCAGTATCAGCCATTTAAAAAGTCATTTTATCTCATTTCAACACTAGCTACAGAGACTTCTCATCTCACATTCTAAGGAATTAGACAACTATGACCAAGAGCAGATTATCATCCATCTTAGTCCTTGGGCTTTGTTAAGAGCCAGAGGTTGGTCCAAGGAGACTCTCAGCCATAATCAGTACTGAGTCAGGAATTAGGAACAAATATTCAAATGGATAAGACAAATATTGGGCTGAGTGACAGGCAGTGATGTCATGGTGAGAGAGGCCAAGCAGAGGTAGCAGCCGAGGAGGAGGAGGATGAAGTAATTTTCCAGCCCTTTCTAAACTGTAGCTATTCAGAACTCACATGTGTTTTCTCTGAGAAAAGTTGGATTGACATGGAATCACACATGTGTGGAATTATCCGAGTCCTTTCTGAAGGGAGACTGGGCAGGGTACACCTTCAATTGCAAATGTTTTCCTGGGTTGGGCTCCGGAGCTTCCTGACTCCTGACCAATATCGTGTTTTTTCCATGCTACCTTCTGTATTTATTTTACAGAAGCAAGCCTTGTGCTTTTTATCTGCTCACATTCACCTTGAAAACATGCTTGTGTCTTGGAGGAGCAGAGGTTCAAACCTTACAGGGAATATTCTGTTTAGACATTCACCAGTGAGGGTGGGCTGTGGAGGAGGAAGAGGAGGAAGAAGGCCCCTCTTCACTCCCCTCTTTCTGACCCATCCTCCTCCTTTCCCCTGTCCCCCATTCTCTTCCTCTCCCATATGCCTTTTCTTTTTCAAAATTAGGCATAAGCATGCACTCACGTGTATTTCTGTATTTTGTTGTGCAGTTTTGACCACTTTCTCCAGCCATCCCGATGTGGGCAAGGTTAAAGATTTCTTTGTGAGATAAATTCATGAAGGGAAAATTTGAACCATTCTGACATTTTAAGTTTTTTTTTTTTCCTCTTAACATTTTGTTGTTGTTGTTTGAAAATGTGACGTTTCTGTTTAGAAGGATGGACCTGTAGTTGGTGACAGTGCTGTGAACTGGAGTATGTTGGAGGTCAGGTGTTGATGGTTATAGGGCTGGATGGAGTCTTGGCATCTCAGGCTCGGTGCTCTACCTTTGGGGAAACAGAAGGTGCTCTACCACAAGGCAGGCTAGTAGGAAAGCTGGGATCCAGCTCTGTTTTACCTCATTCGAGAGACTTCTTGGCCAGCTGTTGTGTAGCCACTTAGTCCAACTGAACTTTTCAGACAGCTGAAGCTCTAATATCCATTGCCACTGCTTTGTGGTGAATGCTGTCCTTGTTGAGATGTTCTCCCTTCTCCTGGTGTGGGCAGGCACTGGCGGCTGCTCTTCAGCACAGACCTACAGCTACTGATGAAATTTCCCTTCTGAAGTCTTCACTGTGTGGAACCTGATTCCGCTTTATGACTGCCACTGTTTTGTGAGTGTTGGCTGTTATTTGTGGTTTAATTCTTGGACTCCTTTTCTGCTAAGACCTGCATGGCAACAAGCCTCCTGTGTGGATCTAGCCCTTCTCATTGGCACATAACACTTTATGCTTGGGAAGGGTGATATTCAGGATCCTATTCTCTTACCTGCTGCCATTTGTACCCACAGGATTGGAGTTAACTGAGATGTTGAGTGATGCACAGAAAGGCCCCTGGCAGTGAATGAAGATTGTCTCTAAACAGATATCTCTAAAGGGATGTGAATGTCATGCAGGCCCTCACAGGGAGGCTATAGAATCAAGAGAGGACATCTGGGCCCACGTTTTCCTGAGGGTTTCCATGGGAGAAGCAAACAGTGCAGGATTCGTTCATTTGGATAATATCAGTGGCTTCTAGGCTGCAGACAATGTCTGGTTGCCTGTTGTCTGGCCTTGGTGACTTGGCGCAGGGGAAATGTGTGAGGGGAGGGTGAGAAGGCTCTGAATTGCTGGGTAGATGGAAAACACTTTGACCATCAATTTAGCCCTGTCATTAACAGAGGGCAAACAAACACAGAACACTGCCCTGTTTTAATTCTTTGAATTTAGGGGAGAATCAAGAAATTCTTTAGCTGGGCATGTTAGATGGTGTCTATTGTATGTGTTCTGTAGATGTCTGGAAGAGGACATTTATTATTCTATGAGGAGTGAGATCTATTTTATTTTGGGGTCTTATTGTGATTTTGGACTTACAGCAAAGACAAGATATTTTCATAACTAGAAACAAGGCTCCTTATTTATTTGAAATTCTATATTTTCCTAGTGACAGTCGTTTCTCATTTTTCTCTCCCTGCTTTTTTCCTTTTCTTTCCTTTTCTTTTTTTTTTTTTTTAAATTGGAAATCCTATCCAGTTTAAATAGAGTCCAAATAACATCTGCCTTGATGTCCTTGTGTAAGTAGTAATTTATTTATTTATATATTTATTACTTTAAATTTTATTTTATTATTTAGAGGGGCTCTCACTGTGTAGCCGTGACACTCTTATGCAAATCAGGCTGGTCTCAAACTCTCTGCCTGCACCCCTTGACTGCTGGTGGTGAAAGGTGTGGGCCACATGCCCGACTTCATTTCCTGCTACCTCCTTTATATCTGGATCTGAAGCATCCTTTCCATGTTTCCAGGATGCCATTCACACCTGTTGGGTTTCCTTCCATGTGCATTTTCTCTCTTCCACTTGGCATAGCCTTTTGTTTTCCAGTGTGTGGTCCAGCATCTAGGGTTGAGCCATGTACTCAGCAGGTTTCCAGAGCGTCATCTTTGGTGGCTAGCATCTCACTGCTGTTCACTTGCTAATGGCAGGCTTGACTCCATAGCTGAGGCTGTCTGTTGAGTGACTTTAGGAACAATAGACACTGCTCTTTCCTCAGTAAATGGTAATGTTTCCATGGGAGCCTCGTGAGGCATTGTGTATTCGACAAGCCCTGTTGAGTATTTCTGTCAGTGCTCTATGAGGAGTGAGATCTATTTTATTTTGAGGTCTTATTGTGATTTTGGACTTACAGCAAAGACAAGATATTTTCATAACTAGAAACAAGGCTCCTTATTTATTTGAAATTCTTTATTTTCTGCCCATCCCTGGTCTCTCCGCCTCTAAATTTCCAGTTTCCACACACACATTTATATTTTCATTTTCATTAACCACTTTTATTGGTTCCATTGTAAAGCCTAACATAAAATCTCAGGCCCTCAGCCACTTTAGGAAAACAGCTGTCATTTACTGTCTCCTAACCAGGGGAGTAGCCTCCTTGGGAGTCAGGGCGGGGTGGGAAGGTGGGGATTGAGAGAGTCCCAGGTGACTTAATCATGAAGAACTTCCCTGAAACAGGGCAACATCGCGCAGAGGGTCTATGCTTCTATAATGTAGTCAGTACTGATTCCTGTTTTGTTGCAGAGGAGCCAGCAGGAAAGGCAGGATGCCTCAGGCTTATCCCAATAGTACAAAGGTCCTAAGTCACCCTTTCATCAGGTTAGAAGGCTGGGACCTGCTGGGTGCCCTGTGGCCCGCCCATTGGTGTCATCTAGGAAGGTGGGAGACTTGTGAAAGGGGAAAAGTTGCCAGGAGTTGGGGTCCAGGGGACATTTCTTTCTCTTAGTCTAAGTCCAGGGATCCCTTGCACAGAACATTGTTGGAGAAAAGGAGTTGTGTTCTGTGATTTCTCAGGTGTGCAAACCAACATGGAGGAAAGCATGCTCTTCCTCAGAGCTTCTTTGGATTCAGAGAGACATGCTCTGTTTCTGCTGCTCACCACAGGCCCCACAAACAGTATCATGTCCTTTGAGATAACATTAATGTTTATTTCTACTCAGTAGAAGGAAAGATCTCTAAGACAGAACTGGAATGATTTTTGGAAAAAAAAGAAAGATAATAAACAAAAAGAACCAATTCTTAGCCCGCCATTTCACTAACAAGTGTTTGACGGTCTACAGAGTCGACTCTACCATTTTTTCCTTTTCCTGTTGTAACCAAGGAGACGAAATAGAGTTGCAGATGTCTGACATTAATATCAAGGGACACTTGTCAGCTTGCTGCTAAAGGTACTAATAGTGGGAGCTTTCTAGTGAATTAATTTTTATAGAACTGTGGTAGAATTAAAGAAATACCAATTTCCCATGGAATTTGACAACGAACTTGGTGAATTATTTAAAGACATGTCCCTTTGCTATGTTCTTTTCTTCTGCCTAGGTTTTCAAGATGGCCTAGCCCAACACCTTTAAGAACGTCATTCTGTTTATTTGTTTTTTGTGTATATGTATATGCTGTTGGGTGTGTGTGCACATGGCAAGGCATGTGTGTGGAGGTGAGCGGACAATGAATAGGTCCAGTCTTCTCTTCTTACTGCACAGGACCCAGGTTGCCTGGCTTGGTGGCAGGTGCCTTCATGCACTGAATCATCTTGCCAGCCCCTCCCCCAGCACATTTCTACACATCACCAGGTGAGCCAGGTCATGTGCTTTTCATATTGAACTGGCTCCATAATTATGATTGTTGGCCTTTCCTCTTATCTTGAATTACATGTATTAAAAGTACAGACCAGTCCCATCATTTTACATACCCATAGTTTCATTCAGTTGTCAGTCTTTTGTGTCTTTTCTCTCTTTGATGGAAAGAGTACCTAAAACCTATTACATTAGCAGATTTCTAATATATAGTTTGATATTATTAATTATGGTTCTCACACAGTACACTAGACCTTTATCTTACTTACCCAGGATCACTGCATCTTTGTGCCCTTTGATCTACATCGATCTGTTCTCTCACAGTTGTGATTTCGGAGTAGTATATGGTGGTTGGAACCAGTGGATTCTGGGTGACTTCCTCCCTTCTTTTCATTTTATTCTTTGAGTCAGAGTCTGTCAGTCAAACCCAGAGTGGTTTTGTGTGTGTGTGTGTGTGTGTGTGTGTGTGTGTGTGTGTGTGTGTGTGTGTGTGTGTTAGAGGCTTGGGGTGTGTGTGGGGGTGTCTTTGGAATCTTCCTCTATCAGGACTTTTATCACTCTGAGTCAGAGATGCTCAGTCAAACCCAGAGCTCACTTACAGCATGGATCTTGCTAGCCAGCATGTTCCAGGAATCCCCTGTGTCAGATACTAGAGGCAGGAATGACAGGCAAGTTGCCTTACCTGCCCAGCGTTTCCATGGGTTCTGTGGAGATCCAAACTCAGGTCTTCTTGCTTGCTGAGCAAGCACTTTCACCCTGAAACACTCCACCCCACACCCCCAGCTCCTGGGTGCATTTCGTCTGGTTCTGGAGAAATAGAACTGCTAGAGAAAGACCAAATTAAAGATGATAAATGAATAAAACCATAAAATTAAAGTTATAAACACCCAGCAGACAAATCATCCTGATAAAAAGAAATGTGGAATTCATAAAGGGTGAAATCTCTCTGGCAGTTCCTAGAAGAACACACCCAGTTAAGGAAGACCATAAAAAGAAAATTCTAAGAGAGTGTAGTCTTTAGTGGTAGATGCTGTTTCCAAATCACATTTACAACTTTATCTTGAATCATATTTTGTGGTTGATGTTTTTGCTTTTCATTTGAAAACAAATGCTTTCCTTTGAAAATAAACCCCTTATTCTCATTTCCTTGTTACATTACAGTGTTAACTCCCTTTGCCTTGGGCTGCCAGCTCAGATGGAGGGTGTTAGGACACTCGAGAGGATGATGATGAAAGAGGGGCCTTACTCTATTGTATATCACAGGGAGGGAAGAGGTGGCTGTGACTCAGAAGATGCTATTGAAGGCGTAATGTTGGAAACATTTTAGAATCACTGTCTGACCTCTGGGCATCTGGACCCTGACTCTGACCTCAGTTTGTGGCTGTATCACCATGTGGTTTGTTTTCTTTCTCTGGTGCTGAGGATGGAACCCTGGGCCTTACATCACAGGCCAGTGTTCTACCACAGAGCTTTATCCTTCATCCTTGGCACAGCGCCTTCCAGAGTTTAGTCTGAAGATCTTGTCTTCAGATTATTTCTTCTTCCATGCCCAGAGACACTGGTCTGTTTACTTATTGACTGGCTATGAATCGAAATTATTACTGCCCCATGATTGAGTTCTTCTTAGTAACTTTTTCCATGGCTACATGAATAAGCTGTGGCCATCATAATCATTGGTCCTGGCAATGGTGTAGAGCGCTTGCCTAGCATGCTCGAAGCCCTGGGTTTGACGTGAAACCAGTGCCACATGAAACAGTGTAGTGGTTTATGTCTGTGATCTTGGCTCTCAGGATGGGAAGGGGCCTAAAGAGCAGGCGTTCAAAGCCATCTCCACTACATTGGAGTTCAAGGTCAGTCTTGGGATACAGCAGACCCTGTCTCATAAGCAAATACATAAACCCATCTTCGAACCTTTTTCTGTTTCCTTACCAAAACACCTCTTTGGTGTTACTGTCCCTAAGGATAAAGACAATTTAAACTTGTAAATGATTTTTAAAATTTCTTAATTGATAAACACAATTGCATATATTTTGGAGCACAATGTGTTAATTCAGTACATCTATATGACATGGAATGATCATATCAGGGTAGCTGGCATTTCTGTCTCTAAAAACAGCTCATACATAGACATTTCCATGTTGTCCTCGAAGATTGGACATCTACCCATTGTTCTCTGTATTTCTCATACACAGTGATGTGCCCAGCTGTGGTCCTCTGAATGGATATGTTCTTACAGGTGAAGTATCATTGATAATGGCTTATTGGAAAAATTTTCCCAGAAACTTTATGGGAAAAAGCTTCCCATAAAGGGAAGAGACCCTGTTAGACACAGAACAGACCTTTATCCCTCTCTGTGTTCTCATGCAGGTGCCCCTTAAAGCAATAGTTTGTTAACGACGTGTATAGCTTTTGTGTCTTGCTCCTGGAATAGTTGAGTATTGTGTTTTTACAAATGTGAACATAAGCTTAGAATCTGATGCATTCATGCGTTTGGCAGAAGAGCTGTGTATTAGGAAAAAGAGGATATCCTGGAGGGGTATAGATTTTGCAGATCAGAAAAACAGCTTTATTCAGTGAGTTGGAACATGTCAAGGCTCTGTGATGTGTGTCAGTCCGTCTTTTTCTTAGATGAGCCAACCTGACGTAAGACAGGCTACTAGAATCAAATGTAAGCAGCAAGAATCAGAGAAGGAGACCTGTATCCTGGGTGCCTGTGTATCTCTGTGTGGAGGCTGGGGGTTGACCTTAGTTGTTCCTATCCACCTTGCTTTTTTGAGACAGACTTTTCATTAGAATCTGAGTCTTGCTTAGTACACTAGACTGGTTGGCAGTAAATTCAGGGACCCACCTGTTCTCCCCACCCAGCACAGGAATTGTAAGTGTATGCCAGTAAGCCTTGCTATTCACATGGATCCTGGGTATCAAACTCATGTCCTTGCACTTCAACAGTGAGCTCTTTGCTATTTCCCTGGTCCTTGGAAGTACTTTCTATATGGTATTCATTTGAGGAAAGTCTGCCCCAGAGCTCAGAAATGGCCTTCTTTCTGGTGTGTGTGACAGGTAAAGAGCCCTGGGTGGTCTTGGGCTCTCAGTCTACAGAAGTCCTCCAGTGTTTATGCCTCCATGCTTTAGTTGGGAGATGGCAGCACCCAAGCCCTTCAAGTCAGGCAGGGGATACAATTTTGGATCAAGGACCTGCAAAGCTTGGTTCTCATCCCAGACCATCACTGACTATGGTGTGGTGTCATTTCATCTGTATCAACATTCCTTTCTCCTCAGGCTCTAGCCTTATCTGGGGCGGCGGCAGGGTGGGAGAGATCCCTTCAGAAGTCTGACCTCACCATGGGTCCTGTGGGCTGCTGCTTCTACCCACACCCAGGGAGACAGAGCAAGGAACTGGCAGGGTGGGTCCAGTCAGGAGTCCTTGGATGCTGTTAGTCCTTCCTGACCCTTCTTAGCAAAGGATCAACTGAGCACCCTCTCTCTGTGGCAGCTGAGTGTTTGTGGGCTCATTTACTCATATTTCCCTTAGAATATAATGCCATGACAGAACAATTGATCCATCCTCCCTCCCCCTTCCCCCCCCTTTTCCCCTTTTCTTTCTATCTAAGAGTCTGAAAAGCTCCCATCTGTGATAGGTCCAGAATTTTTTTCCTCGTGCTAGACTATCATATCCTCACTTTGCTTTGTTTCATTTTTCATTTACTAAGCAAATGTTTTTGAAAATCTCCCAAATACTTGTTTAGACACAAAGTTCAAGAAGACAAAGGCCCTGCCTTCAAGATGTGGTGATATCATTGGTATCTTCCATAAACTGTGTGTTTATGTATATGTGTGTGTGTATGTGAATGTGATGTGTGTGTGTGCGTGTGTATATGTGTATGTGTGTGCGTGCATGTGTGTGTGATGTGTATGTGTATATGAGTGTGATGTGTGTGTATGTGTGTTTGTGTGCACGCGCATGTGTACATATATTTGAAATTACAGGTGAAGCCTAATGTTTTGGTTGGGTGGTTTGTCTGTGTTGTGTGTACCCAATGTTGCTGTGGCATTTCTTTCTCACTAGTGGCTAAAAAAAAAAGTAAGTAAAGAATTCTACATGTTCTGTAGTTTTCTTGGAGATGATGGGGAGACCATCAGGTGTTACAGTACAGTGCTGTTGTGGACACTAATGAGGACATTTCCGTAAAGCTTGAGTATACGGCAGACAAGACCTATGGCTGCAGCACCCTTGTTAACTCCCAGGAACTTTCTCTTCAAACTGAGAAATATCTACTTAGTTCTGTTTTCCTGGGAAGCAGCTCACAGTTGAGTTCCATTCACAACTACTCAGCTTGCCACTGCTTCTCCATCCCCCTCTGGGCTGTAAGTCCCTGTTGTGAGACGTTTTTGAACTTCTCCTGCCAGAGCTCCAACCTGCCCACGGCCTCTTCTCCCCCCCGCCCCCCCAAATGACTCAGATACTTAGATTAATTTCATCTTGTTTGGTCTATGTCTCAGACACATTGCTAGGTAGCTCTTTCATCTTAATTCAACCCATTTCCGTTTATCTATCTGGCCACGTGGCTCGTGGCCTGGCCCATTTCACCTGGGTTCTACATGCTTCTTCTTTGGCGGCTGGATTGAGTCTGCCTCACTCAGTACTCCTTGTACTTGAAACTCAATTTCCCTCCTCCTTCTATGGCACCTGACACAGGCCAAAACAGCTCCTTTGTTTACAGCATACAGATGGAACATTCCCATCACAAAGTCCCCACTGTGGGTTTGTCTTGTGAAAAGGAAGGGAATTTCCTGTGGGTTTTTAAAGAAAAGGGCACATATTAGAAAGTGATGCTTTATTTCTTCTGAGTGGCTTTAGAAAAGGCTCATCGCTTATCACCTTCATTTCTAATGTTTAATTTAAACATTTAAATGTTTTCTTCTTTTTTTTTAGTTTAAGAAGGTGGGATTGAAGCCACCACCAAGAATTTTCAGGAACTCTGTCAGGGTGTAGATTTTCAACACCATAGGCGGAAGTGAGAATTCAAGTTTGTAAGACAGGCCAAGGGAGGGTCTTACATGACAAGATACTTCTGCCTCACAGGAGTCATCTGCTGGATCTTGGACAGAAGTCATCCATCACCCACTCAGCAGAGGAAAGAAAAGTGAATCTTTGGCTAGAGAAGCTGTTGAGTCCTCATGGTGTTTACTACCATCCTTTCCTGGTTTGATGGAGTAAATGGTTGCATTGTAGATTTTCAGACTTTGAGCTAAAATAGATCCTCAAGCTGGCAGCCTCCCCCAGGTCTGCACCCACATCCTCGCTACAACTGTTTCTGCCAGAAACACTTTGCAGAGTGTATAATTGTATTTTACATTTCATTCTCTTAATATTGGGTTATACCTGTAGTTCAGGGGGAGAGCACGTTTAATTTCCTCTTGGATTAGCATTGATTACAATTATGAATGGAGGTAATGTAATTGTAGTGTCTGCTCTTGGTCCTTGAGATGTTTTGACTCAGTAATGCATTTCTGAGTCCAGATTTGACAAATGATAAATAGGTAGGTAGTGCAGAAGACTTTCTGGGTCCTTCTTCACCCACCCAGTTTCTTTTATCCAGGCAACCAAGCTTAGCACAACTAAAGATACATTTATTGTCTTCTTATTTTTATATTAGTGGTGATGTACTGTGTCTATTTTTTTAGTGGTATTTACAGTTATGTTATTTCCTGTAGGAAAATATATTTAAATAAATTTAATTCTCAGAGATTTTGGTAGTTTTATAGAAACAGGTATGCAGTTCAAAAAATATTGAGGTTTTTTTTTACAGAGATTTATTTTTCTTTGTGTGTGCATGTGTATGTCTGAATATTTGTGTGTGTCACATGTGGGTAGGTGCCTATGGAGGCAGGAAGACTGTGTCAGATCCCTAGAGCTAAAGGCAGTTTTCACCTGACCAATGTGGGTGCTTGGAACTGAACTCAGGTCCTTTGAAAGTGCAGCAAGCTCTCTTAACCACTGAGCCATCTTTCCAGCTCCCAAGATAGAGTTTTAATCATATCCAAAGCCAATGCAGGTAGTTTATCAGAACAGGTTCTGTATTGAGGGACCTGTCTCGTAAGCCAATATGTCTTTCTGAAGTACTGCTGAGCTCCATAGCTGAAGTTCATAGGAACTTGCCATTTTGTTCTCATTATTTTGAAGAATTTGCCTTTGGAATTGGACATTCCCATGCTTAGTATTTAACCTGCATTCTAGTTATGACAGTTCCAGACAGTATCTGATGAGCATTTACTCTGTTTTCTGTCTAATAGTGACATAGAGTCACTCATTAACTAAGGATCGTTGGCTGTGTTGTGTGGTATGCTGAAACATTTCCTGGACAGATCTAACAGTTCTTGGCTCCATAGCCTGTATAATGCAGTTATTGAGTGTTGCAGGTGTTGTGGGCATCCTTGGCCTTGAGAGCAGAGACAGACTGGTCTTAGGTACATACTCAACTCTGTCCCTCTGCTCTAGAGATGCTCCAGCTCCTAGTTTGGGGTCTTCTATGAGGGGTGTGGAAGAACACAGATGTTTGTGTCCTGAACTTTTTATCCCCTCACTTTGTGCTGACGAGGTTCTTTGAGTATTGTTAAACATAACACTGAGTGGGACATTTCTCTCTGCAAAACGATGCTTGCCCATTCTTGGGAAGTGTGCGGCAGGCTGGCTCCACAGTGTGTTTTCTACATCTATCCCAACACTTTTTGTTTTCTGAGGAGCCTAGGGGAAGGGGCAGTGCTGTTCCACCAAGGGAATGCTCAGCACATTGTTCAGTAGAAAGACAGCTAGCTGACTAGTCAGACCCGGTTTCTGCGCTTAGAACAGAAAATCAACTCTGGACTTTGGTCTGGGGCAGCAGCAAACTGTGAGAAGTCGTAGAACAAGTGAACCTTAGGCTTCTCTATGTCTCCTAATGGGTGGCTGTGCTGGAGTTAGGAAGGAACAGGTAGAGATAAGGAATTTAGAAAGCTTTTGACACCATCTACATGAGCCACAGCATGTTGGTAGGGCTGTGCCCTGATTCTTTGCTGTTGCTCTTAACTACATCCCTCAAGAAAATGTTGTCAAACTTTTACTGTATTTGAATCAATTTGATATGATAATAACCTTGATGTTATAAAATTCTATAAAGTCAGCATTGTCGAGAGAATGCAAAGTCACCAGATAACTCGTAAATGGTAATGATCACTGTATTTTTGTAGTCAGTATTTGTGGAAAGTGTACTGTGGTAAAGTAGAGCCCACCTCAGGTGGGTGAGCTTACCCTGAAGAGCTTCCATTCTTGATCCTGCAGGCTTCTGTTCAGTCTTTAGTTTATGTTCTGAAGTGCTCAAGGGATTTATTTGATGAATAAGATATAAGTTTATTATGCCTGGGAGGCAGACACGAGACTCTAAACACATATCAAACTGCGTTATTCTTCTTTCTCTGATAGGCTGTTTATGTAAGCTGGTGTGTAAGCCATTCCCGAGGAACTGAGTTCAACGGAATGTGCTAAGTTGCTGAAATGTGCTAAGTTGTCCAGGGATGAAATATGCGCAATAAAGAACATTCCGAGAGTGGGATGGAGTGCTAGCTAGTTGGTAAAGTGCTTGCTGAGCAGGCCAGAGGACTGGGGTTTAGAGCCCCAGCATCCATGTAAAAGCCAGGCACAGTAGTCTGCCTGCAATTTCAGCATTGGGAAGGAGACAGGGGGATGCCCTGCAGTTGGCTGGCTAGCTAGCTGAGCTTGCTGCATCTGTGGGCTTTGGGTTCAGTCACAAAGTACAGGAGGAGAGCAATGGATGAACACATACACACACACACACAGACACAGAGACACACAGACACACACACACTCTTTTTAAAAAAGGACACTGCGTTTCTTTTTTTTCCCCTGTATATCCTTGGAAACTGCATTTCTGTGGCTGTTCCAAAGCAGAGTTAACTTGTTCCTTCTGTGTTGATTGGCCTTTTTTGGTGAATCACCAGCCTGGTTAAGAGATGATTAACATATTGACACTGAAGGCCTCCCTAGGGCGCAGAGCTAACCGGCTATGTCTTGGCAGCTGAGTGGATTGTGCTTCGATTCAGCCTGGGTGGGTGTGATTTGCATCTTTGCTAACAGACAAGCGTCTGCATGAAGATTGCCTGCAGACGCTCATTAAAAAGCAGCACAAACCCTGACCCTGCCTCTAACGGCAGGCAGGCAGGGACTTGCAGAGCCTCTGTGAGTGGATTGTATTCCAGTGTCTGCTGAGTTTCTTCACCCTGCTGCTTGTGAAAGCGCGGCACAAGCATCACTCACATAACCCCCAAAGAAACTGTTCAGGGACCAAAGGACCTAGAAGATGGAAAAACTCCAGTGTGTGTGTGTGTGTGTGTGTGTGTGTGTGTGTGTGTGTTATCATTGTATTTGTTGAAATCAATTCATACTAAGAGTAAGCTAAGGATGTAAATTAGTTTCTAATTGGACAACTTGCCCCCCCTTGGGTTTTCCAGCAACATTCGGGAACACGGGGCTGACATTGGCCTGTCTATTGAGAGGTTTTACACTTGCTGTTGTTTCTTTAGGAAGTGTGCCCTTGGTCATTGGCCTGAACTGGCTTTTCTGTGTCTGTGCTGTTCAGTGAGCTAAAGCCTTTGGGGAAACAGCATTTGTAAGGGGCCCTAATGGTAGAATAGCTGATCCCCCTGGCACGTGGCCCAGAGTAAGCAGGGGTTGAAGCTTTGAGTGTCATTTAAAGACGTTGGTCTGCCTCTGGCACCCACTGTAATTGGGCAAGTGGTTTCGGACTGAGCCCAGCATTCTGCACTGGGAGCAGCTGGAAGGAGGCTTCAGCGTCCCTGTGAGCTGGGGGTTCATCATCTGTATTTAATGCACTCCGGCTTTATCATGGGAGCAGTTTCTTATTAATGGTGGCAAAAAGGCCCAATCTTTATTGTGCATTATGATGCTGGGTTATTGAATGTGGAGGCTGAATAGGGGTGGGAGGCAGGTATTTCATAAGATAGTTGGGATAAGACAGCTGTTTTTAAGGATGAGGAAATCCAGAAACGTGCTTCGTTTAAGAGTCTTTTAAAATTAATTCATTAAATTTTTCATTGCATCTATTCAGTGTGTGTTTTGTGCAGGCTCATATGCTTATGGAGCAATTTTCAGGAGTTAGTTTTTCCACCACATGAGACCTGGGAATCGAACTCAGGTCCTCAGCTTGACAGCAAGCACCTTTACCCACTGAGCCCTTTCACAGGCCCTAGTTTAAGAGTCTTAAAAGCCTATAAAGTATTAGCTTCTCAGCACCAGCGCAGCAAAGTGTATATTCTCTAGATTTTAAAGAACTTGTCTTCCTTGGAGGATTTTCTTTCCCCCTTTTCTTCTTCTTCTTCTTTTTTTTTTTTTTTTTTTAAATTTTATATGAATTGGTGTTTTGCCTGCATGTGTAACCGTGTAAGGTGTGAGATCTTGGAATTACAGACAGTTGTTAGCTGCCATATGGATGCTGGGAATCGAACTCAGGTCCTCCGGAAGAAGTACTCCTAACCACTGAGCCATCTCTCCAGCCCTCCCCCGCTCCCCCTTTGTCATTGAAGTCAACTATTTCCTTTGGGGATGAGTTTAAGCCTGTTACCTTTCATCAGTGATGGTGCTGATGGATAATTCTTTCCATCGCTGCTGCCTCACCCTCTTTTTTTTTTTTTTAAACTCAGAATGACTTATACATCCCCGCCTCTGTTTGTAACTTGCAGCGATTCACTGCAAGACTGAGTTGCTGAAAGACAGATGGAGCAGGTCACTCCACTGTACAGCTACCTCCATTCATTCTTGTCGCCTGGAGTGTGGTGGGTGGTGTGGCTTGGAGCATGGAGGGACTGGATGCCTTCCTTCCCTGCAGTGCTGAGGGGACTGGCTGGGGACCATCTCACTGCTCTTTAGCATGAAAGTTCTTTGGTCTCTGCGGGTTTTTTTTTTTTTTTTTTTTTTTTTTTTTTTTTTTTTTTTTTTTTTTTTTTTTTTTTTTTTTTTTTATTTCTCCTAGCTCATCTGTTTCCACATCTGGTGGACCACTCATTTCTTTTTCTTTGGCAAGCGAGTCGGACGGATGTCTTCTGACATAGTGGTTTGAGGGCTTTAAGGGAAGCTGAAGGAGGTGAAAAGTCTTGCAGAAAAATCAGTGAGGCAGAGGGAGTTTCCATTCTGAGGAGATCCAGGGACAGGTGGAAGACTGGGCAGCTGTAGGTGCGGCCCGTGACTTAGATTCAGCTGTTTGTACTGATGACATGGTCTGTTTCAAATCAGGACGAAGAAGAAAGACATTAACAACTTGATGGATTACTTGGCTAACCCCAAGAATGTTAATTATGTGTCAGATACATTTTAACCCTTGTAACCACGGCATTTAGCAGAATTTTGTGGTGAGTAGATTCTTCTTGCTACCAAAATTCTTCCTCTTCCTTGAAAACAAAAAGTACCAAACAAACCAAATCCCAACCAAACAGCAGCAACAACAACAACAACAGAAAACCCAAATTAAAATTCTGCCTATCACCCATAGCTCCTGGAGTAGGCTCACAGAGACCCTGTGCAGTCTTCTCAGCCTTGTCTCCAGCTATAAGCTCTGTCTGGCTCTCATTCTAAGCAAGTCTATCCACCTACCTGTGCTTTGTCTGGTTGGATCCCTAGCTTCTCTCAGCATGGCCTGTTAGTGCCTTAAGATTCAGCCCAGATGTCCTGTTTATTCCCCCCCCCCCCATCCCAGTTATGGGCACTAAACTTCAGGCTTGCTTCACACATGCGCACCTTTGTGCTTCACCCAGTTATGGCCATGAAATTGCTCACCCCCAAACAATGGCTTAAAACAACACTAAACATTGTCTTCTCCTCAAACTGTTAGTGAAACCCTACCTTCCAGTGGATGTTGTGAGGATGTGAGGCCTATGGAAGGCGATGAGACCATTAGAAGGAAGCCTTCATGGATCAGTAGCTAGACCTTTCCACCATGTGACCCAAAATGCCATATCTGCTGGCATCTTAATCTTGAACTCTTTGGCTTCTAGGACAGTGAGAATTACATGTTGTCTGACCTGTGATGTATTCACTATGGATCAGAGCTGAGAATATTAATCACTGTGATCAATGACAAGTTGGCTCAGCCAGGGATTCTGGCTTGGAATCCCAGGGTCTCACACAGTTGCTGTCAGAGAGTAGATAGAGCTGAGCTGACCCCAAACATTTTTTGCTCATAGATCTAAACCTGGAACATGGAGGAATCTAACGATTGGGATGGTGACTGCTGCACTTCTGGAAAATTTTCTCAGTGTGCTTTCTTTCCTCACCTGTGGGAAAGCTCTGTCACTGCTCTTTATATATATATACACAGGCCCAAGGCTCTGAAGTGATGTTCTAAGAGGAACTGGAAGAACCTACCTCACCTTGGAGATCACAAGTTTCTTACATCCCTTTCATTAAGGTAGTAGGCCTGCTTACATCTGAGGAGTTGATAGAGAGGTCCTTAGGTCCTTAGATGTCATTTCTTGGTGGAAGGAATGTGAAAGAATATGGAGAACCTGGTGCTTTAAATTTCTTTAAACTGGGGATGAAACACACTGGACATAACATGTACCTTCCTAGTCTTCTTGTGGACAGTTCAGTGGCATTAAATGCATTCGCATCATTCTGTAACCACCACCCTCATTTGTCCCTGAGCACTTCCCATTATGAAACTGTAATTCTGTGCCTGAGGAATGCTTCCTCATTCGCCTTCCTGCTGACAACCGAGTGTTCTATGACTGGTGGCTATTCCTCCCCCATGAATATGTAAGTGGAACACTGTATTTGACTTTCTTTGTCATATTTCAATTAACATAATGCACTCAAGTTTATGTTACAGCTTGTGTAATAATTCCTTCCCATTTTTAAGCGTGTAATATATACAGTTTTGATTCTCCAGCCATCCATTCGTGAACACATGGTTTGCTTTGCTTTTAACTGTTTACATAATGCTGCCCTGATTGGGTGCATTGGAAAGTGTGTTTTAAATCATAGTTACAGTTAACTTTGGCTTTTTAAGTCTTTCTTCTTCATTGGACTGGAAATTTCTAAGGGTAAGGACAGTGACTTTTCATATGAAAATCCTTATATCAGCAGATGCACAAAATGGAATCATTGAGTAAGTAACAGACAGATGGGTGGATCAGTGTTAGTGCTAAACCTGTTTGGGGGAGAATTCCCTCCTAAGTATGGCAGTGTGTTGCAGATGAGACGGGGGAGTCCTGAAAGCAGTTGCCTTGAGCACCACTGTGTTGTAGAATGTTTATTGGATAGCACTGGGCACAGAGTATTTTAAAAATCTATGTTGTAAATTGCAGTTGGCAAATAAGACATGAACTTGTAAGATGATATTTTAATGCTTCTAACAGTTTGAAAATCATCCACTGTGCTTAACATATGGCTCTTATACTCAGTAATGTTCTGTGTAATTTAAGAGATTATGATGTGGAAACACTTCCTTTGTGTATTGGCTACCCTGTTTTTAATTAAAATGGAAGCCTGTGAGTCTTGATGTCATATGTGCAAAATGTGTAACATGAGATTTGGTCTTCATTAGTTTGGTTTTGGACTCTTACATGTACAGAGTTGGATGGTAGCAGCTTATTCTAAATAGAATAAACCTGAAGTCAGATTCTTCTAGAGCTGACTCTGGACACAGGGTAATAGTAAAATTTGTGTTGAGGTTAGCTTGTTTTGACATTTTTAAATTAAAGACTATGGAGAAAGGAAGCTGTTGGGTCATATAGAAAATGCATAGTCAAGCTTACATTTTCTCACACAAATCGCCCTCTGTGTGTGAGTTTATGTAAAATTAAAAACAAAAAACCTGCAAATGGCCATGATATCCCAATTTCCTGTATTTATAAATGAGATAAATACAGAGTAGCATTTTCTTTTAACTTCTTGATTGGTTTAGCCTTACATTAACGTTTGAAGAATGCCTTGTTTCCTGCATATTTTGTTTAGACAGTGTTTTTTTTTTTAACTTTATTATTTATTTACTTATTTGCCTTGGTGTTTGCCTGGAACTGGAACTACAGACAGTTGTTAGCTGCCATGTGGGGGCTGGGAATCGAACCCGGGTCCTCTGGAAGAGCAGACGGTGCTCTTAACCGCTGAGCCATCTCTCCAGCCCGTAGACAGTGTGTTTTAATGTAAAGCCTTCTAGATTTGGTAGTAAGGTTCCATTGTTTGTAAATATCCTATGTAGAAAGAGAAGAAAGAACATAAACCTCATGATTCAAAAGGAAAGAGGCAGGATTCAGAACAACCATTGACAAGTGGAGAGTGCTTGGGTCCATGCAGCATCCAATAGTTTTATTTTGGGGCTTTAGAGTGTGTGCTTGTTGGTCTCTGTGTGTGGACACAGGCTAAGTCATCTAACCTCTTGAAAGCCAAGGGGAGCCAAGGATGTCTTTCTTTCTGAACCCTTTGCTAGTCATGGTGCATCACATCTCACTGCCTTCCTGTGATTTTCCGTTTTATCCTCTTCCCCTGTCAGCCCAGTGTGTCCACGAATACAACACATGTTGAGATCAGGAAGGATGCTAGGTCTAAGCTCCTCCTCCATGGAGCCTGCCCATGCTGCTCCTGCTGGACACAGCTGTCAGCCATTGCCCTGACAGTAGGGCAATGGAGTAAAAAGTAAAAAAAGGTAGTTTTTTCTTTCATTCACAGGCTTTGAGCATATCTTTGAGTCATCTGCGTTATTTTTATTATCCACATTTTTAAAAAAATATTTTCTCTTTATAACTTGTCACTGATCCAAGCTCAGGTTCATGGTGACATGATGGGGAAGTGTGGGGTTGGGACAGATCACTCTAACCATGCTGTTATGAGCTGGAGAGCTAGTGAAATGGTAGAAGTAGAGTGGTAACTTCCCCCTATACATAGATAAGCTACGGTAAATATAGCTTGCCTTATTTATTTGATGTTTGTTGTTGTTGTTGTTGTCGTAGTTTGTTCTTTGCTTTTGAGACAGTGTCATATGTGGCCCCACTGAACCTAGAACTCACTATGTAGCCAATGGTGAACTGCTAATTCTCCTGCCTTCACTTCCCCAGGGGTTGGTATTGTAGGCATGTACCACCATGTCATTAACATATTCAAATATGAAGGGCTGCTTGATGGAAGGAAAGAGGCTGTACGAAGGAATATAAAGGGGATGGTGGGATGGTTTACCAGATAAAAGTGGTTGCCATGTAAACCAAACGACCTCAACCCTGAATCTCCAATGGAAGCAATAAACCAACTCTTATGGGTTTTGCTGGCACTCGTACATACAGGCAGAAAGAGAGACAAACACACAATTTTTTTTCTTACACAAAGACATATACATAATAACAGTAATATCAAAAGTTTAAAAAGTTAGAAAGAAAGCTGTAAGTCTGGTGTTAGCTGTAAAATATACAAGACTCTCTTGGAATCACCCAAAGAACATTGTTTAGAATCAAGCCTAAGGCACAAGGCTACACAGTCTCAGCCTGTGACTCTGAACTCTGGAGTCATATTGAGGCTTTGTTCAGCTTCTTCATATACTTCACAGCCAGCTGCTTTGAGATACAAAACAGTTTAATGTGTAGTCTGATCATGAGTGTGACATCGTGGCTTCTGTACTCTGTTGTTCTCAGCCTTCTGAGACCAGTTCAACTCACCAAGGAAGTGCCCTGGAGCAGGACACGGGGCATCCAGCTTTGCTATTACTGAGGCCCATGAAGTACCTGCTGGACTAGACATCTTGCAAAGCTTCATGATTTTCTTTTTATTATTTTTTTCTGAATTTGCCAGTGCCTGTGAAATCTCTCTGAACCCTAGGAAATAGATACTGCAGAGAGTCTGGCTTTCCTTTGTATCCCAGATTCCCAAGAAGCTGGGGGAAAACATTGCGGAAGCCCAAAGGGAAAGGCACAGAGATACTAGAACAAAATCAGTGACTGGACCATCAGCTCTAAACCCTGGGACATCATTCATCATTTGTCTGCATCATGAAAACATTGTTTGCCTCTAGTTCACTTTGTCCTTCATTTCCTATTTTACTTGTTATTTTTAACTTTTTGACCAGTGCCACAGAAATGCATTTTGTGTTATATATGCCAAGCAAAAATGAAAATACCAGCATGGATACCGTTGCTAACCAACTGCATGGATAGAAACCGTCTAATTGGCTGCCTGAAGTTGTCAGTAGTCTCCTGACTGGAGTCCCTTGTAATTAGGCTTTGGTTCTGCCTTTAGGATTGTCCCTGCATGCTAGCATACATGTGTGAAAGCCCAGTGGAATCTGAGCTCTGTGGAGGACAGTGTGGTGTTGCAGCTGGTGACTGAGCGAATGACTAAGCATCTGTGAGTCCAAGAAGAATATTGATGAATTAGTTCTATAGCAAGGGTGGCATTAGGGCAAGGCTGTCTGAGTCTGAGGTGTGTCTGTCCTAAGAAGCCAAGGTGTTTACTTGTTCCCGACTTGGATTTTGGTAAAAGAACTACCAAGGGGTCAGTTCTAGTATCTCTTTTAGTCTTGGGCCAAGACTTTGTGTGTATTAAGCAATGGGGAATGACATTGTTTATCTGACCTGACGGGAATGAGACTTACTGAAGCTTTGAATTCTGGGAGAGGTGCATTTTGACTCTCTCCCCTTGGTGAAATGCTGTCAGGTTGGTTCTAGAACAAGGGTGGCAAAGCATGGGTTGATAGAGCAAGGAAGGCAAAACATAGGTTGGCATAGCAGAAAGCATCTGTAATCTCTTTGCGGTGAGCTCAGACTTCAGAGAGATCTGGTCTGCTCCACCTCCCACCCCCTTCTTTGCAGTCCTACCCTTGCATCCCAGCCCTCTAGTTCTGCTTGGAGGGAGGTTGTACTCCCTATATCTGGGACCTATGTTTGTCTGAAGGCCACAGAGAGAGCTCTCACTCAGATTGGCCCCTGCCCCTGCCCCTGCCTCTGAACTCTGAACTCTATTTAGACTTACAGGAAAAGATTTGAGGCTTTTTTTCGAGCTTTCAACTCTGAGGTATTTTGGAAAACTGTAATTTTATTTGGTCCCTGCTGTACGCTTGTGGCTTCTTCAAACACAAGTGTGATTATTTTCTGCATCCTTGGCATAACAAACATTTCTTCCTCGACTGCAGGCTCCAAAAGTAGGTTCTGGAATGCACTCATCCCACAGCTCCTGCTCCTTGCCAGTGGCTGTCTCCACAGTGAACAAGCTGGCTGCAATGCTTGGGCTAGCTCTCCTGGTGCCTCCTTAGTCACATCTGGGTACTTGGCCTTCAGCATGCTCAGCAGCCAGACTTGCCCAGGGTACTGCAGATTCCCTGGAAGCCACGAATTACTGCTGAGTTATTATTAAACTTAATTCGATGATAATGAGATGGTTCTGTGTAATAGTACTTTGGGTAGATTTTTACCCATAAATTAGCATTTGTGGGAGACTGTCACATTGGATTGTTGGATAGTGGAGCTTGGGTCCTAGAATTTTTTTTTTACTCTCCTGCATCTCTAGGACTTTTATTGTTTCTAAACTGCTAAAATTTTCATCTATTTGGAATTCATTTTGGTATAAGACATAGACTTTGTATCTAGCTATTTCTTTAAACCATTTTTTGAAAAGTATAATATTAAATTTACTGTTTTAAACATTTGGGGATATGTGTGGTATTTATGTATCTTCCCATATGTGCATGTGCATATAGAAGGTTGACACTGTCCCGTGTCCCCCGTCCCCCCC
>PVIH01002485.1:19864-188380 GCA_004025045.1 Sigmodon hispidus | reverse complement strand
GATACAGGCGCTGAGGCCCGCCGAGCCCTCCTCACCTCTGGTCAGGGTTCGAATCCGCCCCTCATAGACCCCTGCAGTTGGTTTGCTCAGTTCACTCAGTTCAGGGTCGCAGTAGGGCTCTTAGTAGATTCCCTGAGCAGCAGCAGGGGCTGCGGGTGTGGCCAGGTGCAGAGTTCAGCTGCCCCTGCTCCAGAGTGCGGGCCTTACATTTTAAAGAAAATCCTCTACTTGAGTGAAAAGGTTTCATCTGTTCCCATTGTGAGGTAGCTGTTCAAATAACACTTTCTTGGAAAGACTTTCTGTCTACAGTGATAAGTTCTCCCTGACTTCAACATTATCATTACATAGCTTTAACATATACTATCTCTCATCTATCAACTGTCTATCTTATGTCTCTCTTTATATAAGTATGTATGTGTTTGTTTATTACAATATTTTCCAATAGAACTTTCTACATGTTCTTTAGCTGGGTTGTATAAGAAGAGAGTCATGGAGTATTTGAAATTTGGGTAATATGACTGAGGATATGAATATTTAATGTTATTTCATTTCAATTAATTTAAGATAAATTATTATATGGGTTTATGGGTTCTGACCACCATATAAAACCGTGCAGATTGTTTTTGTTTCTATCCATAGACATTCATATGTAGATTATATTTGTCAAAAAATTTATTTTTAAAAATATGCTTGGTTATAAGAAATTCCTGTTGATTAGATTTACAAATGAACACATGAAGAAATTTTGCATATTATCATTATATTTTACATTTTAGCTTTTATTTTATATATGACCATTCAAAGAAATAAGATTTTTGGTGTTTTAATACATATGTCACCTTTTATTCTTCTTCCCCTCTGTCTACTTTAACTGGTCCCTACCCCCTCTATTTCTTTCTTCTGTTCTCCTACCATATAATAGTCTATTATTTCTTTATTTGTTTAAGTTTAACAGAACACATGTACACTAGATATTCTTTTCTTTTGCTAGTAGTTAAGGATACAATAGTATCTTGTTGAAGAATATGGATTTAAAAGCCAACAGGACATGAACTCAGCAGTGCCTGGTGGCATTCAGACATTCAGCCTTGCAGAGGTTGATGTAGATGCCCTCTGTGGTGTCTTCTCCATCCCTGAGCTTATGTGGTTTTCTGAGAATTTCTCCCTTTACCAGGAAATGGCAGTACATGGTTGAAGCAATTGATTAGATTGACAGACCTTTACATCAAGTCCCTTGTCAATGGCTCAACAATCTCTGATTACTGGAGTGGAAAGAATGCAAACTCTCTTTCAACATATACCACATTTAGCTCAAGTCCGCACCTCATGACTTACCAGTCTCTGGGTCACAGAGTTGTTCGCAGGCATCTGTAGTCCTCTGTCCACAGAGATCTCTCACCCATGGGGAAGTGGCATTTATCTGATAATACAGGGACAGCTTGGCAGGGTTTAGCCAGTCAGAGATATCCAGGTAGCTTCCTTCACTCACCACGAAGCTGCTCCCTGTGGGTGAACACAAAGCAACAGGTACTTTCTCTCTGATTTCAGAGGCATTATTGGTGCTTCAAAGACAAAGGAGCAAATAATATACACCAAATTGTACAAATAATTTTCCTAAGAACATTTGAAAAGCTTTTACTCTGTGTCATTATGGTGTTAAGTGTTAACATGAACGATTTCAGCCTACTGAATAAGAGTGTGTCCCGAGGACTGGGTTCAGATCTAGACATTTCCTTTATAGAACTGACTTTGTGGAACTAGACAAGAATGTCCTCTCTCCCCTTATTTATTCAACATAGTTCTCAAAGTTTTAGCTAAAACAATAAGGGAGCAAAAAGAGATTAAGGGCATACAAATTGGAAAAGAAGAAGTGAAACTATCTCTATTTGCAGATGATATGATTGTATACATAAGTGACACACAAAATTCTTCCAAGGAACTGCTACAGCTGATAAACACCTTCAGCAATGTAGCAGGATACAAGATTAACTCAAAGAAATCAGTAGCCCTTCTATACACTAAAGATAGAAGAGCTGAAAAAGAAATAAGGGAAACATTACCCTTCATAATAGCTGCAAACAGTATTAAATACCTTGGAGTAACTATAACCAAAGAAGTAACAGACTTATTTGACAAAAATTTTAAATTACTGAAGAAAGAAATTGAAGAGGATATCAGAAAATGGAAAGCTCTCCCATGTTCCTGGATTGGTAGGATCAACATAGCAAAAATGACAATTCTACCAAAGGCAATCTGCAGACTCAAAGCACTGCCCATCAAAATTCCAATACAATATTTTTTGGACCTTGAAAGAACAATACTCAATTTCATTTGGAATAACAGGAAAGCCAGGATTGCCAAAACAATTTTACTCAACAAAAGAACCTCAGGAGGTATCACCATCCCTGACTTCAAGTTGTACTATAGAGCTACAGTAATAAAAACAGCCTGGTACTGGCATAAAAACAGACTTGTGGACCAATGGACTAGAATTGAGGATCCAGATATTAATCCAAAAACCTATGAACACCTGATCTTTGATAAAGAGGCCCAAAACATTCAATGGAAAAAAGATAGTATATTTTACAAATGGTGTTGGCATAGCTGGATGGAAGTGTGTAGAAAAGTGCAAATAGATTCGAGTCTGTCACCCTGAACAAAACTCAAATCCAAGTGGATCAAAGACCTCAACATAAACCCAGCCACATTGAAATTGATAGAAAAAAAAAGTGGAAAATACACTTCTACAAATTGGCTCAGGCGACCCCTTCCTAAATATAACACCAGTGGCACAGACACTAAGACCAACAATCAACAAGTGGGATCTCCTGAAGCTAAGAAGCTTCTGTAAAGCCAAAGACATTGTCAATAGGACAAAATGACAGCCTACAGAATGGGAAAAGATTTTCACCAACCCTACAAATGATAGAGGACTGATCTGTAAGATATATAAAGAGCTCAAGGATCTAGAGCCCAAAACCTTGAATAACCCTATCAAAAAATGGAGTTCAAGTCTAAAAAAGGGAATTCTCAGCAGAAGAATTACGAATGGCTGAAAGGCACCTGAAAAAGTGCTCTTCATCTTTAGCCATAAGAGAAATGCAAATCAAAACAACTTTGAGATACCACCTAACACCTGTTAGATTGGCTAAGATAAAAGGCACAGATGATAGCCTATGATGGAGAGGATGTGGATCAAGGGGAACACTACTTCACTGTTGGTGGGAGTGTAAGCTTGTTCAGCCACTTTGGAATGCAATATGGCAGTTTCTCAGAAAATTGAGAATCAATCTCCCCAAGGACCCAGCAATACCACTTCTGGGTTTATACCCTAAAGATGTACATTCGCACTCGAAAGTTATTAGCTCAACTATGTTCATAGCAACATTATTTGTAATAGCAAGAAACTGGAAACTACCTAGATGTCCCTCAACTGAAGAATGGATTAACAAACTGTGGTGTATCTACACAATGGAATACTACTCAGCAGTAAGAAAAAATGATATCCTAAAATTTGCAGGCAAATGGATGGATTTGGAGAATATCCTCCTGAGAGAGGTATCAGAAACTCAGAAAGATAAGCAGGGGATGTACTCATTCATCAGTGGTCTCTAAACAAACAAACAAGGAAAAAACCAAGCATGCCCAAGCTGCAAACCACAACCACTGAACAGCTTGGGATCAGAAACACCCTGGACTGACCCTTCGGACCCCACTCCAACTATAGGAACACCTGACTCACTATTGAGGGAGGGTGGACAAAGCTGGATTTGCCAGGAGTGGAGACTGGACTAAGCATTATTGGATCAGTGGGACCATGGGACTGTCTGTTGCCTGCCCAGGGAGGGGATGGGCAGTTGTGGAGAAGAAAGAATGACCTGATGTGGCAGGAGGGGGAAGGGACCTTGAATAAGGATATACAGGGATAGAAAAAAAATTCAGAGGTAAAGCTGAACACAAAGTAATTTTATGTGTAGCAAATTATTTGCGTTATCACTCTTGATAAGCCATGCTTATGATTTTTATTTTTTTTATAGTTATTGTTAACTTATCAGCATTTTAAATTCAATTTACTGTTTTTCTTGATAAATACAAAATTTAAAAAAGAACTGACTTTGTAAAAATTGCTTAGTTACTGTGGTGACCTTGGCTGTTTGATCTGCAAATAGAAATGTTAATGAGAACCATCTCAACTGTGAGAATAAAATATATTGATGCAAGATTTGTAGACAATGTCTAACAGGTTCTAGTACAAAAATGATTAAATGTTAAATTTCAAAAGAAAAAGTGACTATCCTTGTCATCTAGATATCCCTTTGGAATAGAGTGCACTAATACTTAACATAATTGAGTGGGTGATATCTATATACAAAATATGAAACGTGGAATCAAGGCCTGTTTCCATAGTTTGTGCTATATTTTCTGTCTCTGTTTTTGTAGTGTTGTGATTCAAAACAAGAAATTGATACATATACTTGCTGATTGCTGTATCTTAATAGAGCTATATTCTTAATCCAATTTATTTTAAAGAAAATAATGAGATAGAAATGTAGATAGTAGTAGACAAAGGCATGGAAAAATTTACAAGCAAATTTCTAGGACTTTTAAGGGAAGATATCACACATGCCCATTCACATTTATGCACACACACATGCACATACACACACATATATACATTCCATACAAATTCATATATGCTCATATACCCAATTGGAGGAGGCAAGAAGACCTTTCAGATTGGCTGCAATAATAATGTAAATAATGAACATATGTAGGAAGAAATAATGCAAAGCAAAGGTTAAGCTTCACAGAGGAAAAAAAAATATGAGTTTGAATAGAACTAAATAAGACCTAAAGAATATTTCTAGACTTGTGGTAGATCTATCAACCTGCATCACAGGGAATAGAAAATTCTGTCCTAAAAATAACAACTCAGCCTCCTACCTTGTTTGCTTCTCTTTATCACACCAGAAAACAACAACAACAAACATAGTTGTTTCCAGGGAAGAATTTCAAATTTTCTAAAGAGCATTTCAGTTTTTAAGAATCCTTTGCATCTAACAGGGGCTTTGCTCAGATCATAGTTGACACTGTTCTTGAACTATGATGGGGCTAATCTTGAATCAGATCATCTGCTGTAGTCCAGTATAAAATGGTCAGAAAGGTGAGGTCACATCAAACCATACCTGGTTCCCTAAGTATCTGAGACCAAAGATTAATGCATACATTCTTTAATTCACATAGACACAGAATGTTTATAATTGTAAACATTTATACAATTATACTCCTTACATAGGAAGGAGTTCCTATGTAAAGGCACAGAAGGCAACATGATTTTTAGTGTGAATGGCAGAAGCATCCATATGAAACAGCAGAAGTAGATGAGTGACATCAGGCTGAGACAAGGAAATGACCACATTTGAAGCTGGCCCTAAAGTCCTTGGCAGGCGAAGGAGAAAAAAATGAAAGGAATGAGTCTATTGGATTTCATATTTCAAACTATTGGCAAGGAGAGCTATGCAAATCTATCTGTAAAGGCACATTTCCCCACTGGAACAGAGCCAAAGCAGAAACGTGTCACATGGGTCTTTGAGCAAGGCTCTACACATCAGTATCAACTGTAGATTTTTCTTTTAAAAAGCACAGTCATGCTGTTTAAATGGATAATTCTTGTATTTATTCTCACTAAAGACTGAATGATGGATATTGAATTGTGTCCCAGGGCTGAGTTCGGTTAATCCTGCTGCTTCAGAAAAGCTACATAGCTGTGATAAAGAGAACATCCAGAAAGAACTGAGTTCAGATTCTCATGGTATTACTTCCTAGATGTATAACCTTGAGAAAGAAAACAAACTCCACCCCCAGTTGCTACACATAAGTAGCATGGACAGACACCCCCCCCCCGCCAGATGCTGATATCAAGGTTACATAAGAAAATGCATCTGCCTTAAGTCAGCATTACCTGGAAGAAGATTCACAGGCAAAGATTGTCATGGGGAAAGTTTGCTAGTATGGTCTGAAAAGGGAATGGGAAAAGTGAAACAGCATGGAAAGAGAAATTAAATTGGCATGAGAATGCAGAAAAAAATCATTCAGTTATTGCATGAGACACTCTGACAGTAGATGGTCTTTTATACTGCTTTGAAATCAAGAAAAGCCTTTGTACCATCGCATTGCTCAGTAAGGGACTATACTTCTGGGAAGCTAACATAACCTTTGGTGAAACAGCCCTTGACAATGGAGGATGCTTATTCAAGCAATACTCAGCTGAGTGTGGCTAGCCCATTAACATCCCTAGCAATAAGGAGAATGAGCACTGAAACACATAATGGACACAGGGGTACAGGATAGCAAATCCACTAAAACAGATAAAGTCCTGGGTGTCTTGTGAAATTGACTCATGGGAGCAATTTTGATTATTATTTGGATTTCTTAGGAAGTTCAAAGCATACGATATCAACAGTTTTCAAATATTAGAAATATGATTGGACTAGAAAACAGGCATAATAGACTAATTGCATTTGCAGGTTGAGACTTTTAGACCTAACTGGGTCATGAAGATAGAGTTCTTATAGTTGGGTTTAGTGCCCTTATTAAAGACTTTAGATAGTGGTTTTGAACACTGGGAAAGAATAATCTACAAGGAATCAGGAGGTTTACCATTACCTGACATTAAACCTGAAAACATCCTGATCTTGGATTCTACAAACTCAAAAACTTTTAGAAACATACCTGCACTGTTCATAACAACTAGAATTAAGGTATTCTGCTTAAGCATCAAAAATAAATTAACTCAGTCAATTATCTTCAATGTCTTTGAAATGGTATTTTGCAGATAAGTATAGGAGTTTTGATGTCAGGCAAAAGCTACTATCTTCTGAATGATATGTTTATTCATCCTTGATATAAATATGTTAGATATTCTGCTCACTTAAAACAGTCTGGTGGGACAGTCATTTTCTTCTTTCACAGAAGAATGAGGTACAGAGAAAAATTATCTGATCAATTTGCATAATTACTTAAGGGCAAGAATGGAAACTAAAAAAGAGTTTTCACTCTCAAATGCTATGACCTTCCCCATATTTCAGGCTGCTTTGAGAAACAGGAACTTTGGTAGGGTTGTCCTCTGTGACCCGTTCATTCTTCCTCCAGAAGGCTGGACACTCACTTTGGTGACTGTAGCATAAATCATGTTAGAGGCATATTTCTCTCCTCTGATGGACTCTGACTTCTTACAAGGAACATTTCAGGAGTAATTAGTCCTTATCAATGCATCTCTTAGCAAAATACTCATCACATTTTAGAGACTTAGCAAATGATAAAGCGAATCAAAAAAATCAAGTTCCATGATTGACTACATAAACCTTCAACTCACTTCTTCCTAGGATTATGAAGTAAAAAGGCCTATCTTATTGATTCAGGTAAATTTTATTTGTACCCCATGAAATCTAGACAAGAATATTAGCACTTTAAGAATCTCAGCACTTTCAGACTAGAAAACTTAACTTTACTTTCATGGTCCTTGGGTACTGAAAAGAGTGACTCATTTTCATGGGCTTGAGATGAGGATAAGAAAAATATAGATCTGAGTAAAGGGGCCTGTGTGAAAGAGTAAGGGGATGCAACAATCATGTTGACTCAGAAAGATGGTAAATTAAAGACTTCTGTGATAAGCCTAAAATGTTTTTATAGAGGCATATTGGAAAATGAGCTAGAGACATTGAGAATATTATTAGTTAAATAATGTAGAGCAAATGCATGTCAGATTCTGTACCATGCAAACCAGAGTGTGGTGAGAAGTATCTGCAAAGCTGCGTTTTCTCTTGGAAAAGACAGGGAAGCTCAGAAAGAAGTACTGAGAATTGGCCTTTAACTGAAGATTATAAGCAAAGACCAATCAGAAAAGGTTAAAAAGGCAAAACCTAAAGATCTAGGTGCTTGGGTAGTACACAACAAATTTGTTCAATAGAGCTGAAAGTCTTACCTGTCTCACAGGTCTCAATCCTTGCTATAGCTAGGACATAATTTTTTCCAGTTTAAACTTACATACACCAGGCCATCAATTCATTCTTTCATGTCTTTAGATACAAACTAGTTATCAAGGTCTTCACCAGACTCTAGCTGAATAAGACACAGTGTGTGCAATAGAGAAAACCACAGGGACAGCTGACCTAAGTTCAGAGACTACGGGCCAACAACTAGAGAGCCTGTAAGGGCTCTCTGAATGAGTGAGACAGTTGCATGGATCAAACTGTTAATGGACCCCTAGATACAGGACCGGGAATTATCCTGGACACATGTACTGGCTTTTTAGTGCCCACTCCCTATGGTGGGATGCCTTGCTCAGGCTTGATATTGGGAGGAAGGAATGGGTCCTGCCTCAAATCAGTAGGCTGGCCTGTGTTGACTACTCAAGGAAGACCTTACCCCCTTTGAAAAGTGGATGAGAGGTGAGATTGGGGCTGGGGAGAGAATAGGGAGGAATGGGGTGTGGAGAGAAAAGGAACACTGGAAGATATGTAAAATGAGTTTTATTCATAATTAAATAAATATATTTTTAAAAATACAGTGTTTGACAATAGCGGGAATGAAAATAAGACATGGAATTCAAAGCCAAGCCTGTGCTTCTTTCCCCATTCACTCCGTATTCTATCTAGATTCTTTATTTCCTGAAGACAAAGGCCATGCTTTGTTTAACTCATGATCACCATAGTGCTTAGTGTGTGATGGAGGTTCAGAAGACATTTGGATATTGGCAGAAAATCTGAGAAAAAAAATGCAAGGCTGAGTTAGGAGGGGGATGCACTAGTAAGTTAAATGAGTGTCAAACAGCTCTCTGAATAAATTGCCACATTTCTATGGGAATGAAAACTACATTGCAAAGAAATAAAAATGTGTTATTTTTCGTATTTCATGTTTCCCTTATTTTCCTCTGGATATTTGTCTTTTTTCCTTGGCTTTGGATTCTCTTATTGGCCAATGTATGATTCCTTTCTGAGATACTCATTTAGATCATCCCAGAGAGCAATGACTCCTAAATGAATCTCTGCCAAAATCTCAACTTCAAAATGTCATGTTTCCTTATTTTTAAATATGTATATATATACATATATATTCATTTTTCTCTCACCGCCTTGTGGGAATATACATCATCTAATTAGCCAAATGGATTTTCAGTCCAGCCCAATCATTTCCTTATCTAGAATCTGAAGCCCAGTGTTGCTCAGGGGACTGCACAGGCACTGAGGTCCTCATTAACTCTGATCTTCAATTACATTGATTATAAGCCTGCTTCTGTAATTGTACAGAGTAGATCAGGGGTGAGCTGCAAAGCTCAGGCCACTCCATAATGTTCTTCAAAAAGCTGAGCTACAGCATCCCCACAAAGAAGCAGAAAGCTACAGATGAGAACTAAAAATATCACAGAAGTAGGTATCACCAGACAAAATTGCCTGGTGAGACAGGGTACAGCTGCAAATTCCTTTCATTACATTGTACATCATGAGCCAGACCAATGAGAGCCATGGGTAAAAGACTTCAAAACAGCGATCTGGCCACACTAGTGAATGGTCAGCAGATGCTCTTCACAAATGAGGTACAGAAAAAATTTTGGTCCCAAATGTTCAGTCATCTTTGTTTTCTCCCTTTGGTTTTCAAGTGATGAGAAATACTTTCCCCTTCAGTCCCACCATCAAAGACCCTATCTCTGTTGGGCTCTCAGACCTGTAAGAAGTGTCTTTCCTGGAGGTATGATGATGTACATGTTCAGAAGCAGAAATGAGGATCACTTCTATTCTCAACCCAGCAGGTATGCAAACCACATGTCCATTCTAGCCCCTGGCTCAGTTTAGGGAGCCAAAAATCAGTATTGGTTATATTCTACCACTTAGTGTCCACTGAAAAGTTCTTTTTACCTTGGATCAAGTTCAGCCTTCTCTTTTGCACCTATGTGTCCTCTATCTGTTAATTGGATGGACTCTGTTCTCTTCAAGTTCATTGGTGTTAATGGATGGACTGTGTTCTCTTCAAGTTCACATCCTGCCATGCATTGACTCTGGATGTGACTGCATTTGAAGGCATGGTCTTTAAAAGGTACAGTTCAAAGAGGATAGATTAAAGCCATTATCCAACATGGCTCATGTACTTAAAAGAAGAAATTAATCACACATGTACAAGGATGAGGGACTATATGAAGATGAGAAAAAAAGACAGTCATCTATTAGCCAACAATAGAAACAGCATAAGAAATCAATCTTGCTGACAGCATGAACATTGTCTGCTAAATCCATAACTATGGGAAAACTACTCCTGACATTTTAGTCACTCTGATACTAGAACTTTATTATAGCAATATTAACAAACTAATACACTACCTTTATCATACTGGAAAAATATTGCTTATGTATGATATTATTATCTTTTATTTAATAACAAGGAACTCTAGGGATCATGTCTCAGAATAAGGTTTGAAATATATATACTAAAAAGTATAAAATGACAAAACCAATAATTAAAATTCAGTTCTAAGTGAGTATTTCTTGGAGATGAACTAAGCCTTTTACATTGACTCCTGAGAAGTTCAGTCTGGTTCTCAATATTCCAAAATCATTAGATAGGCAGAAGAGTGGTATTTGGATTATAATATAGATCATGTGAATAAGATGAAAGTTTTGGAGGATGGAAGCCAAGAAGAAACTGAAAAGGTCTAGTGACTATTTTTAAAAAAGTCATCTTATCAAAACCATTGTATTTTGGGGAATCTTCCAAAAATAGAAATTTGTCTAAAAATGGATCCATCTTCTTGGAAGTCAGATAATAGATGAGAACTTTATGATGTTATAAGAATCATACATGACATCTAAAGAAGTTCCCATACATTTTTCTTTATTATTCCCTAAGGAAAGTTTACTAACCCCCCTAAAAAAAGCTATCTCTTGCTAGTGATATTTTAATATCATAAATACATTTTATATCCACTATTGAACTTTGTTTATGGTTTACTTTTACAATGCACAGAGGGATTATTTTATTACTCTCAAAGCCATTTTTTACCTCTTTGGGGAAGTGATAGTCCTTATTGTAGATGCACATTGTAGCCAAACCCTATTTAATAGGCAATCAAACCTAGGGCAAAAGGCAGGGAAGGATATGCTCAAGATCTCATGAGGATTGGCCAAGTACCATCATGTGTTATATAAGGAGCAACAAGAAACCTCATATACAGTACTGGTCCCCTAAAATTTTAATGGCTCTGAGAATTCCTATTGTCTCTTGACATTATAGTATTTGTACAAGAAATGCATGACTCATGTGTCTGGGGTCATGTTGGTAGTTATATAAAGTATAACATAAACAATGATAGGTGTTTCAAAATACTTAGTATGGCTACTAAATGTAAATGTAACTTTATTTCGTATTTTAGTATCATATAATTTTGATCAGTTTTAGAGTGTTTATCTATAATATTTTAAGAAGGGAAGGTAGTTTTCTATAAAATATTATTTGAGTTACATATCAAAAATGTGTACGTATATCTAATTTTTTCTCATCTCTTGATTATATTGTTTTCTCTTATGTTTAACTCTGTCTTAGAGATTTTTTTGTTTACCATGGCCATATGTGCAACAGTATATATCAAACATTCAGCCCAAATATATAGGAAGTATTGCCACTTAGCTTTGTGTAAGCATACATTATGATATTTGTACAGTGACTCAGCATGTATTCCCATTATCAAGAAATGCATGGCCAGAACTAACCCTAGAAATTTGTGTACAATTGGCTTCCTAAAGGCCAAACTACTTGAACATGTCAGGGGTAGAACAGATACTTAGTGCAACATCAAGAACACACAGTTGCTTGGAGTAATAAAGACTGACCAGCAAATGCAGATCCTGTGTAGCTGAAGAACTCATCATAGAACTACAACCCACAGCTCTCTTCTTTTGAGAAGGGAAAGACCACATCCCAGGGGACTCACCTAAGAGCTCATTACTAGGTATCAGAAAAAAACATGGGCATGGGAAAGCCAGTGGGGAATCCAGTGTTCTGCACAAAAAAACAAAACAAACAAAAAACAACGACAAAAAACCCATTTGTTTCTAAATAAATAGTTTTATTACTTTTCCCAAACTCAATAAATGTAAGAATTTTTAAGTGTCAAGTGGAATTTCCTGTGGGCATTGACAACTTTTTTTTTTTTAAATAACATTTCTGTATTCCCCATCTCAAACTGTGATCAAAGTCTGACTAAAAACAGATTGTCACAGAATTCTACATGCTTTTATATACCCTTGGTCTTGCTTCAAGTTGAGTTAGGGGTGTTTGGGGTATGGACAAGAGCTGTTTGAAGTTTCACTGTTTGAAAAATGCATTTTCCCCAGAGAACATGACAATTTGGTACTAAGTTAGGTAATGGAAAAAGAACAAAGTCAGAAAATGCTTCTTGTGTTTTCTTATTCATTTAAATTTCTAAGGAAATAATTTTGGTGCAAGTTAGAAAGTAGCTATTTACTCTTTCATTCTTCTTTTCTCTTCTTTCTTTTTGACTTCCTTCCATATTTAACTGAGAATTTATGCGTCAGATCCAATCTAAGTATCAGATTTACTTTAATATAATATTAGTTGTTCTTAATTTTCTAATTAAATTTATTCATTTATTGTGGGAGAGTAACATGCTAATGCATACAAATATAAGGTTGAGGAAACTTTCAGGACTGGATTCTCTCCTTCCAAAATGTAGGTGCCAGGATCATGTTTGGGTTCTCAGGCTTGGTGACAAGCCTATCTTTACACTCATTCATCCTACAGGTCTAGATTAGTGTTTTGGAAGGCACATAGTAGGCATTTGCTCCCAATCACATAAGTTCTTTGTTTTCACTTTTATAACAGGGAAAATATTTGTATTTCTGTTGGCTCAACATGTCAGACGTGAGCATAAAAATGGAGCTTTGTTGAAAGCAAATACAGCAGCTCAAAGCCTGGTCTAGTCCCTTGTTTCTGGGTTACTATAGAAAGATTCAATCCTGAATAGATAAGGGGAGAGAGGACATCCTTGTCTAGTTCCTGACTTTAGTGGGATTGCTTTGAGTTTTTCTCCATTAAGTTTGATACTGGCTGTCGGCTTCTTGTAAATCGCCTTTATTATATTTAGGTATTCTCCCTGTATTCCTGATCTCTCCAGGGCTTTAATCATAATGGAGTGTTGGATTTTGTCAAAGGCTTTTTCTGCATCTAAGGATATGATCATGTGGTTTGGTTCCTTTAGTTTGTTTCTATGATGGATAACATTTACAGTTTTTTGTATGTTAAACCAGCCCTGCATTTCTGGGATGAAGCCTACTTGGTCATGGTGGAGGATATCTTTTATACATTGTTGTATACGGTTTGCCAAAATTTTGTTGAGAATTTTTGTATCAATATTCATGACGGAAATTGGTCTGTAATTCTCCTTCTTTGTTGTGTCTTTGAGTGGCTTGGGTGTTAGGGTGATTGTGGCCTCATAAAAGGAATTTGGCAATATTTCTTCAGTTTCTACTGTGTGAAATAGTTTGAGGAGTAATGGTAGTAATTCTTCTTTGAATGTCTGGTAGAATTTAGCACTGAAACCATCTGGACCAGGGCTTTTATTTTTGGGGAGGTTTTCAATGACAGCTTCAATTTCCTTATGGGTTATAGGCCTGTTTAGGTAATTAATCTGATCTTCATTTAATTTTGGTAGATGGTACCTGTCCAGAAAGCTGTCCATTTCTTCTAGGTTTTCCATTTTTGTGGAATACAGATTTTCAAAATATGATCTGATAATTCTCTGTATTTCCTGGGGGTCTGTTGTTATGTCCCCCTTTTCATTTCTGATTTTGTTAATTTGAACACTCTCTCTGTGTATTTTAATTCTGTAAGCCTCACTCATTCCCTTGTCTGAAAGTTGGTAATACATTTTACAGAGTTTCTAATGTCATTAAGTAAAATATATATTTGCACCCTACACACAACTGACAATGTGTCATGGAATATCTGCATATTTATGCATTCATACAATTCTATTAGTAATTATATTTTGTACATACAATGACTCCTGATTTTGTACAATAATCTGCTCCATTCATGAATAAATGGGTAAGAGTAAGGTGATTTCAAAAAATGAAATTACAGGCATTTTTAAAAACACCTTGCCCTCACCCATTTATTCATTTCTCCTAGGCTACCTTATATCACATTCCAGTAACTACTCCTCTTACTGTCAAGATCTTATTTAAGGTGACTTAGGCAGGAGGGAAGTGAAGGCCTGCTGTAGCAATGACATATTCCAAAAAGAATGCCTGGTAAAACTCAGGATCAGCAAATTTGAAAGGAAAACATTACAAAAATGTGGGGTTGCAGTGTGAATTGAGATGCAAAGAAGAACTGACTGTTCACCCTTGAAGTGCTATGCATCTGCCTAGTTAACTATCTCCTGTTCTCTCCCTCTTCCTTGTTTCTGTTCTCATTTATGAGATCTGCATCCCTCTGCTCCTCCCAAAAAACCTGCACACACAGCAAGGGCCCTTGGCAAAGGTAGCTCACAACTGTGAGTACTAAGAATAATCATATTAGCAATTCCTCCCAGATCTGCTCCATTATTATACCATCAGTTCAAGCCAACGAACCAAATTAGACCCAGGCACCTGCCTGGTCTGTCACTTTGTGTGTGTGTGTGTTGGGGGGGGTTGTAGTGTGTGGGGTGTGTGTGTGTTGCTATTTTGTCTCTAGACTATACTCTTCTTTCATCTGGGAAGAGTTTCAGATTAAAAAAAAAAAATCCCAGGTCTTGCAATCAGCAGACCTGTACGCAAATGGAGTTGAAGTCACATCAACTTACCATTTGGGTGGCTCTGGAATGTGCTTCCTATTACTTTTCTCAGCCTCTTCCTCTAAAAGAGAGTGAAGGGCATTTACCATGTAGCAATTGCATGCACATTGTGTGTGTCTGACTTTCTGAATGCATCTATCAGATGGAAATTTGAACTGCTATCAATGCTATTTTTTAAATGACCTTAGAACTATTACTAGAGAAAAATTATTATTTCTATTCCCATTCTACAGGCCAAGAAACTGTGGCTTCAAGACTTCATATGTACATATCCTGAAACCCACAGCTACATCGCTGATGACAAGAAATCAGAATGCATTCTGCAATGCAAATAATAATGTTCAATACTATTAGGATGTCTCCTATTATTGTCACTTCACAAAAAACTGTTCACAGTACAAGGAATTTCTTGTTTTGTTTTCTTTTGGATAGGTTAATGTTCACCTATGGTTAATTCTATACCTACTGTCCTTCTGAAGATTATGATTGAAACATAAATTATACTATGTAACAAGGAGTACAGAGGCATTATCTTATGTAACATTGTAATAAGATACTTATATCTCCCAAGACATGTCATATTTCCAAGAGATACTTTCTGGAAACTGGACAACAATTCAAATTAATGCTGAGACTTAATCTAATTGTTTTATGATACTACAAAAGATTTCAGGAGACACAGCTTCCAAAATTCAGAGGCTTCAACAGTTGTGTTGATGGAACAGCTTTTACTATCTGGCACAGATGAGAACAGCTGCCTAAAGTTGTAATATTGGTACTTGGGGTGGCATAATAAAAGAGATATGTAGCTTATCCACAATGCAGCATCCTCGGCAATTAGCCATTCACCTGCTTAATGTTTCTATAAATTCTAGAAGCTTAAAAAAAGAGAGGAATGACAAAGTTTTTATTTGTAGATCAGAAGACTCTAAGGCTCAAGAAGTTCTTTGAGTGGCTAAAATCCTTGTTCCAAGCATATGAGACATGAAGAATGAATTCATTTTTTCTGTTCTCAGAAAGACTTGGTAAGGGAAATCTTGAAAGAGTTTCACTCTGCAGCCAGCAGGATTGATAAAACTCAAGCCCTGTCATTTGCTAATTGTCACTTTTATGCCCACTGCCTGACTTTGTGAGACTTGGGGCTCTTCTTCTGCAAAACAGGACAGTAGTAAGTAGTACATGCTTCTGCGTATAATTTCATATTGGGATGACTGTGATTTGTGAGAAGGGTAAGTAGTAGCCCAGTTGTAGTGAGGTTATGTTATTATATTGTAAATAATTGTCCTGCCTTCTGGTTTAATAAAAATGCTGATTGTCTGAAGGCAGACAGGACATGTGGGTCATGCTACCAGACTCAAAAAACTCTAGTAACAGGAAGAGCAGAGCAGAGATGCCACAGAGACACTAAAGAGACCCACGGAGAAACCAACAGATGCAGAGGACAACTATGCTGCTCTGAGAAAAGGTACTGAGCCCATGGCTTAACAAGATAAGAATCATGGATTAGTTCAAGACCAAGAGTTAGCTAGCGATATGCCTGAGCTATAGGCTGATCAGCATAAAATTAATACAAGAGTCAGCATGTTTCTGTGGGATAGCAGGTCAGAACCTCAGGGATAGGCCAGAAAGGCTGGGCTAGAAACCTCATACTATACCCAATGGTACTTAGGCTCTTATCTCAGTGTTGAAACAATCACAAATAAAACAGCAATTTGGAATATATACATAGTCATAGAGTGAAAAATCAGAAAGTCATTGATTCAGCAGAGATAGAGAGGATTAAAATGGGAAAGAGGATATGTCTAACACTGTATCTCTTGTTAACGTTTATGACACTGTTTTGTAATAATACTGATAATGAGTAACACTGTCCTGTCCAAAATGTTGGGAAGGATGAAAGTGCAGAGTTGATAAGATAAAGCTTTTGTATCATGTTAGGTACATAGTTAAGTGGTCAGGAAGTATGGGTTTTTGTTTGTTGGGTTTTTTGTTTGTTTATTGTTTTTAGGTGTCAGAAATATATCCCCAGTCTGCTGGCATAATGAAGACAAGGGAGCCCAGCCAGGCCTCGGGGACTAGAGATACATTTCCTTCTACTCGTGGGTAATTCTCAGATTCTCATCTCCTTGTCTTTGTCCACACATTCTGCAATATGAAAGACCATGAAGCACTCTGTCTTTACTATCTACAGGCAAACTCTTCATTTATCTTACAAGTGACTTACTGTGACGGCTAATTTTGATTGTCAATTTGGAAGAATCCCCTAGCAGACAAAGCTCTGAGCATGTCTGTGGAGGAGTTCCTAGATAAAGTTTATTAGGGTGGAGAGAGTCCTTGCTTCAACAGAAAGGAAAAGGCCATGTGAATATGAGCACTCATCTTTCTGTTTCCCAATACTGACTAAAATGTGAGTAGTTACCTCAAGCACCTGACTCCAGGTCTTCTCTGCTATGATGAAACACACCTTCAGAGAGCATAAACAAACACTCCTTTTAAAAATTGCTTTTGTCATGGTAAGCAGACAAATAACTTAATAAACCCTATTCTTTCCCTGATGGCACAGCATAAGCATCTTTCTTCTTGCTGTAGTGTCATTTTCTAATAATCTGAATTCAGCACATGCTCATTGAGTTTTCTCCATGAGACAAAATGTAGGTATGACTGGGCTACTTCCATGAGAAGAAAATGACCTTTCTGTAGGAAAACTAACACATGTTGAATGGACTTTTTTTTTTAATCATGATGTTTAGTACTTGGCTGACAATCAGTAAAACATTCTGAATGAATGTATGAATGGCAAATTATAATTCCAGGCCACTGTCTGTAAAACAATGCCTTAGATGTTATCAAATGAAGACAAGAGAGGCAAACTGCTTTGTTCACACCCCACATTTCTGTACTTTAATATCTAACACCAAACTTTGTTCTCTAGAAAGATCCCCAAGGTTCTGAAGTCACCACAGCTCTTTCATATCTGTGTACCCCAAGACAAGTTTATTGCCCACCTTGGACTTCTACAAACTCATCTGAAAATTATGAGGAAATTAATGCTTCTCCTTTCTAGGAGTATTGACAAGAAGAAATATGTAAATATGTGGAAAGCATTTTTAAGAGCAGTGTGCACTCAATTATACTATGCCTTCATATATGCACATTTCCCTCTCATGTCATAGATGAGTAAGCTGAAGATAATAAAGAAGTTTTTTCCTCTGTCCTTTCCAAGCTACATAGTTTTTAAATGATAATTGTGAGCTCCATGCTCCAGATTCTCTATTTCATCTTCTGTGACTTTTCTTCTCAGTAGCCCAGTATTGAGCTTAACTAACTAACAAATGTGTTTATTCCAATACCTTACAAATGTAGGAGCCATCACTTGTGTGTCAGTCTTATGTAATGTTCAGCAAGTAACAACAAGACAGGGCATTTGTCTATAGAGACTCTATAATGTTAGGTAGATGGGCATGACACAGTAGTATCACCTATACATACATGATCACAGCTATGAAGAAGTATTCTAGAGGAGGAAGGAAACTTGTATAAGTATCAAGCAAAATGTATGTGTGCATGCATGTGTGTATATATGTGCATATATATGTGTATATATTTGTAAGTGTATACTTGTGTATATGTGTATGTGCATATATGTAGGTGTGTATGCATGAAACATGTGTGTGTATGTTTAGTAGTAGAAAAGGAAGAGAAGGATGTTTCCATAAGAAAAACACATTACCTTACATGCAGTGAAGAATGTTCCCTGCAAAGAACACAAATTAGCAAAGCTTCTGAAGTAGAAGGTAGGCTAAGGTGTTTTCATTTAGCTAACCATTTAGCAAATTATTTCAACTAAACTAGAAGATTCTCAGGACATTTGAATATCTTTATGTTTTGTTTTTCAGTTTAATTCTTTATTCTGGGGTTATAGGAGTCTGAAATAATACACAGTTCAGTAGCCAGACCATGATTTTGTGTCTCCATATCAGGAATGGGCATGATGGAGGCCACATGAGAGGATGAATAAAGGTCAGTCAATTTTACTTTTATAAAGAATCAGTGGATGAGTTCTCTTCCTCATCGTTAAATTCATTTAGATGATGAAATCCTACTGTGTTTTCAGAGGAAGAGAAAAAATCCAAGGCAGTATTGAAGAGCAGAAATATGGTATAAAGCAGCCAGCATTCATTTTCTGGCCCTGCCACTTGCTAACCAAATGATAACTATACAGTTAAATGGGCTTTAGTTACTCAGCTATAAAAATGTGGATAATGATCTCATAGAAATGTGGGAGGTAATATATGTAAATTAAATTTCTGTGTTTCAAATTACTCACATTTAATGTAAATGAAGCAATATATGTAAAGTGCTTAAAACACTACCTGACACATAATAAGTGCTTAATAAATGTTAGTATTCTTAGCACTGCTACCGCCTTCATGATAATCTTATCATGAAATAAAAGACAATGTAGACTTGTTCAAATATAGCTTGGCAAAACAAATATAATAACCAAGCCTCTTGCTTAAGCAACATATTAGCTCAAAATACTACAGCACAAACAAAAGCCCATTTTGCGACCCATTCCTACTTCGCTAATTGCCTGTTTCTGCTCTGGACCTCAGCCAGGAGTCAGTCTTTAGCCTTGCACTGGATACATTCACATCAGCTCGTGTGTGTATAAACAAGAGTGCACAGCCCTTGCCATCTCTAAGGACCGCAAAGAAATGGCATTAAAAGTGACTGATTTGAAACAACTAAAATTTAATTAAAAACAAAATTAAAAGTTGTTCCAAGCCTGATACTTCAGCCTGCAAGACTCAGAGGAAATTAGTAAGTGCTACTAATAGCTGGATCCAATTCACAAGCCTCTACAAAGAGGCAGAGCGAGCAGGGAAGATGCATACCTTTTAGATGAAACAATTAAAAATCACTTCTGAGAAATAATCACAAAGAGTACCCAGGGTAAAAAAGACCATTATTTGCTGATGTGTTTCTCTTGGATATCATTATTTCCATTATGAGAAAGGGCACTGAGATTCCCAAGTAGCATCCTCTGTAGCAACACAAAGGGACAGGAACTGAACATGCTAGAGATGGGATGAATTCTTTTGAAGAGTATTTGACACACGCTATCTAAAATTCTACCTGACTAATTTATTCAATCTTTGAAATTCTATCTATTCATGTTGCCTAGTATAATTAGTTTTCTTCAAGAAATAGGCCTAATAAAGTCCAATGTGAGCAGCAGGGTTGGCACTGGAGTGGCTAAATGAGCTTTCTGTGGAATTATATGAGAAGGTATGTGTACATATGTGCATGATATGCATGTTTGATCTGATTCTGAGACATGGTATTTAGAAGCAAGTCTATGAGATTTCTGACTTTGAGAGAATTATGGAAATAACTGGGGAATTAATATAGCTATACTAACAAGAAAGAAGATAGAGGAAATGATCTGTATAAGGCAGTAATTAAGAGTGGTGGGGAGAATACAATGCATGTGACCAGGACTGGAATGATTAAGCTTCACATGAGCATCAGCTGAGAGAGTAGAGTTGGGCAGCACAACTTAAATGCAGTCAGAACAGATGGCAAATGTCCCAGAGAATGCTCTTAGCTCTCTATATTTCTCAGCCTCAATTCTCTTGGTCATATAAAGGCAACAAAGATGCCTCTCCCATAGAAGAGTGCCTGCTCTCTTGGTCATCTCTACAACCCATTTCATTGCATTTACACCAACTATGTGACCTTATTCTAGCCCTGCGGCCACTCAGGCAGTTTTAGAGCTGCTGCTTCCTCTGCCTGTGCACATTTCCCTGTCACCTCTTCACATCTGTTTAAATGTCACCTCTTCAGAGAGATCTTCCCCGTGGTAAACAGCAAGTTCAAACTCTCTTCTTCCTCCTTGATGTAATTACAGTTACAGCTGCTTAACCTGTTACCACTGTTTACTTCGTCATTTTCAAAATCTGCTTTAATATTTCTTTATTGAGAAGGAAACAATCATGAAGGCAGAACCTGATCAGCCTTCTGCAAAAGAGCATTTTATTACCCCATGCCACATATGGAACATGGAATATTTAATGTATGAGAAAGTGCTGAATGTTCAAACAAAATATTACGGGTAAAATTGCTACCATACTGCTTGGCATGCAAGAAGCACACAATAAGATTTTACCAGTTATTTTATTACTGTTGTTGTTGTTATTTTTCTCTCATATATTACAACCCAATCACAGATTTACTCCTCACCTCAGTCTATCCCCCATTTCCATTCCCCCAGATACATACAAACCTGTGTGCGCATGCGCGCGCGCGCGCGCGCGCGCGCGCACACACACACACACACACACACATACACACACACACACATACACATCTCCCCTCAGAAAAGAGTAGGTTTCCAGGGGACAACAACCAAACACAGAATAATATGCAACAATAAGATCAAGTACATACTATCACATTAAGGTTGGACAAAAGCAACCTTGTAGGAGGAAAGGGTCTCTTAGCTATGCAAAAGAGTTGGTAACCATCCATCCACTGTTTGGAATCCCAAAAGAGCACCAAACTACTAAGTTATAACATATCAATTATTCTTATGAACATTGAGCAATAAATTTGCTCTGATTCCTAGTTGTGAATGATTCTCTATGGGAGCAAGTTAGAAGGATGGAGATTGATAATGAGACCACAGGATTCCTAATAAAAACTTTGCATCTTTCCAGTGATTCTGAAGCAAGCACTATTCCTTAGTATGTTCCTATTGTCTACATGAATCTTTTCAGAGTTTAAGCATTGGGCATGAGAAAACCATGTGGTTTAGAGGGTGGCAGCAACAGATAAGTTAAGGAGAGGCTGAAGGTGATTCCCTTTTGGCCAATCCCTTCTCATCTCATCCTCAGACATGTTCTATAATATTCACTTTACACACTGTGCTCTCCAGGACACCTTCAGTGGGAACATTATTGTCTCTTCTGTATTGGTCTTTGTAGAGCTCTGAATCTATGAAGCTTATGTTTACTTGGCTCATCAGTATTTGGAATTTAAAATAAAGCTGCAATAGTGACTGCAGTAACAGTAGTGCCACTGAATATTTCAGATCTTATGGGTTTTATTTATTATCTTGAAAGAATATAAATATACAACTACTATTCCATGAAGCACACTATGGCAAAATATAGTGTTTATAAAAAGGAAAGTGGAACCTTTGGTTGAAATTAGTGCATTTGAAGTATGATAACAATTTATAAGGGCCTTGGGATTTAAATACATAGGAAGATTTAGGGGATCACAGTCAGGATGCCTGCCCACTTTTTCTGTAAAGTCACAGAACATTGTCTACAGAGGTCACATATGAGCTACATGCAGAAGATGATGTAAAGTTAGAATGTGGGATCTAGAAGACTTATGCAGAAGAAAGGTAGTATTTTCAAGAGATAAAAAGAGAACCAGAGACTTTAGGAAACATCTTGTGTATATAACTGGAGTGTGTGGAGCCTTATGTGAGAAATACTCAAAAATGAGACTTAAGACTGCTTCCTATTCTAATAGTGTATAATTTAGAAAATTGGCAAGTTCATTTCTTGGCAGTATGCCCACCATATACCCTCACCCCTGTGCCCATCTGCTCCCTTTAAGGTGGTAGTAGCTGCCAGTTTTAATTGATTCCATATTTCAAATATGACACCAGGTCCCTAGGCCTCATTTTAGGCTTCTTTTTTTTTTTTTAAGGCAAGCCTTGTGTCAGGCAATTAGTGCTGCATTTATGGATTTTTAGAAAGTATTCATCTCTGTGAATTTCATATTCTTGTGTCAGGTCAGCAGGTATGTAGGTGCTGAGGACTGGCATTCTCTCAGTCCTCCACCTTGGCCTAATACTGTGGTAAGATAATACTCTAACCATTCAAAAATTCAGCAGAGCAGCCTTCAGATAGCAGACAAATTAATTTTGATCACACATTACAGTGACATCTTTTTCTAATAATTTTCATCCAGACAGGGCTTTAAAGGTCCTAGTACTATGTGTTCTTCATAGAGGCTTACATTTTTTTCCTTGTCTTGTTTTCACAGATTTCCTTCAAATGTGGTCAAGGGGTTGGCATCTGATTTTTTATCTCAAATTAGGAAGATGATGCATGAGTAGAAACAATAATAGGTGGTGTTTATATGTGCTGATTATAGGCCTGGTCCTTGCAGCTAATGAGCATTCATTCTTGCCAATGACACTCTGAATTCTGGTGCACTTCTTCTCATTTTTATGAGGATGAGACTAGAGTGAGGATTTCAACCTATAGACTCAGGCATTTGTACTCTATCTTTTTTTCTTAGCATACTTCACAGCCCAAAATATAGAATTATTCAATATGCCTTCTTCTTCCCTTGGACATGCATTTACAATGCTTGGAGTGAAATTCAAGGCCTCATGCACACTACACTAGCATATTACCATCATTTATTTGGGTTTCTTACCTTGATGTCTAGTTGCTCTGGCCTTCATGGATCCCAGCACACAGATGCCACATCCATTGGGGTCCTTGTACCTCTGGATCTCTAAGTATAATCAGTTGCTGTTTCCTTGTCCCAGCTCGAACTATATAGTACTCCCTCATTTTTATTCTAGTCTCTAGAGCCCTTACTCAGACATCATATGCAGTAAAATGCAACACCCCTTCACAAAACTGCCTTCTTCAAATCTCAATAGTCCCAAATCCTTTATACAGTATCCAGTTAGCCCATTAGCTTCAGGAATTTTTGGCTTTGTATAAAAACAGCCATCTCTCTGCCTTTAAAGTAGTACTGTCAGGAACAATTTATTAAATACTATATGAGTGCCAAGTAAGTTCATTCTCTGGAGGGGTTTACTATGTCTGTCCCCATTTCACAGATGAAGATACTTTTAAAGAGATTAAGTTACCACATGAACATTTATAGCTGCATATATTTATAACCAGGCACCAAGCCCAATGAATGCTATTGTGTAGCCTAGACTTAGCCAAATTAGACAATGAGTATATAACTAAATGTCGAACACAAAAGAGGTTCAGACAATGTAGCAAAGGAAGCCAACTAAGAGGAGGGGAGTGGTGATGATGCTTGTAAAACTAACATCATCAGTGCTTCCTGCTTTAGAACACTGTACAGAACACTTTCCAGCTATTCCATCTAAGTCCCACAATTCTACACATTAGGAAATAACATAGGAGTATTAAGCAACACTGTTTAAATCAAATAGGTATGAATTCCTACTGCTGGAATTTGAATCAAGATATATCTAACTCAAGAGCTTAAATTCTGAATTGCATATGCATGCATGTATGTATATGGACATATATGCACATATAAAACTATTCCAAGTGTATAAAGTGCCTGAATATATGTCTATATAACTTCTGTGTGCCTGATGATAAGAGAAGCCAAAGAGGGTGTTTGATCTCCTTGAATTACAGACATTTGGGAGCCATCATGTAGGTGCTGAGAAGGTCATTTATCTTGTCCTTACCCTTCCCATCTCATCTGCAAAAGAAGTACAGATGTTCACTCTAAGTCCCTACTCAACCTATGTCTATGTCGTAAAAAGGCAAAAGACCCAAGTGACTTCATTTAAGGTTCATCTACTTCTACCCAGTGAGAAATATCTACTCTTCTCTGGCAACCTTGCTAAATCTAGTATTGTGTCTGCTGGCTTCAGGTTAATCAACTGCTCTAGTCTTTAAATATGCCTGCCGCAATACTCACGAAAGTGATGATGACATCAAGGGTGTGATTAGCACTTACTGCCCAAGTCATTTTGAGAATTTAAGTAATTCTCTAATTTATCTTCAACACTTCCCTGAAAGGGAGAAATTATGATTTTCCTTTTACAGACAATGATAATGGTGTCTAGGAGGTAGCAACACCCATTCAAGACACATATTTAATATGTGGGAGAGTATAAATTTGAACTCTATGGATGAATTTTTTTACTCTATATTTCATGTTTTCTTCATCATTGCATCTACCTTTAATATTGCCACATTTGAGCTTCTCCAAGTATTTGATGCTAGATTCTGAGCTCAGCAAATGTTAGCTTCACATTTGAAAGTGTGCATTCATTGATGAATTCCAAATGTGATGCAGCATTAAAACAAAAGAACACATCACAAGTAGCCAATAACAGATAAGTTCAGCTGATGATCAGATGCCCAGGGCATTAGTAAAGATTCCAAAAATTACCAACAGCTTCTGGGAGCTCCATGACTGAGCAGATGCAGCCATATTTGATTTAGATACCTAGAGGGGCCTGCTGAGAAAGAAAGCAAAATAGAAAGACTTTACTGTGTACTGATGGCTAGGAAGGGGATGCACAAGTTATAATTATTCCTCTCATCTCATAATCTTCCTTCTGAAAATATTGCATTCTTCTCCATCTCATATTCTCTTTGACACTGAAGGTGCTGAAGATCCCTTGGTATCTGGAGCTAAGTGCTACTGATGAGGATATACCTGCCCAATCCAGCCACTTTGCACCACTTTCTGTTTTATCCACATAGCCTTTGGAGCTTATATTCCCAAGAGAAACCTGGCAGTGATCCTTCTAAGCTTTCTTCAAATGGCAGCTTGTGGGATGTGGAAAGTTTGCTCAGCTGTCTCTGCTGAACATCTATACTCAGGGGCTGTCTTCTTACACAGATTGGTTAGAATCAGCTTAAAGAGGCAAGACTAGGGATACTGACCTGATATTAATAAGAGCTCTTATCTCTCATAGCATAAATGAATATTTTTACGTTGACCCAGAAATGTACATGTTTGTGGGGTACAGCACAATACACATGTAAGCATTATATATAGGTTAATTTATGGATGATATTACAGCACATCCTTCATGAAAACATTTGCTATTTCTTTTGATTTGTAAATCTGAAAACAGAATTATTGTTAACCATGTTAGCACTGTATGTTATAAGACACTAGTAGATAATTCTTCTGCTTAATAGCACTTTTATATCCAATAAACAATCTTTTTTTCTCCTTTAGTGCCCAATATTTACTCTCTTTCTATGGGATCAACATAATTTAGCTTCTATGTGTGGGGATACATGTGTTTGTTTTTCTGTGCCTGGCTTAATTTATATGCCATAATATTCTGCAGGTTTTAAAAACTAGTATTTCTCCATGTTGAAAATGTTCACCTGGTAGTAGATTCTGGAGTTTGTCCAGTAATTTACAACAAAGAAACTGATGTCTAAATATAGAGATTCATTCAGAGTCATGAGATATAAATGGAGGACCAGATTTTATTTTAATCATTGAGTGATATTTTCAGCAAATTCTATTTATGTTAATGTGAAATGATACTTTATGTATGTGTAACAGTGATGGAGTTAAATGATATTCTTATTCTCACATGACCTGTGTTATGTTCATGTACCCTTACATTTTAATGTGTGGACAAAGTTCATAAGGTAATATCACTAAATGAAACAATGCTTTTCAAAGCATTTAGAAAAGGAAGGGCACTTAACAACAACTCTGTAAGATATTCTCATCATTAGTTGCTATTGGTTATTGGAATTATGGAGACATTTACACATAACATCTATGCAAATGCAGAGAACAGTGTCCTATTCCCTTACTATGAAGTATGCCATCAACCAGAACCCACTCAGGAAGTGTCAGCAGCTATTCTAAGCAACTTTTCTCAACAACATCAATCATTCATAGCTTAGACTCTTTAGCTATCCTTCATCTGCTTCTCCATAGCATCCAGGAGGACACCACTATAGGACTTCCACACTCTGTTTCATCCTGTATTTGCCACTAAACTTGGAGGTACAAGTTTGGCTTTATCTATCTCTACATCACTAGTATATGAGCATGTCACAGAGAAAAAGATATGCAAAAATGTGCTGACCATGGGAAAACTAGGAGAAAGAGGAAAGGAAGGAAGGAAAGAAAAAATACTATGTAATAAAGTGTAAAAATAAAGGAGCAGCCCTCTTTAATAATTTCAGAACTTAGTGTATTCCTTTTAGTTAGAGAAAGTAAACTCTCGAACATAACAATTTACTTTTCTAGCTTTTTATGCATGAAAAGTCTATTCTAAGCGTTGTGGTGTCTGCATAAAGAGGAAAAAAAATAAATAAATTACAAGAAAAGGTACTATCCTCTCCTTGTTATAATTATTCTTAAAATTGGCAAAGAAGATTCAAAAGCATCAGAGGACTGACACTTTCTCTAAGCAGAGGGTTCTGACATTTTGTTTAGAAGAGACAACTGGAGCTTGTGGTAGTGGTATAATATATTGGTGGTCTCAAAAAAAGAAGGCAGAGGGGTCTAGATCTTATTCTTCATGTGTTATGTAACCTGCTAGAACTTACTATGTGTAGCCTCTACAGTCTAATTTAGCAGTCCATTATCACATCCTTTGTAAACACTAATCTATCAATGGTACAATATCTACTTAGAGGGACTCGGGTTCTATCTCATGGAAGCTCCCAACCTGCATTCTACCCTTGCAGCTCAAAAGAAAATGAAGCCTTATGTTAAAAACATCAGGACAGAATGATTAATGAGATAAAATTAAATTTTACTATCCTTTGTAACCACCCTTTGTCCCCCATTTCCTGGAAACATAGTTTTGAACTCTGTCTGATATCAAAACACAGAAATTAGTCTCTAATTGTGGACTTCAAACAAAGTTTTCTCTTTTGTGAGGAAAGAAATTAGTAACAATTCATTCTGGTTGGAAGCCAGGCTAATATCTTAGCATAAAGTGTCATTAAAACTCTCAATCCCACTGGCTGTTGTGATAGCTATAAAGGCTTGAACATGTTCAGTGGCTTAGAATGGTTTTCTTAGATTTGTTCTTCCCCAGGCCCTTGTCATACTTAACCTGGGGATCAGTTACTATTTAAGGAAGAAATGGCTTGAAGCATAATTTTTCCTTCTACAGTATTCTGAATTTAGACTTTCTTAATGAAGAGGTTTGGAAAATAATGAGTCTACTCTAGGGGGCATCCACAGCTCCCAGCATCGGTGCCAAGCCATTGCTAAGCAAGTTGCCCATTAAATATAAGAATAAGAAAGAGGGGAAAAAAAGCTTTCACAGTTTATAATTATATTACCAGTTTCATTACAGATCTCATTTTAATTCTGACTAAAACCTAGCCTTGCCTTCTGCCTGCACTTGCTCACGTATAGTTATTAAGTCTGGGTTGGAGTTCAACTTCTTCTTCCTGGTTTCAGCATATTAATATGGTTTATTGGTATTTCATTGCCTCCTCCCCCATGGGCATTCTGAATCTCAGCTCAATTTATATTTTCCCTTCTTTCTGGGCTCTGAGATAAAGCTTGTTTCATTTTGGTGTCAGGGTTGGGGTGTGAGTTTGATTGGAATTGCTTATCTTTTGGAATGAGTGCAGAAGCTGTGGGGGAGGGAAGTCAATCACAGGAGGCAGCCTCCTATTTCTGCCACTATTATTATTGATATTGTATTTTCTCGGGGCATCTGGATCCACCTGCCATCTGTTGCTTCTCTCACTTCTTGAAAAGCATGGTTTATCACATATTTACCATGTTAGAATGCCCATTAGGTATCATGATAGATTGGAGTCATGAATACACTGCATCTCTTGTTTTGGGGAAAATTTAACTCTATTCATGATAATCACTTTATATTTTTCCACTAGGCAAATGTTTCAGAAAAAGAAGCAATTGTTCTAGGTAATATCCTAGGTGTTAAACACAATGTATAAAATAAATATTTTATATATTTTGCAACCCAAAAGGACTGAAATTAATCAATAGATGTGCAACTACAAATAGAAATACCTTTAATAAAGAAAAAAAATGTTTGTTTGAAGAAGAGAAATAAGCAAAGAATATATAGAAGGGGAAGGAGAAGTCAATCACAGCTGAATAAACATGAGAAACTGGGTGAAGTAGAAAGGTCAGCACATGCAAAGACCTAAAATTGACATCAGCAAGTGTTTGAGGATTTGGCTTCAAAGGTTCAGAAGGGGCATATTCAGTCTTGAAAATAAAGTCAACCGAATTTACTGAATGGTTTTATTGAAAGCATAACTTATAGAGATTTTTTTTTCTTGAAATATAATAATTTTAAGTTTAAAAAGATGGAGTGTTGGGTCTTGTTTTAATGCAAGAAGAAGAATTTTAGAGTAGTGCAGCCATTTCAGTGACGCACAAGCAGCAGTTTGGAAAGAGGCTGTAAAGTCTTTTGAAAGGCAAAACACAGATGTGTGAAATACTCAAAGATGATATGAGTATCTTAGGGATATGAAATGAAGGTTTTATTGGGAAAGAAGGAAAGTCCTTTGGGATTCGAAATGGGAGGAGTGTAAATCATTGAAGCGAGGAGGCTTGCTTCTCACAGAGAATAATGAGCAGGCTGGGGTCTGGAGAGCAGCATGCAGAAACAATGTAGTCCACTCATCTTAACAACATTAAGTCTGTGCAGATGAGTTAAGAATGAAAAATCAGGGGTCACGTTATTCACCACTTCCACCAATTAACCTGCTCTATGATATTCCTTTGAAATGTGCGATTAACGCTGGACATTTCAAAACAAAGCCCGAGATGAGCCCAGAGAGCAAGGTGCCTGAAGAAGTACTTTCTAAAATAAATTGCTTGGCAGCTTGTGGCTAAGCAGTGACTTTCAGTGTGGTATAATTTTCCCTCCTAAGGACTGAAAATACTCCTCCCATGTATTCAAATCATGCAAACTAGCTCTGTAGCCAATTATGAACCTCATTCTTCACTAAAGGCACAAAGCCATGTATTATCTAACTCTCCCGCGTTGAAAGACAAGAAGTAGGTGCAGGAAGGAGATAAATACAGACAGGATTCATTGTAAACAAATGTATGTTCAAAACCTACACAGTGTTGCATATTAATAAACTACGGCATCTTGGTATGTGGGCTTTTATACTTTATTTTCAAGGCTTGGAAATAACCATCAGAATTTAAATAACTCAGTCATAAGGAACAGAGGATGCTTGACAACCCTCTTCAAACAAAAAGAAGAGGTTAATAGTTCAAATTGACCCAAATTTAAATTAGAAAACACATTTTAACAGAAGCATATTTCTATAATAATCATATCTATGTGGATTTTAGCTTTATTGGTATACTCTGTGGTATGCATGTGCATGAAGTTAAATCCATGACTTACGTTAGAAAACTATTCAAAATATACTGTCTCCCCAGTTCCAACATTTCAGAATTTTATGTAATTTTTGAGCCTCATCAAAGAATAAGTGACAATCATGGTTGAAATGCTAGCGATGAAACAAAACTATTGAAAAAAACCTTCAAAAATAAAATATTTCAAGAATTTAGATTCCGATCTTTTTAAAAAAGGTTCCCAATGAAACTGAATACATGATTCACCCAACTCATGACTTCTCACTTCTATGACTTCATAGAATGGGGTCATCTGTTCTCCCAGGTTCTGTGTGATGAGGACTCATTACCTTGCAATGACACCCCTTCTAATATTAAGAAAATATTGTCACAACTACTAGCATTTATATGACTTATTAAGCCATTAGATCTTAGGTACAGAGGTAAGAGCATTATGAGAATTATTTCATTTATTCTACACAGTAATTCCTGTGATGAATATGCTATTATCCCCACCTTATACATGATGAAACAGCTTATAGAGTTTAGGACGTGGGCACAAAGTCACACAGTCAACAGCAGAGGAAGGAATTTTTAAGTCAAGGCTCCACCTTCCACACTCAGAGTTCTAGTTTTTTGTTCTGAGGCCTCCTAAACCTAGTCCCTTTAACACAGTTAATCATTGTAAGTTTTCTTTTCTGGGAGCTTGGTAAATGTAGGATGTTAAACTGTGAAAAAAAAACAAAACAAAACAGAATTAAGCCTTTATGTTTTCTCCTGTCCCACATGGTTTTTCTTCACTCTAACCCTTATTTGTGCAGCTATGCTAAATGTAGATGACAAATTCTGCCCCACAATTTCAGTCCACAAATTGAACAAAGACATATAAGTAACTTAGTTGTATACAATGAGATATATAGTAGATATGTTCAATATTTTTAATTTCCTTTATAATGCACAGCAAATCCTAGAACAGGGAATCTATGCTAGACTGGAACTACCTCACAATACTAATTTAAATAGATTTGTCATTCACATGTAGTTTCTTTTACTGGCTTTCCCTATTGAGTGAAGGTAAACTGTTTTGCAAGGAATGTTTCTAAGGATGTGTAAATTTATATCTCAGCTAAGATTGGCTTTTAATATTAGCTGATAACTATTTGTCATTTATGCCTAGCAGTATTGATGAAGTCTAAATCTCTGTTATTAGGGGAAATACATCATCTATCTTAGTGGTATAAAACTTACATTGTATTCAGTACTGTGAGAAACCACTGGGATATGTTTTCAGACATACCCATCCATGGGATACAAGTGGGTGTAGAGGAAACCAAATAGCCTCAGGAAGATTCCAAGTGGATTCAAGAAATTAAGACATGTGTTTCATGGAAAGAAAGTCAGACTTACTGAAATATTGGGACATATTATGGTTTGGAAAGAAAGTCACCCCTAAAGACTCATTTGTTGCATGTGTAGTCCCCAAATAGTACATGTAATCATTAAAAGGAACATTCTCATGAAGTCAAATGACCCATAACTGCAACGTATCTTAGTGGCATTTGGGGGAGGCCTTAGGAATAGTTGGATGAAATACATCCCTGGGTGGGGAGTGTAGCTTCTAAGGATGCACATTGCATTACAACTTCTACTCTGTTTTCTTCTTGTTGACCCAAGATGAACAGTTCTGATCTACCATACTCTTGTTCTATGATGATATAGTTTTGTTAGAGGCATGAGGCAATAAAGACAGGATTTATGAAAGGAAATTCTGAAACTGTGACTCACAAAACATCTCTCAACCCTTAAGTTGTTTACCTGGGAAATTGGTCATGATCATGGAAAAATAACATACAGTATCTCTCTCAAAATTCCACCAAGGTAACATTTCATCCTCACAAATAATAATACCAGGCTCTGCCTCTAGAGTTTGGTTGACTACTTCTTGGGTGTGCAGATGAGTTATAGATAGAAGCTAAAAAAAAAAATGCTGAATTCAGAAGAGTATGTGCAGATTTGTTACATTGCTTCTTCAGTGTGTGCTTAGCTGACAAAAAGCACTCATGGCCTTGATGGAGTTGGGGAGGAGGCGGGGAGAATGGGTAGGAGTTGTCACAGGCTTGGATAGCAACTGTGTCAGTGTCGATTGCTCTTGCCAGCTGGGCTCTGGACAAGTGCTTTGTCGTTTTGACCTTTTCCCCATAATGGGCAGTAAGCCTCAAGTATAACTATAAAATAACACAAGGTCAGAATTCATTTTCTTCTGGGGATGGGACACATTACTTAACCCCTATCTAGTACTTCAGTCTTATGGAGTGTCAATACAGAAGGCAGACCGAGAGCTTTCTTTCCTCAGCAAGGCCCAACATGTTGGCAGTTTGGAGTCCCGGGGAATAGGGAAAATGAATAAAATTTTGGTATAGTAATATGGTCCTCAGGAGATCTGGTTTCAACTGGAATTCCTTAGAGTTGACATGAGCTTCTCTTCTGATAGGCCTTATTGTAACCTCCCCTCAATATCCAGTAATTTTCATGTAACTACATATAATCTAATTGTATAAAAAGATGTAAAACACCATTGAACTGTGCACATCCAATCTGTGTTTATGTAATTAAGACATATCATTATGAATTTATGATTGTTAATGCAAAGGATGACAAACAATGGTCCATGAAAATAAGAACTATCATTATTTCTTGGGACTTTCTGTTATGCAACAGCCTTCTTTCTCTAAGAATTAGAGCTAGGACTTTGTCCCACCATACACATACATAAATTATATTTTTTAAATTCTCTTTTACTCCAAAGAAGACTTACTTTGTCAGTGAGCCCATGTCCCTTCTGTGTTTACTGTGGATAGTAAGGACCATGTTGGACTATTTTTGAAGGAATAAAATGAGCAGCACACGCAGAGTTTCTGAGATAGGAGTACTTGGGACCAAATGAGAAGAAGATAAAAAGTCATTTTCTTGACTTCAAGTACTACCTGAACTTAGTATTTGTAAAGTTCCAGAGAAGATAGATGACCAGCTCTCTTGACTTAAGAGTGTTACTTTCATCTGGTATGGGCCCATGTCCCAGTTTGGAATTATCTTTTATTTTTCTCTATAGAAAAAAAATTCTCCATTTGAATTTTGGCCACCAAAATTCTCTTGATCTTTTTAGGAAATCCTTTTATTTTTCTGTTCTACTGATACATGTTACCTGAAAATGTCCTATTCATCTAAAGAAAGTAGGCATCATCCTCACAGTATATCGATGAGTCAGAGAGAACTACCATCCAATTTTACATATACAAAGGCCCAGTCAAAAGAAGAGAAATTTAGAGAAAATAGCAAATATTTGAATTAAGGCTTGTATCATTTCTAGGCCCATGCTTTTAGCCATTGAACTGTTTCATCGCAGAGCAAGATAGCCTCTGTTAATGAACATTTCTTCATGTCTACAAATCAATATCTAAATCATGGGTATCGCTTAAAATACAACATCTTGTGAATAGTGACTAGTGAGTTATAATAAGTTTCTGTTGAGTGGGCAGCCAGTCCATTCACAGTGGTATGAATTTTTGCTGTGGTTTCTGTACAGTTTATATTTGTTACTGTTATTCTCACATCTGAGTTTTGCTGCTACCAATGGGCTCTGGCAATTCATCTAACCCTGAGCTCTAGAACCTAATGCCTATATTTTCTTATAAATTCTATATATTCTATCTTCTTCTGTCTGTCTGTCTATCTGTCTGTCTGTCTTTTCCCCTCTCTCTTACATAAACATACACACAGACACACACACACAGACACACACACACTGTCTTATATGTACATATAATTCAATAGGGATAAAATAGAAGACTTGTATATTGATCTGAAAAAACCTGACACACAGAAAGTGTACAATGACAGTCACAAGTTTAAAGTAGTTTAGTTTTATATATGGTAAAAATATGAAAAATTAAGTTAATTTACAGACTGGGGAGAGTTTATAGACCACACTCCATTTCCTACATAATTATTAGCTACAAATAATTACAAACAAGAAGAAACAATGACTTAATTTGTCTTTAGTTGTATACATAGCATTGAGCTCACCAAGCCCCAGTGGATAATTCCAAGCCCATGATCACAAAGACGTGCTTGATTAAACTCAGTGGGTCACAAAACAAAAACACTTGAATGTGAGAAAGGAGATTGTAGGGAGGATGGGGGATGTCTGGAGTGGGAAGTAAGAGTAAATAGAATGCATCATATATGTGTGTATGAAAATGACAAAGAACATACTTTAACTATTAAAGAAGAAAATGCAAATTAATTTGCAGACTCATGACATATTTTTAAAAGTAGCCATGTTAAACTTAGCACAGCTGTGACAGTGAGTTGAAGAACAAGGTTTGGGGACAAGGCTCCAGCACACCCCACTGGAGGAATCAAACTACATGGATGTTTCTAGAGGGTACTTTAGCAATAGACATCAAGCATTTTAATCAGTTCCTTGTACACATTTTGCTAATGACCACAGTGACTATAGTGTCTCATTAATTCGATTTAATTGGGTAAAGAATAAATGGCAGAATTATGCAAGATACTTGTAAAGCACAGTTATAGGGAAAAAGATATCAATATTCCCAGACCATTCAAAAATTCTAGTAAGACTCATACAGGTTTTCTTGTCATATATTTTTAATTACCTAATACCTTTTGGGAGGCATTTTTAATTTGAAACAGGATTTATAAGTTTGATCAAACTCTTAGATTTCTAATAAAGCTCATTACTTCTTCACTCATTTTTGAAATCTTCCTTTAGCTAACAAACCTTGTCCTTGTACATATAGTAAAAGCATTCTTTAATTTAATTCTAATAAATAGGTATTTAGTATAGTTGCTTATTCTGGAACCATGGCATGTCCATTTGTTTCTGTGATGTATATTAAAGAACGGAGGTTGTACCATGAATAATGATATTGATCACTGGGGTACAAGTTGAAGGAGTTATGGTTTATATCCAGTGTTGGATTCTTACCATCAGCAATGAAGTGTTCAGGCACATGCAAAGTCACCTTCACAGTAAGTGGACAGGACATCTGGTTGCCACACACCATGGCCAAGATGCAGGAGCTCACAGCAATCAGTGTCAAGGCTGTCTTGTTCACTGGGCTTTTCAATAAACCTAGAAAACAAATACACAAAGATATAACCCCATTGTGTGAAGGCAGGGGATTCTATAGTTTCCTAGTGTGGATAATAACTAAAAGAAAAAGGAAAGGATTGAAGTACTAGGAAAGGATAGATGGAGGGAAGGGGAGAGAGAAAGGGAAAGAAAAGAGGAAATGAATTGGGATGGGGCTATGTTGTAGAGTATTTGAAAAGATTTGTAGGAAAGAACTGGGGCTGGACATTTGTACAAATGCATAAAATTCTCAAGGGTAAGAGAAATTAGTGAATAAAATATGTAAATTTATATTAATAACAGAGGGCTGAAGACAATCCATGTTTTTTAAGCTTTATTGGGTTTTGACTTAACCTTTTGAATATTAAATACCTCAGAAGATTGCCATGTATATATAATACCTGCCATATTTGAAATATAAAATGGAAATGTTTCATAGAATTTTTCAGCATAAGTTAATTTCACTAGCATAGACTGAACACTTAATTTGTGAAACTTTCATGACATCAAATAAAAATAGCCTCTGCAATGACTCTGAAGATGGCCCAGACAGGAAATTGCTCACTTTTAGCACAAAAACCTGAGCTTAATCTCCAGAACACACAGTTCATAAAGCAGCCATGGTGGTTTACAATTATGATCCCAGGGTTGGAAAGAAAGAGAATGTAAAATGTAGACTCATGCAGCTCACTGCTCAGCAACCTTAGACTACAAGGCTGTCGATTCCAGAAAAACAAAAAATCATATCTCAAAAATCAAGGCTGACAGACTCTGAAGAACAATTGTGGCTGACTTCTGACCTTCATATGCATAATCACATGAACGTATGTGCATCCAGAGACCAGTCCACCTGCACACACATGAACATCTACTTATAACTCCCATCCTAGACTATATACTCTTTCTCATGAGTTTACTTACAACCTAGGAAAAAAACAAAAAACAAAAAACAAAAAACCTTAGACTTGTCCTCCCCTGTATTAGCATGAATTTGAGTTGTAACTTGCAACTTCCTCAGCTTCACTCTTGGTCACTTCTGCTGGTTGCTTTTGCCAGTTGCTTCTGTTTCTGCTTAGTTTCTACAAGCCCTTATATACCCTATTCCATCCAGGTTAGGATTAAAGTAATGTAGCCTTGAATTCACAGAAACAGAAGGAGTTCTGTCTCTGGAGTTATGGGATAAAGGATGTTGATCACCACTCCTGACTTTCCCTGTGCTGGGATTAAAGGTGTGTGTGTGTGAATCACTCTCCTGTTCATCCCTGTATTCAAGGATCAAGGATTTCCTGAGTAATCTGCCTAGGATTTGACTCTATGGTCTCTCTAATATCCCAGGATTTATTAAATATTTAGCATATATCCACATTCCCCTCGTTAGATTCTCAAACAAACTGTATTAGGGGATTTTAAGCAAAAAACATTCTTATTTCATTGAATGATGATGGGTGAATAAAGTGATGTAAAACACACACACACAAACTTGTGGTTTGTCTGTAGAAGGGTTGCTTAGCAGAAATTTGTGGTGGCCATAGTGCATATGTGGGCATTAGCTGTGACCTACTGTGCTTTTATTCATCTGTAGCTGAGCCTAACCTGGCTTGAGGAGTTTTAGATATTTATCTTTTATGTTTCATGTATTTTAGGCAAAAGAGAAGTTTTATTACTATATTTTTGTAGTTATTCTGAATGTTTTTGCTTTTTTATATAAAGTTTGATATTGATTTTTAAAAAACAATTATAAAAAGAAATAAAAAAAGCCCTATGGAAATCTACTATTTTATAAGCTTTCAAAATATATACAAAAGAAGCATAAATCTCATATCCTTGTTGTCTCACCAACTGATTTTTGTGGATATCAAGTTTTTATGGATGCCCAATAAAGAATATTAAAGCAACAGAGAAAAAAAAAGCTAGACAGGAGGGCAGAGTGTGTGAAGGAGAATTCTTCATGGGTAAATTAAAGAAATTTTAGGGAAACAGTGGAATAAGTAGATTAGAACTGCATGATCAGGAGTGTTCTGGGTCCAGTAAACAGAGATCCGAGGCCTCTCTGATCTTCATTCTTTGAACTTTTGTCTTTGCCTCTACTTCCAAGGTTTGGATCACTGGCTTTTGCATACAATAGTTGTAAATTTTTCTTTATCTTTTCATTTAAAAAATTGTACATATGTCTGAGTCCATCGACAAGCATGCCAAATACAACCCTTTAGAGCAATATAACTCAAAGTTTCTTCTTATTCTAGACTTTCTAAATATTGAAAGTATTACCATTTACATGAGTAGATGCTTAGATACCATCTTTTGGGCTTTACTTTCTTTCTTTATAGAAACAAAACAGTCATGTAGTCTTCACTTTAAAAAAATATTTTGAGGAATATTTTAATAAGTTATTTAAAGCTGTATAATGATACAGATTTTTAATACAATTTCACTTATAAGTGTTATTGATCAGAGAAATACATTGAAAAACGATCCAAAGTACTGATAGAATAAAATTGTTTTAAGGGAAGGCTGTAATGAATTGCAGAAAGATGATACTATGGATTGGACTGTGTCCTAAACATTAATGTATAAAAACTTACCATCAAATATAACTTTTTTGAATGAATGTTTTAATTTTAGATGTAGGAAAGTAGTTTAAATGATTTCATAATGAAGGGTAACTCTTTTAGTCAGGTTTTTTGTTGTTAAGAAAAAACATTAAACAAAGCCAATATCTGATAGGCAAGGATTTAATCTAGCTTACAATTCCTAATGATAGTCCATAAATGGGTGTAGTCAGCAGCACAATTTTATGAGGTTGGTATTTTCTGCCACCTCCCTGCCCATTCCTTCTGTTTCCTGCTTGTAGGATAAGGAAGGTGTTGGCATATATGCCAACTCACTCCTTGCTGAAACTCCTGGAGTTAATGATAGCATCTGTTCACAGTATGTGGTCCGTATTCATTAACCTAGCATCCATAGTGTTTCACAAAGACCCCCACATTCAGATCTCATGTGATTTCTGCTAACTGACCCAGGTGCTAACTGAGCTGAATTGTGGGGAAAAAAAACAGACCAGAGTAAGCAACATTATCTTATTTCCTATGTTTCTTCAGATATTATGGATATTGATCCATCTGTTCCCTCATCCTTATCCCTTCCTATACTTGTTTCAAATTCACAGCAAATACAATGTCCCCATATTCTCCTAAGGCAAGCATGGTTAATGTTTCTTCCAATAAGTTGTTAAAATTCTTATATGTTTGAATACTTGGTCCTTAGTTGATAAACTGTTTGGAAAAGATTAGAAGGTTTGACCTTGTTGGAGGAGATGTGTAATTGGGGTAGTTTTTTAAGGCTTCAATAATAATAAGTGTACATTGGACCAGAGTCTAGTATATACCCAAAAAACACCTTGAACACCATCCAAGTGCCTAACACAATGTCAGAAACATGGTATCATTTTGGTGCATACATAATCACTTCTATAAGCAAAGCAGTATTGCTAACCACAAATTATGGGTATTGACTATCCAAAAAGAATGTCATACCAATAGAGTACAACATATCAAGAATCTTCAAGGCATCTCATCTTGGGATGTTTTATGGATATCTATTATCTGTTAATATAAAGTGAGTTTCTTGAGGGAAAAATCATATATCTTGTATCTGTGTGCTTTTCATACACAGCATGCTTAGGATTTAGAAGTTGCTTGGTTTCAGAAAAGGATCCTTGTATTTTTCCAAATCCTAAGACAATGTATCAAATAGAAGGAGCTATTCACACATTTTTAATGTTACAGTTGTAGGACAAAAAGTACATGAAAGAATAAGTTAAGTTATAGATAGTTCTTGTGTCAAGAGATGAAATATTCCTAAAACTGAAAATTACTGCAGGGCAAAATGAAAGAACAAATTTTATTTCTTATCTGAGTGTCCCTAATGTTCAAAGTACCAACTTTAGTGACTCTGCAGCATGTATAAGCTAATATCAATGTTCTCAAAAAAAGAAGAAGGTACATGAGGGGGCTAGAGTTATGCATTAAGCTCACCTTAAATAACTACCATACTATTCTATACCTCAGTATTTCACACATAATGGTGGCGGCTGTTTCTATTTAAGAGTCTATGGAAATTATTCTTAGACAAGAGGAATGCAAGGAAAAATCTAGTATGAAAATGTTCTTAGATAAATAGTCTGACTGATTGGGTGCAAGCAGTATTTAGAGCTGATGTGTTGGGCAAAATATGTTTATGGTGTTCTGAATGAGAATAGTCCTTATAGACTCATATGCTTGTATACTTGGTTCTTGGTAGAACTGTTTGGAGAAGAGTAAAAGATATGATCTTTTTAGAGGAGATGTGTCACTAGGGGTGGGTTTCCAAAAGACTTGTGCCACCCATCCCGGTTAGCTACCTTTCCTGGTTTTTTTGTTTGTTTGTTTTTGTTTTTTGTGCTTTAAGATGTGAGCTACTATTCCATTGTCATGTCTGCCTTACTGCTTGCTTCCTTGATAGTCATGTACTATAATCTGAAAATGTAAGACCCAAATAATTACTAGTTAAAAATAAGTTTCCTTGGTCACAGTGTTTTATAACAGCAATAATTAAAAAGTAAGATCTCATCCAGTGAGTCATATAAACAAATTCTTGACCTCTGAGAAAGTAAGCTTTTTTCCTAGTCCATGCAGCAGTAGATATGAAAACAAAAATATTTTCACTATCAGGAATGCTACCTTGACATACAAAGCTGACTCCAACATGAGAAAGATGCCCAAGGGCCAGGACAGAGATTATCACACTCTTTCAATGAGTCATCATTAAATCAATCTTATTCAACAGGTCATGGAACCCTTCCTCATAACCCAGGGTCTTTGGGACTCATAAAAGCAGAGTTAGCTTATTTGCTTGCTTTTTCTAAGAAATGGTAATAAAATAGTTTATATATTAAAAATGTTGAGAGTACTAATGTGCCAGTATTACAAAATGCCTCACACATTTGTACATAGTAGGCACTTAACAAGATAACAATTTCTAAACCAGATGCAGAAATCTATCTGCCATGGTTTCTGTATTTATTTACTTCTATGTCCAACACTTTCTCAGAACATATTCAAAATTGATTGGTTCTTTACAGACACAGAAGACAAAAAAATTGACAGTGAAGGGGGATTTATACAATAAGGGACAGAGCATTAGAAAGAATGTGATTGAACAACATCCTGGGGCAATGATTTACTAAGAAAAATGTCTGAATTACCACAGTTTTCCCTAAAGAACAAGAGGAAAGAAGGACATGTACAGTCAGTTTGCACTGTGGCTCCAGATGCTGATGAAGCAGCCACTAGGGCTTGGGAAGTTTCCATGGAAACAGAAAACCTAACAGTAGGACAGAAGCAAAGGTGACTTCTTAAGGATTTTTTCTTTTTTTGGCCAAAGGAACTCATTATAAACACTTATATTATCATAAGACATTTAGATAGCAGCAAGCAAAGAAAATATCTAACTCACAGTAGCCCCATGAAAGCTATTGCATTGCTTCAGCAAGAGAAGATAAAGTGGCATAAAAAATACCCAGTCCTTGAGTGATTACTATCCCTTGAAGAATGTAACCACGTATTTATTCATGTACATTCCATCAGTCCTATCAAGCCAGTCATCCATTCATCTGCTTGTTCATCAGCCACCTATTCATTTGTTAACCCATCCATACATCTATCCAATGTTGTTATATTGAACCTCAAGTCTTTCAAGGTATTATACAAGGCAATAAAGTAGCTGACAGTAAACATATGGCCAATGTCATTGAAGTTTACACGTAAGAGGGAGAATGATCCCATTTAATTCTCACAACAGACCTTTATTAACATATCTACACTGTGCCACCTGCAAATTGATCCAACCATACCCGGTAAAACAAAGCAAAACAGAAATAAAAAGAACAGAAAGCTTTGCATTTGACAAATGGGGGGAGTGGTTGATGGACTTTCATAACCAACATGAGGCCAAAATAACATAAATGTAACTAGGACCAAACTTCAATGAAAGATATTTTCCAGGCTTATTATGGGAACCTGCAGATGTCCAATACCACAGTTTTTGGCTCATATCCCTTGTTGCAGTCTCCTTACTAATCACTAGCAGGGGAAGGTGCTAAGTGGCAGGAATGAGATTCCACTGGGACATATTGACTATTGGAGTAGAAAGCTTATAATCCAATTTTCCTTTCATTTTCCTTTTCTAGTACATCCCTCCCTCTCTCATGGCTGATGAGAGTGGCATAAATACATTGCTTGATAAATTCAACCAGAAATATCTTGGCATTGTTGGTTCACACACTGCCTGTAATTGTCGGTTTGACTGATTCTTAGTTTGGAAATGCCAAGTAGAAAGAAGAAAATCAAATTTAAGTTAAATTTGGAGTGAAATCAATCACATTTTACAATGGAGAAAATAGATGTTACCCTATCAGACCTCTGTGTATGAAAAACTTAGGTGCTGTATTCCAATTGGTTCCTTCCTCCTCATATCCCCAAGAGATAGAAGTTAGGTCCAATGTATGGGGTCAACTTATTGAAGTGGCAAATGGCATATTGCACTGGGGTAAATGACAAGGATATTAAAATACAGGACTTTACATAGTGAAGTTTAGGAGATAGAAAAACTATAAAGAAGACTAGAAAGAAACTGTCCTTTAATTCTAAACATAAAAGTTTAAATTCAAACATTCAAATTTAATAATTGATTTTTGACAAGGTATAACAACTATTTACTTTTTCTTTTTACATTTGTATTTGTGTTTGTGCACAGAGGCCAGGAGAGGGCATTGGATCCCCAAATGTTTGAGTCACCTAATATGGATGGTGGGAAGCCAACTTAGGTTATCTAGAAGAGCAAAAAGTGCTATTAACCACAGAGTTGTCTCTCTAGACACACAAAGTTCTAAGTTTTATAATGTGTAAAATGCCTGTGGTAATCTCTAACTGGGAGAAAAGCTATGGAAATTAGATTGGAGAGCACACTGATAATAGTAAGTACAATGCTTGGCATATTCTTTGTTTAGTTCTGTAACCCATTTTACAATTGTTTGGTATTTTGATGTCTAGCTTTTTGAGTTCTTTATATATTCTGGAGATTTATAAATATAAATATACATTTATAAATACCTGTCAAATATAGGGTAGGCGAAGATCTTTTCCCATTCTTTAGGCTGTCATTTTGTCTTACTGACCATGTCCTTTGCCTTACAAGAGCTTCTCAGTTTCCCTTTAATGGAGAGTTGCTCTCAGTTTCTGTGCTACTGATATTCTATTTAGGAATCAGTGTCCCATGCCAATGGATTAAAGGCTACATCACACTTTCTCTTATAGCATATTCAGTGTAACAGGATATATATTGAGGTCTTTGATCCATCTGGACTTGAGTTTTGTGCATGGGATAGATATGGACCTATTTGCATTCTTCTACATGTCAACATCCAATTATACCAGCACCATTTGTTAAAAATACCTATTTTTCCTTTGTACAATTTTTACTTCTTTGTCAAAAAATGGGTGTTCATAGGTGTGTAGATTAATGTTAGAGTCTTCAATTTGATTCCACTGATTCACTTGTCTGTTTTCATTACTATAGTTCTATAGTAGAACTTGAGGTCAGGAATGGTGATATCTCTGAAAGTTTATTTTACAGGATTGTTTTGCATATCCTGGGTTTTTGTCTGTCTGCCTATCTGTTTTTCTGTGTGAAGTTTTAACAGGACTGAACTCAGGTCTTCTGGCTAGTAAGGATATCAATTTACCCATATAGCTAGCCCCATCAAATAGTTATTTAATATGTATCTAGTTTATGGTATGCTACATATTTTATATCTTTTGAAGATTCCCTTTGCTGTAGCGTGCTTGAATGTATTAGGTGCTCAATAAATGATCACTGAATAGGACATTTGAGCACAAAAAAACTTTTTAAATGCTGTTTTCTCTACCACCAAGAGATGTCAGCATCAGAATATTGTTGCATTCATCAATGCCAAATGCAGTCATTCACTATTTCTGGTAAGTGCTAGGTTCTGTCTGGTCAGAAATCATTCCAAAAGCCTATGCTGAAGCTCCAATCTGCCTGCAGATAAGGGGTGACTGGTTCAGATCATGGGAAGACCTCATTAACCTCACAGAGTTCCCCATGGGATTCCTGTAGCACTTGTGCTCTTGAGATTCTGTGTCAACCTGCTATATTTCTGGAAACTGAAATTGGGACATACTGTCTGACAAATCTAAGTGTCAGGCCAGAGGCAGGAAGGAAAACGTGAAATTGGAGCTTTCTCAGAAACTTTGGAGTGGTTGACGATATTCTTTTTTTCTTTTTTCTATTTGGGTTCTTGGTGAATTTCAATGTCATTCCTCAACATGAGCATCTTTTCCTTAATCTCATCCACTCCATTCTATGCATTTTCTTCATTGCCCCTCTGTTCTAACCCTGAACTAATTCTCTGTGCTCTCTCATCTTTAAACTCTCAAATTTGTAATCTTTTTTGGATGACACATGATTTCCATAATCTCTCATCTTCCAAAGGTTTGTCTTCATAAGATATGTATAAACATTCATCTGGCATTTTCTGCAAAAGGAAACTCAATGCTTACCAAAAGCAAATTTATTTTCAAAAATTTATCATCTAGAGTGTTCCAGATCTCATTCTATGAACAAACTTCTGCTGTCTAAGCTAAATAAGATGCATCTATTAACAAGTCTTTGGAGCAGTTAACAATTGCATTGCCTTGAGATTTATTTTCTTCAAATTAAATATTATTTTTATTTAATTTCACTAAAGTCATATTCTCATTACCTTTATAATGCTTTGTAAAGATTGTATGTTCTTATGAAACCTTTGCTAGTGTAGAATGGTATCATTGTTGTGATCATGACTATTACATCACCAACATTAATACATTTACATACCGAAAATTTTGACTAAATGCTTCCATAAAGTACCTCATTTAATCATCATAGAAACCTCACAAGATGGCCCTTCTTGTCACTCACATGTTGCACATGAGCAAAGTACTACTTTGGCTACAATTTGCCAAAGGATGCACAGCTCAAAAGCAATAAAACTGAAATCAGAAAATTATTTGATTTTTAAGCTCAGGCTCATAACATTACCTTGCTAGATATTAACTTTATTGATTAGTTATAGCAGTGCAAACTTTTGAGCTCCTTATAGACATCAGTTTAATCTTTTATACTGGGGTGACTGTGGGTCAACTCACAGTGTCCTTATTGTTCTACCTTCTCTAATGACAGCCTTCTAAGTACATTTTATATTATCAGAAGGGAATATTTAAAGAATGTGAAAGTGTGAGAGAGGCAAGCTAGATGGATGTTTCCCTATTCATCACTCCTAAAACATATTACAGCCCTGGAGACATAATCACACAGCAAACTTGCCATATCTCTAGCCATTATAATCTTTCCACCCATTCCTCTGCAATGATCTTAGAACATTAGGTATAGTTGTCTCACCATGAGGTCTCAACAACAAGGCTTCTCAAACATGATTCTTACCAAGATGATAACAACATACATGCAAACATGGAAACTGAAAACTCATGAGGCTGCAACACTTGACAGAGACCTACAGGCAACCAAAGAATACTGAGAATAGGAGAAATAATAGTCTTTCCTAGCTAAGAGCAAACTAAATGATCATTCAGTACCAACTGGTTAAACCTAAACACACACACACACACACACACACACACACACACACACTATTACATGGATTGAACAGCTTGTATTTACATATTTAATAATACATATATCAACACTTTAAAAAAAGGTCATGAATATGAAAAGGCAGTTAGTGTACTAGGAAGAGTAACAACAAAAACAAGTAAGGGGGAAAGTATATAATTTTATTATAATCTCAAAAATTATAATTAAAAATATTACTGTGCTCTTTGGACACTAATCATTACTTATGAGGCGACTATGGGCTAGGTAGGCATTGGTAGTCCTCCTCTATCCTTGAGAAGGTCTGTAGTTCAGGATTGAGTCATGATTCCCATTGAAGATACCAAGTTTAGTCTGTTATTGTTTTATTAAATATTCTCAAAGATTTCATTAAGTTTTCACCAAAATGTCATAAAATAGGGACTGTTGCCACCTGTAGTAATACAAATGAGAAATCAGAGTCCATACTGAATAGACAGTCTTTCATCAAGTATTAATTAGATTTGGAAGCTATATTTTCTGACTTGTAGCAAGCACGCACTTTCTGTAACACCAGGCTATATGGGCTCAACTCAGCTGTTCCTTGATGTATTTGAAGACAATGTTAGAATCTGTGCTCCTCAATCTCATCACTACCACTCTCTAATGCATCCAAACTCAGAGAACCATTAAAATGTTCTTATGCAAGAAGGCACCTAGAGATTCTCTTCCATATTCATATGTTCTAGGTTAGGCTACATTTCATGTTAAAGTGCCAAAATGTGGTTTTGGGATTACAATCCCTTGAAAGAACTGTATTAAATTCTATGTAATTTTAACCTACTGTTTTTACACAGAGCCATCACTTTATGGAACAAAGAAGGAAAACAATGAATTAGGTTAATTAATTATAACAAGGTGGCTGTTAGTAATAACCACAGATTACAAAAATGGATGTTTGTCCTTAAGCTAAGCATTGTCTTAAAGGTATATGAACATTATTATCTTTGAAATCTTTATATTTTACTGGTGAGTTTTAGCCAGAGTAGTCCCACATAGCTCAGAATATCTATAAGTTCATTTCATGATCTTCCTGTGTCAGTTTCTTCACAAGGATAACTAGGATTAACCACTCCATAAAGCCTCTTATTGAACTGCTAAGTAGCCTGGGAAGGTATAGGTTACTATTTTAAATGAAACTCTTAAAAATCAAGACATAGTGGGGCAATCTTAGATACTCTAAGCCTCCTAGTAAATAACCAGTCCTAGCATCTTTACTATTCTGAGTTTGAATATTAAAAAAATAGTTTTAATTTTATGGGAAAGGGCTTGAAAGAAGGATAAGAAACAGACACAAAATTACTATTCAGAAGGTTTCAAAAAACATGCTGTACTCAATAGATGGAATTATTATGTACAGATAATAAACAGCAGAGAATATGGCTTGAATGGCTGAACACTCCAGGGAGGTTCAGATTTAAATGAGAAGTGAGGAAAAAAAAAAAGAAATTGGGTTTCAATTTATAGATAATCATTAGCTGGTGCTAATAAAGTTTTCTTTTAAGATGCTTGTAGTTGTTTCTTAGGTTAGCCCTAAATTATAGGCTGAGTAGATGCATTGCCATAGAATGACAAAGCAGAGATAAAGGCCAGTAGTGCTAAAGGTCATATCAAAAGAATTGCCACAAAATTTCATTATCATAAATGGTAAAGAGTAGTCATTACTTGTTTCTATCAAAGGCACAAAGCTCTGTTGTTCACATGCCAGAAAAGACACTGTAGAATTTTCCTGGATGCTGTCGATAAACATTGGCCAAAGGTTTGTGAAACCAGGAGCAGTGAAAAAAAAATCCGTCCTCCATTTAGTACATATGATTCCTGCTATGTGCCCTTCACCTGTAGAATCTATTGTATGTGATATATCCTCTGTATGTTTTAGGTAGTACCCCGGAGAAAATAGAATCTCAAAGGACTTAGATGACTTGCTCATAGAATAATGACTAGTAAGAAACAGACAGATATATTGATCATGAGAGTCAAAGATTAAGCCAGACTTTTTCAACCTGCCTTGATCATGTGGGTACAGGGTGACAATGGACAGTCACTCTGCTTTTAAAAATGCAGAACTTCCTTAAGTTTCTATATTGCTTTTTCTTTTTTCTTTATTTTGACATAAAATAAAGATTAATGATGCAAACTGGGTGTTGTCTGATGTTCTGTAACTCTTATATTGAACTTTTTTTTTCTACAGAAGATTGTCTAGCTGTCCTCTTTCTTTTGACTGGCTACCTATGTCCTCCTCCCCCAGACCAACTTTTTACTTTTCAGTATATATAAAGTATAACATTGATTGAAGATGAAAGAGAATTCTTGTCTTCGAGAATTTGTCTTTACCATTGCAAAACCCCATCCTTTCTCCTATGTGTACACTCATACATCATTTGTTCTAATTTGAGTCAGAGGATAACACAATGACAGGAAAATTAAAAGACTCTGACCTGAACATGTCACACAGTGCTGATGATTTCCATCAACTCTTCGCTACTGCTAATCAGCACATTTGAACATTAGCTAAAGTTGGAACTTTTTAACTAACAACACATTCAAATAACTATTAATTGAAAATTGCAGTAATGCCACCTTTAAAAATTGTAATTGATATCCGAGATTCATTATGGTAAGTGGCTTTGTAGGTTTTATTTTATTTGATCACTTATAAGCATCTCCTAGTTGTTCATATGAAGAAACTATGTTTATCATAATTCACATGCTTCATCATATTCAGCCCAACTTTGTGTTTAAATGTAGAATGGCAAAGAAGAACTGAAAACCAAGAAGTGCCTAGGGGTAGAAGGAAAGAGTAACCATTGACAGCAAAGCCAGGATTCCCTACAGCTCTAAGAGTGTGATCATGTAATCTCCTTCACTAGCACTTCCCATATTTATATTCTTATGAATGATGAGAGAATGTAATCCTACAAAAAAAAGCCAGCAGAATCCACTATGGCTTCAAAATCCTACAGACTTGTCCCCACTGTCCTTTTTAGATCTGAAATATGCGGTCCCCATTCTTTTGTTTTAAACACAGATATTGTCACCAGTTTCTCACATGAAGGTAGTGACCATGGAACTAGAAAAAAGCAGATCTAGGGTATTCTAACCTACTATACTAATAGTTTGGAGGATAAAGATCATCCCACGGCCACAGTTAGATCCTATCAAATCAGTTCTAAACATAATGTTCCCTGATTTTTCACCACTAAATTTAATTGTCATCTGTTCTTACCTCAATCAAAAGAGGCAGTAATAAAGAGTCTATAAATCATCTCTCCATTTTCCTATGACACTGGGTGACTCCAATATTGAAAAGAAACCTATATGTCAGGAATTTTGCTCAAAGTCAATACATTTTCAAAAGAGCCATAAAATATTTCCACAAAATGATCTCAAGAGGTTGTCACATAGATTATAGTAATAAAAATACGATGGACCCTTGAGTCAAAAAAAAAATTAGGTACAAATGTCAGCTTTGTCATTTTCTGATTTGTTCTAAACAAACCTCAGTTTATTCCATTATAAAACATTAGTAACATCCACTACAGAAGCTCAGCAGAAAGACTATATAATATGATACCCACTGGATAGGACCTCAATGACTAATACTTCATTCATCACTACCACCACCAAAATCATCTTCAAATTTAGAAACAATAAATGTCATCTCTGAGCCCAGTTCACAATTGAAATTGTGCATGGATCAGAAACACAAGAAAGGAGATGTGTTTCGGAGAAGAGTTTAAGAGCATCTACTACATGTTCTGGCTACTTCATGGTAGGCCTCTGAAGGGTCCTTTGAACCTTCTATTTAACATGTTTAATATTTTTGTTCCAGTGATCCTTAAGTTCCTATTCCATAGTCAGGATTCCGTAAGTCAGGAATCCTAAACACAGGAAACAGAAAAGGTCTATCTATTCAAGGCCATACCTCATCAGCTGAAGAGTTGGTCATGTACTGCAGATCTTTATGAAACTCTCATGAGATAGATATGTAGTCCATGTTCCAGAGTGGCTAAGCAGGACAGAGCTGCAGATCTCAGGAGCATCAGCCTTCCAATTAACTATTTTCAATATCTAGCTTTGAAATAAGATATCTCCAGCCAAAGAGTTACAGGATAGGGACCACAGAATATACTCAAACACAGAAAAGGGAAAGGAAGCAGATTGTATGCACATATGAACCAAACCATGAGGCCTAAAGGCTTGACATGTGTTGTTTCACTTGTGTCTTGGAACAGGTTACAGAGAGGAATACAATCATTCCAATCTTATAAAGGAGAAAAATAAAGTTTGGGGAGATCAGATTTGTTTAGAGTTTCAAGGCAATTGCAGGCACTGAGATTCATAATGTAGAATTAGATTCCTGTTAATTTTTGATAGAGTCTGCACAGGGAAGACATCAGCAATATTCTTGTTCTGCTTGGTTCTCTGCATGCATGTTTACCATCTCAGCCTCTGCAGGAGCAAAGAACCATAACAAACTGGGGCCTGAGGCACAGCTCCTGGGGATGTTTTAGCATTCATACACTCACTCTCTGGCAAAGAAAAGTATCTAAGCCTCTGCAGGGCACAGACGATGATGTCCTTTCAGGAGGTCAGGGATATCAGCTACAAGTAAATGGAGATGCTATTAAGATGAACATTCTCATCTCTTGCTCTTTTAACTTAAGCAGCATATTTTCTGTTCCTCTAACCTATTCCTCATTCTTTAGACTGCTAACATTTCCACAAAAGCACACTGGCATTGTGTTTAAACAGCCATCTGGAGGCAAACAGCTCTGCCTTTAGATTTGAGCCAGGAAACCATAAAAGAAAACTGAAAATTAAAAAAAAATGAATAAAAAAACAAGATAAGAAAAAAATATTCTGTGAACTGTTTCTGCCCAGAGGCACATAACACAGTGTTTCTAGCCATTTCAGATTGACACTTCAAACCTGAAACTTTCCAGTCTACCTCTTATATATACCACCTCCAAAAATCCAATGGCAGTTTTAGTGCAAAGGATTCTCTATTCTTTTAATTTCTAAATTGTTTGCATGTCATTCCAATGACTAAGGTCTGTGTAGAAAAAGAAGAAGAAGAGGATGGAGGAGAAAGAGGAGTAGAAGGAAATGAAGAAGAAGAAGAAGAAGAAGAAGAAGAAGAAGAAGAAGAAGAAGAAGAAGAAGAAAATTAAAATTTTAAAATTGTGTATGATTGTAGAACCTAAATTGAAAAACAGGTGCTACCATTATTGACTGGATAACCTTGAGCAAGCCTTATCCTCTGCAGACATCCTGCCATCTCATCACTACTAGGATAAAATTCCATTCATTTAACAAATACTGAGAGACCACACAGCTCTGGACACTGTGATGTCAAGGGCTGCAATGTCCTGCAGAAAAATAGGCCTCTAAATAGAGGGTCAGAAGTTAGTTCAGAATAGAAACCCTTAATTCTTACTTGAGAGTCATATGATGGTTACCAAGGGCTGAGGCTGGGCATGTGTACATAAATTTACTGAGTAGAAAATAGGTGATGTGTGGTTTATAAGATGATGAAGCAGGATAGCACCACCCATAAAGTAGATTGGTGAAGATACCAAGAAGATGTAATACAGTCCAAGCAGAAGTGGGCCGAGAGGTAGGACAGAGATCATGAAGGAAGCTATGGTCTCTTACAAGGAGATAAAACTATATTGTAGATGGTATCTCCAGGCCTTTTATGAGACAGCTTTCTCAGCACTTTTCAATCTTAAAACATCCTTATTCAATCACATTGTCAGCAAAATGTAGTTAAGTATTAAGATGAGTGCTGGAGACACAGCAGGGACTTTGTAATCCCAAAGTTGTCAGGACCCGAGGACCCTGTGGCAAAGAAATTGAAATATGCTTCTTAAGGCAGCATGAGGAAAGCATGTGGGAGAAAGGGAGGAGGCTTAGCTGTAAGAGCAAGCTATAAGAATGCTGGAGGACATTTACATTAGAGGAGTCTAGAGAATGTCCTGTATAGATTTATAGCACACAAGGCTAAACTAAGCCATTCATTGTTCAAACACATAGACAGGGACAAACATATGTCACTCAAAATGAAGCAGACATGATTTGGAGAAAAAAGAAAGAGAACAAGGATTGTGATAGATGAGTTATAAAAAGCTGTATCAACTTTGGCTTTCAGCTTTCTGAGTTATTCTGTCCTCTGAATCTCTAGTGACTTGCTTCTCTTGGAAGGAACTCAGCCATAGTTTCAAAATATTATATGCTATGTTAGACTACAAAAGTGAGACACTCTACTGTGGAAAAGTCTACCTGCCAAAGTGCTGAGTGTGGCCTTTGAGTATTACCTCTCAAGAAATGGCATCCCACTAATAAATACACAGATTGGCTACAAAGCAGATCTTCCCTCCGTAAGTATTGATGATGACTGTCTGGGTTCATAGCTTCATAGAAATCACTGAATTTATAGATCTATGAAGAAGAAATCCAGTGATTTCTATGAAAAAGAAATCCAATGATTTCTATGAAGAGAAGAAATTCTTTAACAAATGGACCAATGACAACCCTACCCTTGACCAAGGAAGGCTCAGAGAATGTTTTAAAAGAGAAGACAGAAGAAATTTAAGAGCCAGAGGTTGGAAAGTGTGAAATATCTGGACAGGACATGGGTATCACAACCATGAACTTATAACAGCTATGGTTACTTCTGTAAGTTCTACACAAAATCATAATCCTAACATAGATGGAGTAGGAAACCTCTGGTCCTACATTTTACTAAAATGCTTTTGGCAATGAGTAGTTTCTTGTGGAGAGAATATCCTTTGATGATGTGGCACCTGATAGGATTTCTTTGCTCCAGTGGATGATGTCACATTCATGCATATATGGCAGTACTAACTGCATTTCTTGAGTTATTGGTTGGTATATATAATGGGAAGAGACACAGGGAAAGGGACATTTGTGTGTGTAGTGTATATGATTACATTTTATTGAATACATGTATAGAAAATCAAAGAATAAAAAATAATATTGTGAGATATTTATAAATGTTTATTGTTCCAAGTTGGTAATTTTCAGGAGACTTCTTATAACAGATAGCAATAGATAGATAATATCAAGATCTAAAAACATGAAAGAGGCTAAAAAGTTCTTATCTCTAGCTGGAAGCTCACAGATCTTCAATTCTAAAAGAGATTATTGGAAAAAGACTATTCCCAAGTACATGATCTGTGTCACATCTTGGGTAAGTCACAAGATCGTGAGACTTGGATAACACTGGTTTGCTATTTTACACTTGTACGAGCTAAGAGTTTGGAATTTACTTAACAAAACCAAGGACCCTTTGCCGAGAAAGAAATGAGTTAGTTGCTTTCTTTTATCTCTACAAAGACTTTTCCATCTCTCTGTGGAAAGATTCTTCATTCATACATCAGTCTCAGAAGTGAAGCCAATGACACAGGGATACTGCATGTTCTGAAATCAGGGAAATTATGTTTAAAATTCAGCTCAATGATTTCTTAACACAGTGAACGTAGGGATTCAATGAAGAAGAAGAAGAAGAAGAAGAAGAAGAAGAAGAAGAAGAAGAAGAAGAAGAAGAAGAAAGAACATGGCCCTTAGAGTCCCATAGGGATGGGATCAAGCATGGTCACTGTTCATTAGTAGTTGAGGACACTGGTACAAGCAGTCTTATCTTTCAAAGCTTCACTGTTCAAATTTAGAAAACAGAAGTAATTAAAATACTCACTTTGCAAAACTACTTGAGTTAAATCAAGTCTTCTAGCACAATGGCTTATGATAAGAAAAACTTGATAACTGTCAGCTAATAGCCTTCAAATGTAACTTCTTCACACTTTTTTGTACAGATAAATGTAAGTAGATGTTTGGTATACCCTTGGAATACAGTGACTGATAGCCACTTTACTTATTATTATTATTACTTACCATTATGTTGTACTTATCATATAATTATGATTATTGGCAGATAATATTGCTCTGAATACAGGCCCTAGACACTGTGTGTTCAGTTTCTCCAAAATGAGAGAGCTTACAGCAGTGGTGCATTCAAGTCACACATTTTTAAACAGTTATAAAAATATCTCTTACTCACCCCCAGGGGTGAAACTCTCAGTTTCTTGGACTGAGATGGAGGGGCATAGCCAATTGCACCATGCAAGAGGAACTGTACAAAGATATCATCAAGGTACATATGCCAACAACAAGGCAATTGTGGTTCCCTAAGTAACTATAATTCAAGTGCTACACACACCTGCAGCTTCCTGCATGTATAGTTAAATTTACGGGAAAGCAATAATAGTAACAGCATCACCACATATTTATTTATAAAATGCCCACACCTGAACAGCCTAAAGAGCTAAAATAGAAGCATCACTAAATTTTATAGAAATCTATGTATATATGTGAAGATGTGAATATATGTATGGATGTATTAGAATTGAAATAAGGATATAGATATGCTTACCGGGGTATAACAATAGCTCAGGGAAACATAACTACATGTTTCTACTTCCATTTCAATCATCAACCAGTACCAAGGCCAGCATCATTAAGAATTCTACTGCCTTCTTGGGTTTTCTAGAAGCAACTCAGAGAATGGAAAAATGTGCTTGCAAACTCAGGAGATCTTAGATTCCCAGATTTACAAATTTCTGGAGGCAGTACCTTGGACTTCTCATTTCTAACTTTGCAGCACCAGTTATTTGAGGTGATAAAACAGCATCATCAATCTAACTGTGGAAGATAGATATTCTTTTGTCCCTTGATTATTTTCTTTCTACTATTAAATATGAAGGACATGTTATCTCAAAATACCTTGCTTTTATAGACTATTAGCCATCTGGAAAATTAATTTAGTGAAATCCTATAAGCATGCTCTCCTAACAGATGACTCCATGATTTTTGAGGACAGAACTATGGTATGTTTTCTCTGATACAGAAACAAACATTACATATCTGCTACTTTAATACTATGTTAATGAAAAAATTGGTGAGAGAAAGAGTGGGTGAGTGGAAAAATCCCCAAAACTTTCATTTCCAGAGAATAGACTGTATAGAGGAATAGAGTCAGCCTTGCTTTTTTATTGAAGAGAAAAAAGTTGACAAGAATTTCTGTAGAGATATCACTTTGTCTGACAATGTCACAAAAGAGCTAACACACTTAAGTATGTACTCTGCATTAAAGGTACTGTAGTTATTCTGCAGAAGATTAAATTAAGTCAATATAAATGAAAATTTGTGTGCAAGATCACAAAACTCATAAAAATTTGAACCCAAGATGACTGACCTTAGGTCTCAACTCCTAAAACATTTTGTCACACTATATTCCATGTATAGCTTTCTGAACCATATCAGAAAACCCACAGGCAAAGTACAGGTTGAAAGAAATCCTGTCAGACATGGACAAGTTAAAGAAAGATTAGAGATCTGCACAATCAGGAAGTTTCCAATCTGATAGAGATGGGAGCCTGTAGACATTAAGCATTATTTATACTCTGACAAATGCTAAGACAAATAGGAAATTACAAGCAAATTGTTTTTGTTTGTTTGTTTGTTTAAAAGGAGTGCCTAAGCTTGGTCCGATCATGAAAGCTGGATGGATTGCTAACTTGGAGCTCAGCATACCTGAGCTGATGCCTGTTGATAATACTCACTGATGATGCAGATTAGACAATTTCCCTACTGGAAGGACATCCATTTGTCTTTAAAATGGAATCAATCTCTCCTCTCTCTCTCTCTCTCTCTCTCTCTCTCTCTCTCTCTCTCTCTCTCTCTCTCTCTCTCCCAGTATCCTCAACTACTAACTAGTGTGTGTGTGTGTGTGTGTGTGTGTGTGTGTGTTTTAGGATACTTCTTCTCAGAGATGAAATACTCAATAAACCCTTAGTACAACCTGGAATTATTATTATTATTCCCTTATTTTTTGTACGCTTTCCTTTCTCCTCATTTTACTATTAAATATCTTTAGTTGCACTGAACATTCATGACATTTTGCCTTGGAAGAAGAACTTCTCAAATCTCAGAGCAATATTTCATCCTAGCAGTTGGCTCTGGCTATCTGAAGATCTTTAATAGTAAACAGAATGCTTATGTTTCTACAACGGTCTAATGTGCATGCTATTTGCTACATGTCCACTATGCCTCTTAAAAACAGTTAACAATAAACCTCAAATTTTACCTATTCTTCTAACAGCCTTGAAGGAAAGCTTTGCTCTGGATCCCAAAGACCAAGGTTAGAGTTTTAACTCCATAGTCAGTAGGTGTATTGAAGTAGTACACATTTTCTTTGTCAAAGTCCAAAGCTTAGTCACTGCAGTTCACCATTAAAATTTATTTCCCTCATTCTTCAGATAGAAATGAAATACTATACCTGCCAAATGGGTGGCTGTTCAAATTCATGCAATACCATGCATATCTGAAAAAGGGCCATATGCATGGTGAGTGCCCGGGCTAGTTTTATGTCAACTTGACACAAGCTGAAGTCAGCTGAGATGAGGTCACCTGGATTAAGAAAATGCTCCAGAAAATTAGTTTGTATGCAGACCTGTAAGACATTTTCTTAATTAGAGATTGATGAGGGAGGGCCCAGTTAATTGTGGGTGGTACCAGACCTACACTGGTGATCCTGAGTTCTATAACAAAGCATGGTGAACAAGCCAAGAGAATCAAGCCAGTAGGCAGCTCTCTTCCATGGCCTCTTGATTAGCTCCTGGCTGCAGGTCCCTGCCATATTTGAGTTCCTCTTCTAACTTCCTTTGATGGTAAACAGTGATATAAAGGAGTATAATCCAAATAGAACCTTTTCCTTCCCAACTTGCTTTTGGTAGTGGTGTGTCATCATAGCAAGAGTAACTCTAACTAAGACAGTGAATGTTCAATGTAAGTATCCTGACTTGAGAATCAATAAATAAGACTTTCTGTGAAGTCTTCAGAGGAACTGATTCTGTGTTAGGGCATGGAATAAACTGACATTGTAAAAAAAAAAATAATAATCACTACCTTTCTTCACTACATCCTCTCCATAACAAAGCATAAGTTACATCTAAAATTCAGCTAAGTTCCTGTTCTATTTCTACATTTCTCTTTTTGGAAATATAACTTCCTTCCAGACCTGCCTTGCCCTGATACCCACGGGTTTTATTATTTCACTCATCTGCATTGGATCACAAGGAGAAGACCACTCTGTTCACAGGTGTTCTCTTTACATACAGATGATGCAGATGTGTCTGAAGCATCTAGCTTGAACAATTGACATGCAGAAGAAAGTCAAATGGGTAGATTCTGGAGTTAGTGGGAGGCTATAAACCTTGTATTACAAATGCACATTGTGACTTGTATAAATTGTTAATGGCAGTTTCTCGCTGTCGCTTGCTTACATTCCTGAACAAGGTAATAGATACTGTCATCCATTCAGTGGTAATGTTACAGTGGGTGAACGGAAAGAAAAAAAAAACCCAAATTCATAGTTCACTAAAGATATTCCTACCAATATCCAAAGACAAAAAAAAAAAAAAAAGAAAAGTGGAGTGTTTGAGGAAAGAATGGATAAAAAGTAATATTTGGAGACTTAATATGTGCATAGAGTAGAGTAATTTCTATATTTATATGGTTTTGATTAACTCTCTTTTTCAGCTTCTTATTGTTTTTTTAAAATAAGCAAAACATTCAGGATAGCACAAAAAACCTATATAGTATTAAAATTTCTCTTTTGTATAAAATACATAAAACATAAAAGACAAAATGTAAAGCTCCTCAAGCCAGGTTAGGCTCAGCTAGAGAAGAAGAAAGCACAGTAGGTCACAGCTAATGTCCATGGATATACTATGGCCACCACAAATTTCCGCTAAGCAATCCTTCTACAGTCAAGCCAGAAGGTGTGTTTGTGTGTTTGTGTGCTTGCGTGTGTGTTTTAAATCACTTTATTCATCCCTCATCTTTTAATGAGAAAAGAATGTTTTTGCTTAAAGTCCACTAGTGAATGAGTACATCTCCTGCTTATCCTTCTGGGTTTATGAGACCTCACTCAGGAGGATTCTCCATATCCATCCATTTGCATGAAAATTTTAGTATATAATTTGTTCTTACTGCTGAGTAGTACTCTTTTGTGTAGATGTACCACAGTTTGTTAATTGATTCCTCATTTGAGGGGCATCTAAGTTGTTTTCAGTTTCTTGCTATTACAAATAAAGCTGCTATGAACATAATTGAGCTAATGCTTTTGGGTTGTGAATGTGCATCATAGGGTATATGCCCAAGAGTGGTACAGCTCGACCCTTAGGGAGAGTGATTCCCTAAGAGATTACTATATTGCATTTCAGAGTGGCTGAACCAGTACACTCCCACCAACAATGGAGGAGTGTTCCCTTTGCTCTACATCCTCTGCAGCATAGGCTGTCACCTGTGCCAATGCACTGGAGGGTATTTCCCACTTTCTTCACCCTGATACTCAAGCCACTCAAAGATGCAACTAAGAATTAGAACTATAGACCAATCTCCCGCATGAGCATTGATGCAAAAATAGTCAACAAAATTCTGGCAAACCGATTACAACAACATATAAAAAAAGTCATCCAATATGATCTAGTAGTCTTCATCCCAGAAATGTAGGGAAGGTTCAACATAGGAAAAACCATAAATGTCTCATACATCATATAAACAAGCTGAAGGAAAAAAACCACATGATTATATCCTTAGATGCTGAAAAAGCCTTTGACAAAGTCAAACACTCCTTTATGATAAAAGTCCTGGAGAGATCAGGAATACAAGGAAAATTCCTAATATAATAAAGGCAATTTACAAGAAGCTACTGGTCAGCCTCAAACTAAATGCAGAGAAACTCAAGGCAATTCCACTGAAATTAGGAACTAGACAAGGCTATTCCCTCTCCCCTTTTCTATTCAATGTAGTTCTCCAAGTTTTAGCCAATGTAATAAGAGACCAGAAGGAGATTAAGTAGGTTAATTTGTAAATAGATACAAATTGGAAAGGAAGAAGTAAAACTATCTCTATTAGCAGATGACATAATTGTGTATATAAGTGGCCCACAAAATTCTACCAGGGAACTTCTACATTTGATAAACACCTTCAGCAATGTAGCAGGATACAAGATTAATTTAAAAAAATCAGTAGCCCTCCAATACACTAAAGACAAAGAGGCTGAAAAAGAAATAAGGGAAACATTACCCTTTATAATAGCTGCAAATATCATTAAATAACTCAGTGTAACTATAACCAAAGAAGTAACAGTTATGTTTGACAAAAATTTTAAATCACTGAAGAAGAAATTGAAGAGAATATCAGAAAATGGGAAAGATCTCCCATGCTTCTGGATAGGTAGGATCAACACAGTACAAATGGCAATGTTACCTAAGTGCAATTCCCACCAAAATCCCAACACATTTTTTTACAGACCTAGAAAGAACAATACTAAATTTTATTTGGAATAACAAGAAAGCCATGATTGCCAAAACAATTTTACTCACAAAAGAACCTCGCGAGGCATTACCATCCCTGACTTCAAGTTATACTGTAGAACTATAGTAATAAGAACACCCTGGTGCTGGCATAAAAACAGATTTGTGGATCAATGGAATAGAATTGAAGACCAAGACATTAACCTACACACCTATGAACTCCTGATTTTTGACAAGAGGTCAAAAATATTCAATGGAAAAAAGACAATATCTTCACCAAATTGTGCTTGCATAACTGGATGGCAGTGTGTAGAAAGATGCAAATAGATCCAAGCCTATCACCCTGCACAAAACTCAAATCCAAGTGGATCACAGACCTCAACATAAACCAGCTCCGCTGAACTTGATTGATTACCCTTCTTTATAGCACAGTTTATTTTCCTAGTGAGAATGAAAAAGATATCAGGGAAAACAGCCCCACATGTCTAAGACTACTGAAATTGTAGGAGGTGGAGCTGGGTGAAGTTTGGGTTTGTTTAACACTTGCAATACAATGAGAAACAAAGCTTCACTTGAAGCATTTTCTGCAGGGCTCCCCCTAACTTGTACTTACCAGTTGCCTTACCTGTACCCAATAACATCCTTTAGGTTCCTCAAGGTGTCCTCTGCTTTGATCTAGATAGCAGTAGATCATCTTTATCCCTCAGGCTAGAATAGTAACATTTCCTTTAGGCCATATCTTTAAGCCACACACATCAGCTAAATGGGTGTTTTCTTGCAATGGAACTTTAATATCACTGAGTAGATACCCCCTTGTATTACTCTCTGGCTCAGAATCTTCCATGGAGCTTTAAAAAAATACAGTTATTCAAACCCTACCTGTAATTCATCAAATAAGGAATACAAGTTATGATTCAAAAGCAAAGTCAAGGCAAATGATTCAAAAGCAAAGTTCTTTTACCCTAGAATTATTTACAGCTGCTGCTATAGATGGAGAATCAGAGAAAGGTCTATTAAAACCGAAGTGAGTCAAAGTGTGAAAATAAATGATGGTTGAATGCTCACCTAAATAGACTATTTACACTATATTTTCTAAGGATAGACTCAGAGAACATCATGGAAGAAACTCGTAAGAAATGTCTTAGTCAAGGGACAGGATAAAGAACTGCAAAATGATATCTCAGGCCATGACACTATCGCGGCAAATATGCTCTCATAGCAGTCATTCTATACTGGGACTATATAAAACTGGGCCTATCAACAGTCTATCATATGCAAAGTGTATTCTTTAAAATTTCTTAAACTTAAAAAAAATAGGAGTAGGAATATTCACGTTTCTTTTTTTTTTTTTTTAAACTTTATTTATTTATTTATTTGCCTTGGTGTTTGCCTGGAACTGGAACTACAGACAGTTGTTAGCTGCCATGTGGGTGCTGGGAATCGAACCCGGGTCCTCTGGAAGAGCAGACGGTGCTCTTAACCACTGAGCCATCTCTCCAGCCCAATATTCACGTTTCTTAAGGATAATGGGGTAACCAGGTTTATGGATAAAACCAGAAACTTAATCTGTAGTCACATGCAGAAAAAAGAGGGGCCAAGCTAGGTTCTAAACTACTGCTTTTCCTATTGCCATGCATCAGGCATACCAAGGTGGAGGTTAATGAGGTGGTTGGTGATTTCAGGTTTCAGGAGCTACCCAACCCTGTTATACTCCTTTGAGATTAAGTGCAAGCGTCATAGAACAGCTTTAGAACTTAACCAAATTAATTTATATACATTTTCATCATGTAGTTACTATGTCAAGTATAACTCTAATTCAAATATACCACATAGTAAAGCATTAGCTAGGTCTATTCTTAAAAAAAAAAATAGTTTTTATTCTTGTCACCCTTAAGGTACTCTTATTCAGTTTACAAAAATCACCTTGGTCTCATCTGGCCACCTGCATTTCTAAGAATAATATTGTGTCACTTTGGGGATGCACTGTATGACAAATCAATTTTTATAGTGTAGCCTGGGAACATTACCCCCTGTGTATACTCTATGATGTTTTGTGAGAAAGTACCCCGAGTATGAGTTTTACACATAAATTTCTGGCAGCACAGTGGGCTACTAGTTTGGGGTCCTAGAGGTTGTAGGAAAAGCTTACTAGGGATCTGAGGGACCATAAGGCTACAGGAGCTAGACACAAGCAGAGCCAGCTGAGAGCTATAAATAGCATGCTAAGTCACTCTAACAAGCTTCCTACCCACTGCGGTCTCTCCAGCTTCTCTTTTGGAAACATGAAAGCAGCTGAAAGGATTGTTTTCCCGGGAGCTTTTTGGCTGCCCTGAGCGTGTCAGGGGAGTTTGCTATTTCTAATTATCTCCCTTTATGTTCAGGCCGAGACTTGTTAATACAATAAAGTGGCGTTTCCAGGACACGCTCACAATGCTGAAACATCTCAAGGTGTTTTACAAGCAGAAGATCATGTTAAATCAAATCAAATAGCAATTAAAGATTAACACTGCTGTTAGAGAGCTGTTAGCATGGTCCAGCAGGGGCCTCTGGGATGGTCTGGCTTTCCTGGGAGATGCTATAGTATAGCTCATATTCATTCTGCTTTGTGAGGAGGGGTTGCAATTAAGCGTCTTTGCCCAAATCTTGGGGTTCCATAAAATCCCCATTAGATAGATTCTATGTGTAATTTCAGATTACTTCTGATATTTCAAGCAGAGAAACTCCTATAGTGGAAGGTAGGCCTTATATCACCTAGATTAAGAAGTATAAGGTACTTGGGGTGCTAACCAGAACGCCCACTTTCTGGTGTATAGTTGCTGTCTAATTTCTTCAAACTTTATCTCTACTGTCTACTTATGGGTTGAAGTGAGCCATCCAAAAGATGTCCATTTGGAAGCATGAAGTGAGACTCTATTTGGGAAAGGGGTTTTTATAGATGAATATAAGTTCACTCTCAGAAGCGGAGATCATTCTTGATTTAAGATAAGCTCCAAATTCAATGTCTAGGTCCACTTTTAAGGCAGTTTGACGATGGAAACTAAAGCACTGGCTTTACACTAAACAGACACGGGTAGGTCCTCTAATCTCACTGTATAGTAAGTGATTAAATATCTCTAAACTTTAAGGTCCCTTCTTTTACATGTGATTTAAAGGATTAAATTAGAGTCAACAGAGATTGTTCAGTAATTAAAGTCACTTGCGTTGTTCCAGAGGACATGAGATCAGTCCCCAGCACCCACATAGGGTGGCCTATAAGCACCTTTAACTTCAGTTCAAGGGTGGCGTCACTGATGTCCCATGCTGAGGTCTGCATGTATCCACTCACATATGGCAAATATTTACATAGACAGATGGTCATACAAATAAATAAAAAATTAAGCTTACAAAATAATTAAATAAGTCAATATTCATATTTGGTACAACAGTTCTTTTTACAATGCCATCTTTCCTACTTTACAAATTAAGAGCTTGAAATGAAGGAAAGTAAATAGTTGAGAGTGGTAATGACAGGAAGCATCATTGCTAAGCTTTGGACTTAGATATTTTCAAGAATGTGCTCTTCAACTTCCCATTCACTTTCCCAAGTCTCCCTGCTGCACCAGCAAGATTTCCCCAAAACCGTTTACTGAGTGGCAGAGAAATAATTTCACTGTTTTCAAGAATGAAACCTTTTCAGAGTAGCACACACCTTTGAATTTGTTTTGTTCAGTTTTTCAGCTCCTTGGGAGGCCTGTAAATCCACATCTAATACAGACTCCACAAGTCTCAGCTGGTTTGAGACACTGTGAATCCCAGTGCTGGGAGTATGAAAACAAATGTCTTCTGCCTAAGCCATCATCTTTCAATTACAGATCACTCTCTCTATTTGCAAGCACTTTCATTTAGATAGAAACATTTTTGCTGCCCAGTGGTAGGTGTAGCAGACGAGATGGCCCTGGGAGAGAGGACATGAAGATATGAGGAAAGACTGATTCAGATACAGTGGAAAGAAAAGAACAATGGAATTCTCAGAATAGACACTGCACACCAAGTTCAAGTATGTTTATTAAAATATAATCTTAGAGGTTCTAACCCTATGGTCCTCTGGATCAGCATTTAAGCCATTCAGGGGTAGTTTCTAGAGTTGTGGGATAAGATGAAGATGATTTAATGCAAAATTTAGTACTGATAAAACTATGGTACATGAATTCATCAGTCAAAATTGGATGTGCATTCTCTTCTTTATGGCAGGTTCTGGGGATGGTAGATAAACCAAAACCAGTTGTGCATTAAAATTAGATGTTGTCACTAATGTTTCTCAGCAAAAGAATGGCTAAGCAAAATATTTTCAGTTTGGATTTAGTTGTCTTCATTATTCCAGGCTTTGGTATCCTAAGTTTTAAAGGTTGGAGATATGATGAAATGGAGATTTTCAGGTAAGGGAATATAGAATTGAACTTGATATGGGAAAATGAGAAAAGCAATGGCTAAAGAGATGAAAAAAAGACCAAGAGGACATCTAGAATGGAGGCAAGGAAGAGTAAAGAACATGAAGATAGAAGCAGAGAAAGTGTGAAAAAATAAGGAAAGTCAATGTACAATAACACATCAAAAATTCATATAAGACAAAAGGCAGAATCTGCATCAATGCAAGTGTGGGCTTAGCTTACTGTACAAATGTTCTCTTACACCCGTGATGTTTGTAGCCATGAAGTCCAAGATTATTATTTGGGTCTTCAACTCCCATAGGACCAAGCTTGACTGAACTTTACCTCCCTTCACTCAGCCCAACTTTGTGCCTACACAGCCCTCCACCAGTGTACTTCCAGATCTTATCAGATTCAGTCTATTCCTTTGAGACATAATGTGTTTCAGGAAATGCTGCCCCTCCCCCATTTCCTCTTCCTAACATCCACTGCTTATTCCTGGCAGGAGAACAAGATCTTTTTTGTTGTTACCATGGCATGCATAGAACCCTTGATGTTATTTATCACAAAGCTGTAAATCTCTATACTTATGTCACCCTTCTTTCTCCAACAGAAAATAAATTTACTCTATATAAATTTCCCAGGGCCAGGAACTGGGTGTGATTTATCTTCCATCTCCAGTGCCTACCACAGGGATAGGAGGTAAGGAATAGAATATCTCCTCAATACATGGCTGATGGATGCATGACTAATGAAAGAATAATTGGACAAAGTATTCCTCTTCTCAAAAGAGGAAAATCTTGTGTGAATCACCACATGGGGGCACTCCCAGGTAGTTCTATTATATGGGCTCTGGGGAGACCAAATAGAGTAGATTTTTTTTTTCTCTTCTACCAGGACATCAGCAAAACAGAGAAGGTACAAATAACACTGAACTGCATAGATACTTGCAGGTTTCAACAGGTGAGGCAGAGAATGGACCAAAGCTTGCCATACAGGAGTAAAGACTGAGAGAACCCATTAGATTTGTGGTCAGGAAAAGTCATTTACCAGTAAAAGGTGATAGATTGTGGAAGCCCAGGGATGACTGCTATTAGCACTGATCCTCATCTGGAGGGAATTCAAGGCTGAAATTGTAATAAAGAGCTCTGATCTAGCAGGAAAAAAGAACCTCATTTATACAGGGATGATGTTACCTGGAACTCTATTTGCTGACTTTTATTTCCTAAGTTCTATGTTAAATATGATTCAACAAACCAGAAATACAGATCTGAGAGAGCCACTGTTGTTGATCTCTGATTCTGTAGAGGGGAGAGGAGAGTCACTCAGCACTTATCGTGGTTTAAGAATGAGACAGGGACCCAGTGGTTAAAGAAATACGACAAAGGTCATGCCATCATGTTGAAATTTTATCTGAACACATTAGGAAATTTTAGAAAGTTCATTCCAAACATTCCTAAAATGAATTTATATTTTATTTCACGAAGCTGTCTAAACATTGTGCCTTGGGCTGGCAAATTAGCCCAGAAGACATTAGCATGTGGATATGGCTGGACATGTTTTCTGTTAATAGCAACACAGAGAATGGAATTTAAGGCTTGAGATGTAGTTGTTGGTACCAACAGAACATTAGGACATGGGACACTACAAAGTAACAGTAGAGGTTGGAATGCCTACTGTTGTATGAATTACAGTAGCAGCTACTAATGGAATGGGGTACATATATATGATTATCTATATAAGTGGATCCTAAAACATGCATACATTTATACTCACATTTTTAATTATATATCATATATACGGATATATGTCAATCTCAGATATATTATTTTCATTTCTATTCCATAAGTGAAAACTATGAGGAATAGAATTAAGTAATAAAGCTAAGGCAATAAGCAAATCTATGGCTATCCAAAAGTCTGTGTGTAAGGCAATGTTTGTAAGTGCTAGGTTGCATCTTGCCAAGTGTTAGACTGACAAGTCTAGGATTTATACTAAAGGCAAAGTGTAACTCATCATAGGTATTTCAGGCAATCAGATCACAGAGCACATAAGTTAAGGAGCCAGCGCAAATGTCATTCCACCTCTAACAACCTTCCTGTTTCTAATGAAGTTACTTTTAGTGTTGGTAGGGGTGGACATGGTCTATTTTTACCAGTAGTTTACAGGAGCATAGGATGAACATGTTCCCCCTCTACAAGAGCTCCAGCCTCCCCACCCCACCCTACCCCAGAGAGTGATTTATCAACACAACATCAGTGTTTCTGTCCACTAGCCTGTGATGAGAGGCTGCCTGCCCAGGATGAGGGGTTTTAATTAGCTGAGAGAAGGAAGAGTCAAGACCTCCCAGATGAAAGAAAGAGAAATACCAAGAAGACTCATAAATGTAGAACCAAGGACCCATCGACTGGAATCTGGCAAAGTGGGCAGTGGATAGGGTTACAAGAGAAGTGAAGAGATGGAGTAATTGATGGATTATTTTTTCTTTTTTTATGGTGTCCTATGCTTCCAAGCCCTGATGTTATAATGAGTGAAATACGATGAGAACCTGAGCTGCTTTTTAGGACAGAATTCTTGGGATGGGTCTTTTTCTTGTATGTATGTAGCCAGGCATCAAGACTCTGCATTTCTGGCTTTCACACCTGTGCTGTGGCACAACTTAAGGTGGGGTGCTACAAAATTGCTTGCAAGTTAGATATCTTCAAATATCTGTTTCTGGGGTTGGAGAGATGGCTCAGTGTTTAAGAGCACTGGCTGTTCTTCCGGAGGATCTGAGTTTGATTCCTAGCATCCACATGGCAGCTAACAACTGTCTGTAATTCCAAGATCTGACACCCTTGCACAGTTATGCATGCAGGCAACCAATTCATATAAAAAATAAAAATAAATTTATAAAAAAATATATCTGTTTCCAAGTGTCATGTGACTTAGAAAGGCTTTTCTAGCCTGACATTTCTACAGGGTAGTTTTTGCTAGACACTGAAAGAAATACTATTACTTTAGTATCCAAAGCTATAATAGATTTTTACTGTGAAAGACAGGAGCAGAGTCCAGAAAGCAGATTGGGACTAACTTGAGAGGCTAAAGATGTGAACATTTTTAAGATTGATAAGTGAATTGTGTGAACCCACAAAATTTATTTAAATAATTTATTAAGGGGTGCAATGGAAATACAGACTCAATAATATATAACAAGGAAAATGCTGCTCCTGCTTATCCAACTTGTCATTTTCCTGTCCAAGGACAATGAAGACCAACTGCAAACTGCTCCAGAGATTACTGATTGATCCAGTCCTTGTCCTGGCCACCCAAGAGAGGGCAGGACCTTCATTCCTCTTCTCCTAAGTGTCATATCTGCAGACAAGGTCATGCCCTAGAGTTTGTTACTCCAAAGTTTTTGTGTGAACAGAAGGAATTCTCATATCAGCTAATTCTTTAAGAGTCAGAGCTATCAGCTACTTCAACAGTATGTAGGCGTTTCATCAATAGAGGAGTGTAAGCCAAATATGGACAGTCATTACAAGTGATTTACTGAAAGAAACAACTAGATGGAGGGCTTGGTGGGTGTTCTAATTTGAGCTCTGTTGCTCTGATGAGAGACTCGGCAACCACAGCAACTGGAGCAAGTTAACCTGCCATAGGCATCTATACCACACAGTCACACATAACTGAGTTCCCTAAGACAGGAACTCAAGGGGGAACTAAAGGCAGGAACTGAAGAAGAGCATGAGGAAACATGCTTTTCATGCCTTGCTCAACTTGCTTTCTTATAAACTTCGGAGGATGGGATTATCTATAGTGGGGTAGGCCCTCCTACGACAATCATTCATCAAGTAACTCCCGCACATGCACACCTACAGGCCAGTCTGATAGAGGGAATTCCTCAGGTGACTCTAGTTTCTTTCCAGATGACAAAAACTAGCCAGCACAGCAGGGTTTTTCCTTTAGTATATGACAGCAATGTATATAGGGGTATGGTTTCCAAATGAACTCTCACAAAAACTCAGGGAGGTGGGGGTGGGGTGACATCTCAAGGATGCAAATAAAAGCCAGAGAGCAGAGAGTTTCATTTGCTCAGGAGGAGGCAAAGCAAGGTCAAGAGCTCAGGTGTGTCTATACCCCAATCCCTTTGCATGCGCTCCAGACTGCCTCCCATCTCTGGTTTCTCACTGATAAGAGAACCCAAGTGTGACCCATATTGATTGCATCTGTCCCCACCTTCCTCCTCAGCCCCTGTCTCTCTTCCCTGTTTGCTACCCCACATGTATTTATGCCAGGCTGCCTGGTAACAAACGGCTCCTTACCATGCAGAGGGCGACAGCCAGGCGATTAGTGAAATTTGTTACCCTTGCGTCTCTGAACGAAATTAAATTAAAAGTGCTGCTTCGCTGTCAAGATAAGGGCCAAGCTGCTGAGATAATTTTTCACTCTCAAACACTCAATTACCCAGTGAGGCTGGATCAGATACAATCAAAGGGAGGGGGAAAGAAAAGAAAAAAAAATAGAGGCAGCACCTCCCGGAACAGATGTAAGAGTTTGTTATCATTCTTTCTGGCCAGGGATGTTAAAGAGGCTGTTGCTATGGTTATTAGGCTGGGCCACAGGAGGCAGCTACATGGGTATGGCTTCTAACAACAAAGAATGTTCTTTTGCTTCATCTCCCTGGCCTTTGTCTTAGTCTAGATGGTGTCCATGTCTACCTGAATTGTTACTACACTCTCCTACCTGGTTCATTTATTTTACTCTTGCTCCACTTCTACAGTTTTAGCAAAGGTAGGGTAACTTTCAGTCACTCAGATCTGAAACCATCACTTCACTAGTAAAAGTATTTGATGGTCTCTTATTTTTACAGTGAATCCAACCACTGTTCAAGCTTTCAACTCCTAGATCTTGTATTACAATAAAATGGGTAAGATATGATCCCCATATTTTTCCTTCCTTCGAATCAAAAGAGTATATTTTGAGAGTCTACAGTATACCAGACATTCCCTTCTGTCTCACTCAGTTTCAAGAGTGTCCTTATCCTGTCTTCTCCTTACTGACACCATCTTGCTTCAAGACTTGTTGACCTATCTCCCACCTCAGCTGTTCTTTCTCTCTGTTAGCATGTGTGAAAGCCCTGAATCCTTTTCCACAGCTCTTTTCTATTCTGAAAAAACTGCTCTTGGGACTATGCCCTCCTAATCAAATGGTAAGACAAAGTGAAGCCAGGCTTCACTTTTCTCTATATTCCTGGGTCTATGGAATAATTTTTGCTGAGAGTCTCTAGAACTGAAATTCCCTTAGCCCTAAAAGCTAGTACCCTGCTTGAATGCACCTCAGTAGCCTGGAGGAGTCTGTCTTCTCTTTGTTTCAAACTTTCCACTGTTATTTCTTTAGGCATCTGTTGCAACATTATTCTTCCTTAAAGAAACATTCTTGATTGACAGACCCTATGTATCCTAAACCCTCCACCCTAGACCTCTTTTGTTATAATTATGTAGCTCATACTAGATCATCTTTAATTTTTTTTATTAAAAAAAAGGTACCTTTAAACGAGAGCAGACTTGGAGATCCAACAAGGACATTGTAGAATCATGATGTGAATTGCTTGAGAGATATAGACACTGCAGAATTAGAGGGAAGTTTTGTTCCCCACGGTTTCTATACTTTAACAATATCTCAAGAGCAGAGGCTATTAGTCTGTCTCATTTTCAGTGTAGTGCCTGAAGGCAAGGATTCCCAGTCACAGTCACAACTAGAGAAAGGTCACAAAACAGGTGAAATTATCCTGGTTCTGCTTCAATATATTAAATTCTGTATTACAGTTCCAAAATTAATATTTTTTAAAAAATAATTCTAGCATGTTTGCTATGTGCATAGGCTTGAGAACCATGCTAAGTGAGAAAACTGCCCTTTTCTCAAACTAATTCTTTAAGACTGAATGAATACAAGATCAATCTCATGGGATAGGACCTTTCCAACTAAGATGTTAATATTTACTTTTTTGTTAGTGGACTTTAAGCAAAATCATTCTTATTTCATTAAAAGATGATGGGTGAATAAAGTGATCTAAAACACTCACGCACATACACACACACACATGCATACACACACATACACACACATACACTCATATACACACACAAAATTATTTACTTTTAATTCTTCTTCCACCGCCCTTTTCTCTGTTTTCCCCATTAAGTGAAGATGAAATATGTTCATGCCTCTGGGGATGTCAACACCAGGCATGCAGAGATTTAAATGAATAATAAAACAAGTACAAACAACACTTTTCAAGTTTTTAAATTAGTTTAAAGATGTAACAGACCTTTGAGATAGTAGAACCTTGCTACTGAGATAGGCTCCTTACTCTTGAAGTGAAGGGGCCAATTCTGGGGCCACTAATTGCTTATCATTACATCTTCCCAGTAATTGTGCTAAGTGACAGACTCAGATGAATTCATTTCAACCTTGAAACTACTGTTAGAACAAACTACTAGTACGAGGAAAACTGGTTAGAGGCAAGTAAAAGCCTGTAAATGTGAGTGATTCTTTCCCTACATTCACAGTGCCAGGACCCACCACTAGGTGTTTAGCTCCCATGATCAGGAAATACATGCTGGAGTCTGGGATACTTCCAGCAAATCCACCTACCTCAAGTCCCTTTTGGAACTAGGCAGAATATAAATAACAGAAGGATAAATAAATACAACCATGCACAACATATTGTGATTCACCCACATATTTCTTTTTTAAATGAATTGTTCTGTTTGGCCTGAGAAGCAATCATTGTGTTTTATAAATTCCGCACTACTTTGCAATTATCTGGCTGTACAGTATTCTCACAAGCTGATGCATCATCATTTACTCAGCCATTCCCCTCTTGTTGGACATTGGGGCTCATGTAAATTTTTCAGTATTAGAGATTATACTACACTGACTACATTCAGGGTTAGAACTTTATGAGAAATGCATATTGTCATAGAAAAATATGGTGTTATAACAGAGAACAAATGTGGCTGTCTATCACAGCCACAGTATAGGAAAAGAGAACACTTAGGAATATGGACAGAGAAAATACAAAATTAATTCATTGGCCTAGATGCTTATTATTTGTCTCTATGTTTTCTGTCTCTTTAAGGAGCATCATTGCATTAATTTACAATCGTGATGAAGAGTTAAAAACAGTGAGTAGAGCATCCTGGCTAATTTTGAAATACCTTGGTTGCACAAATGCCTTGAGGGTGGGTAGAATGTGGATGGCAATAGAGAAAGGACCATCTTACAGTCTGGAGCCATGTCTAATTGACCTCGACATTTTAAGAAACCATATTGTTACTAGAATTTACAGTGCATACTAATGATGAGTGAAAAGAATCCCAGAGCTCGAGAGGCCTCAGATGTAAGTCATTCGTGCAGCACAGCCTGTTGAGTAGATCGAGGCAAAGTGTCTTGCTCAGGGTTTTAAGTGTTTTACAGTTCAAGCAGAGCTGACCCTGAAGTGCTGCAAGTTCTCTCTAATTAGAAGAGGTTCCTGGTTACCAATTTGGCTCACATGAATCATAAAGAAAAATTCTTTGTTATTCTAACACGTAATAGGTCTGAGTGACTGTGCTACAACACATATCAGAATCTACATGTCCTTCATGCATTCCTAAGGTGTTCTCATGACAAGTTTCTGTTAGCTGTGGTTTACAAAGAACATTCTCTGGTTTGATCCAATATTGAATGCAGGATATACCCTAGTCTCTTCAACTACTATTTATGTCATTCTTAGAATCATATCTTACTCTTAGCCATTGTTTAAAATCTGGTAGTGGGAAGAGGTCTAAAATAGTCTGTATGACTTCCAACCATTGCATATATGCCATGACTCTCTCTCTTTAAATATAGACAGGGCTGTTAATATGATACTCCATAATTAGATTATATTATACGACAAGGGTGTAGAGATTTATAGGATAAGGATAATGATCCATTTTCAGTTGATTCTGTATCAGTTGACTCTGCATTCATCAAAAAGAATTTGCTCTGGGTAGGACTGACCAATTCAGGTGATCCTCACAAAAGACTAGGACTTAAGAAAGGTAATGAATATAAAATATTCTCCTGCTGACCTTGAAAAACTTCATAGTGAGCTGTCTATTTTAAAAAAGGCCAAGTGGCAAAGCTATGCATGTGGACTCAAATTTTCACAGGGGTCCCTGTACTCAACTAGCAGGAAAACAGGTACAATGCTTATACAGATATAAGGAAATGCATTATGCCAAAAAATACATGTACTTGGAAGAGGTCCTGTGTCTCAAATGAAGCTGTAGTCTCCATTAACAACCATAGCTTTGTGCAGGCCATAGTAGAAAGCCCAGCTGTGCTGCCAATATCTTTTTACCTATAGAACCTATACATTATACATTCACATGGTTTGGAAATCTAAGGTTATGGGAACTGGTCTTTTAGACTGGAATGCTAATATACTACTATTGAGATGATAGTCTTCTTTTCCCTCAACAAACATAAACCTGAGCTCAGATTTGCTCAGCAAAGGTCGCTGTATATGTGTTACAAAGGCAACAGTTCCATTATTCATTTTGTTTCTTCTCTCCAAAAAACTTCCTCTTCCTCTCTACCATGGTGGGTCCCCTGTGCTAGAAAGTAGGGCTAATAATCATCCATCTGCAGTAGTCACCCTTGCACAATACAGCAGTTACTGGTCCTGCTCCTTATAGGTTTGGCATACTCCTTTTCTTTGTTCATTTCAAACTTAGAATTCCTCCTTCCACCTGGTCTCCCTGTCTTCAATTCCCCTTTTTAGGTCTTTTCCTATTGTGGAAACTTTGACCTTATAAAACAGAAACAAGATAAAAGATTCCACTTTCCCAGGCTCCTCCTCATTGCTCAGTGGCTAAAGCCAAAGACCTTTCTACTGACATGAACATGTATCTGTTTAATAGAGAATACTTGCCAGTCTTTCTTTAGGTGTATATATCAACAATATAGGTTCTTCAAATATATACTTCCTGGCCTTTTATTGATTATGGTAATTTTACCTTTCTGTCAGAGCATTTCTCATGGCTTAAAATTAAATATTTATTTATGTATTTACTTATAAAATACTCTTTCTTTCTCTTCTCTTCTTGCCTTGGTTTGACTACCAACTGTCCTCAGACAACCATACTTTTGGTCAATTTCCTACAATCCAGTACTTAAGGTCTTAATAGAAGTAGATTTATAGTGCACAATAGCTAACTGAATACATTGCTGTGGGATTTCTTATATGTTGTAAATATTTGTTCCTCCTACTGGTTGAATAAAATACTGATTGGCCAGCATGCACACAGGAAGTATGAGTGGGGCTACCAAACTAAGAAAACTCTAAAAAGAAGAGAAGCAGAGCAGAGATGCCAGCAGATGCAGAGAAAAGAAGACCAGGGTGCTGCTCTGAGAAAAGGTACCAAGCCATGAGACTAAACAAGGTAAAGATAATGGGTTGAGTTAAGATGCAAGAGCTAGCTAACAATAAGCCTGAGCCATTGGCCAAGCAGCACATAATTAATATAGGACTTTGTGTGATTATTTGAGACCAAGCAGTTATTTGGGACTAATGGTCTGGATCTTGGGGCTAGTCCAGGCCAGAAACTTCTTATAACAATAAATGAATGAATTTGTCATGCAAGTACTTTCTTACTCCCGGTCTTTCCCTGTGCTGGGATTAAAGGCATGAGTTACCACTCTCTGACCCTCCTGGACTGACTGGGGGTGGATATGTTCTCTGGCACTCCAGACTGGTTTTATCAAATATATAACATAACAGCATAGGGTAACTCTCCTGCACTGCCTTGGAGAGCCTACCCTTTGGAGTGATATACAAGGGGAGGGGCCAGTTCTAATTTCATGTCCTCAGCCCACATTTCTCACATCTAGACCTTGAGAACCTACTGTATTAGCCAGCACTACTGTGTTGCCCAGGTGTGTCCTAGGGGCCACTCTCCTGTGTGCTGCAGCAGATGAGGGACAGGAGTACTCCTGCTCTTAAGACCTCAGGATCAGTGCTCCCAGCTGCTCCAAGCATTGATGGACAATGGCTTAGGAAGGGCATCTTTCTATTGCCCATGCTTCATGGCACCCATTTTATCAACTATGTCATCTTCTAGGACATGCTGCATTCATTATCAAAAGGGAATAAATCCTGAAAAAGAAAATCCTCCAAACTAAGAGGTTATGGTATGGTCATGTATGCAAGAATCACATAGAGCTGTCATCACACAATGGGTGTGCAAAGCTGATCTCTTCATCTGGAGAGCAGTTTTGCAGGGGTAAGGAAATCCTGTCTGTCATGCAGGAGGACAGGGGGGAAGACCAATGATAGCAGACTGTCTTAGTCCTGTCTTAGAACTGGAAGTACAGTATGATGGTTTCTCATTCTAAGGAAAAGGAGGAAAAACCCTGCTGAGTTGGGTTGAAAACAGGAAAGTACTACAAGAGAGACTGATTATTCCTTCCTGCTAGTGTAAGCAACTAAAAGTGACATGTTTGCTTTATTGCCTTTGGTCTCCCATTTGATTTCTGACAGCCATCTCCCTCCCTTGCATGCAGGGCTGTCAGGTAATGTGCTGGTTGGCATCGCAAAGGAGCCAAGAGAAAGGAGAACAGTTAAAGAGTATTTCACAGACCTGCGGGCCCTGGAAAGCAGTATTTGAAGTTGGCTGACTCTCTCCCTGCTTTCAAGGAACTCTCATTTGCCTAGACTACATGATATTTCTGTCGGTCTGAGCAAAGAAAATCTGAAAGAAACCTTTGAGTGAAAGAAAGCCAATGCCTATTTCCTCTGAGGCTTGAGGGAATGGAGAAAGACATCAGAAAGAATCTTTCTAAGACCATAATTTCTGAATTCATAATTTTCTGTTCTTTGTCTTGTGAAATCGGGCCAAATCCAGGAGTAGACTAAAGCTAAGTATTCTATGTGTTATTGTTCTTTGAGTAAGAGAAGCCTTTCCTAGTCTCCTTTTGAAAAAAAAAAGAAAAAGAAACAAAGAAAAGTCTTTCTAGAAAGGCTTTGGCAGCTGTTTAGAGGAAGGAATCAATGTACAGTGCATCATGCAAACATCACCTCTCACTAGGACTTATGGGAGGAGGGAGGTAAGTGAAGCCTAGTAGATTCTCATGAGGAACAATCTAAAGTGCTATTGGCAATGATTTTATTGCAGTTTTGAGCTAATTAAAATGATTGTATTTCAAGCTTGGGTTCTGGAATCATTGATTCTGTGACCTTCATGAAGTTACTCTGTCTAGATGTAGTTTTGTCCCTCCAAGTATGGAAATAAGGAACACTGTTGATTTCCTAGGAAGATAAGTGGCTGTACAGTGGCTCTGAACCATAGTGTCTATCACTCAATAAATTACAGCTTCAGTGCTCCACTATTAATTGTTTGTGTTTTGGGCCTGGAAGAAGAAGATGTAGTAGACAGGAGTCCAAAAGCCAGACTAAGAACAAGAGTGTGCTCTGGCCAGTGTTGCAGAAGCTATGAAGTGGTAACTTTTAACCTTGGTTGGAAAATAGAATCTAGGAAGGATTTTATACCAACAATAAGAAATCTTACTCTGGCATTTCCATGCAAAGGATGTGAGGTAGATACTTGGATCTGGTAGTTCTTTAAAACTTTTTAACTGACCTCAAGGCTCCTTGAAGTTAAGGGACTGCATTGCACTGAAAACCTCCTATACAAGTGAGAGCACCTCCCCAGTCATTTGGCTCTGGCTCTAACCTGGGGAAGGTTCTAGAACTAAAGTGAGCAGCATAAGTCCAACTTGTTATTATGGTTCTAACCATCCAGCTTCTTCAGCTGACCCTCCATCTGTGCCGGGGAAGTGTCACTCTGTCTCATGTCTAGGACTCTGAGGCCTTGTTTGGTAATCTGCCTAATAGCTATTGTATCATCCTCCAGGGAATATTCTACACTTCTTGGACTATTTATACAAAATCAGCCTAGAACACTGGACAGATGCTAAATTCTTACTTCTAACTGAAAGTTCTCTCCAGTGGCCTATTTATCAATTGACCAGGGATTGAGGGTAGGTGCTGCTGATTGAGTTGAGATTTGAAAGGCCCTTTCTGCTATCCTCATTTGGTACACGCCCAGGAGCATGAATGACTAAGGCAGAAAGTAGGAAGGGAAGAAAATGAAACAAACAAACAAACAAACCTATGTAATAAGAAGTAAAAAAATATTCTGGCAAAGGCTGCTACTAAAATAGAAGGTTATATTGAATACAGTGCTGTACTTTTAGCCCCTCTCCATCCTGAAGTGCTTTCTCTGCAAGTAAACTGGAAGAAAAAAGATGACTTGCTGAATTCTAGCACACTTTCCACAAACGCCTTAGCAAAACAGGCTCTCTATCTCAATGGTGCAACTGATGACAAATATTTATAAGTAGGTTTTGTTTTAAATATTTTCTATTGCCGTGATAAGATATCATGATCAAAGAAGCTTACAGAAGAAGTTATTTATTTGGGAGCTTATAGCTTGGAGGGTTATTGTCTGTGACCATCATGGTTAGGAATATGCCAACAGGCAAACAGGCAAGGTGCTGGAGCATTAGATGAGAGTTTAAGCATTGGCACACAGGTGTCAGGAAGATAAAGATAAATGAGAATGATTTGGTCTTTTGAAATCCAGTGACATATCTTCTCCAGCAAGGTCATGTCTCCTAATCCTTCCTAAAACCTAGGAACCAAGTATTCCACTATATGAGCCTATGGGGGTGGGTTTTCATTCAAACCACCATGAGTTTTCATTTTATCTTATTGTAAAAGTTATTCAAAAATTAAAAATGACACAGCTGGTGGTGTAACACACATAGCTGTCTCCAAGAGACAGGGCTCAGCAGGCTCTATCATAGTATCAGATGTTCTTCCTGACATGTATTTTCCTATCAGATCATGGTTAAAGACCCACCCTGCTTGTTATGCCATGAGGATTTGGTCCAGACTTACCTGTTAATGGTACCTGGATCTGGATTATATGCTACTTATTCCTGGCTCCTGTCCTTTCCTGGGGTTACCCTATTACCAAAGAGGTTACAGAACTGGCAGTAGGAAGATTCCAGCAACTTTGATTATAGTGTCAGGTTTCTTGGGTTTCTTACAGCTGTGTAATCATGCTGAGTCGCTTCCTATTTCCTGAGGATATAGACCTGGGCCAAGCACTTTAATAAGTATTTTCTTTTGAGACAGTTTTGAGATCAACAGGACATTTAAAAGAGATCTTGAAGTCCCTAGGGTGCCTGGTACCCATTAATATACCTACACCTAAGTCTTATCGGCCATTGCAGAAGGGGAGCAAAACAGGTGTAAAAGCTGGGGGATAAGGATAGTGTGTTCTATATAGGACAGGGAAGCTACATCTGTGAAATCTCATCAGAGTAGCTGATGAAACAGGTCTTCCTAACTGTATTAGCATTTGCTATGCCAATGTGGAAGAGGTTAAGTTTGCAAGGTCCTGAGCATAGATGAACACCTGTATAAAATCAACAGCTGGTGGTAGAGAACACTAATCTCCAGACACAAGCTACTTTATCTAATTCCTAGTTGCCATCTCTAAACACATGTAGCTACAAACACTATAAAATGAAATAAGTAGGGTGTGAGCGCACATGCAAGCACGCATGCGTGCACGCATACATATGCAGGCACACACATATGTATAATGATAGTAATTGGAAAGTAATTGAAGAAAAGGATGGAAATTCTAGACAAGTGTAGGAACACAGGAGGAGATCTGAGGAAAAGGGACGAGTACAAATTATGTAAATATGGTACTTCTAGATAAAATCATTAAAAAATAAACGTAAAACTTAGGTGAAAAAGAAAAGTTTTGATCCATTCACCTAAATCCTAAGATTACAGTTGTGTGCTAGTATGCCCAATTTATATGGGGCTGAGAACAGAATCCAGGGCCTTGAGCATGTTAGGCAAGCAACCTGCTAACTGACCTGTATACCCAGGCAGTTGCAATGTGCATGTCACTTGACATATTTCACTCATCTATAGAGTGACCTCGCCATGCTTGCTCACCACCATGCTTTCATTACTTCATGCTAATATCATGTATATGAGCCTTTTCTAAGATTCTATTTTCTCATCTGTAAAATGACAATACTGAAATGTACATGAGACAATGTATTAAAAATAAAAAAAAAGAGCAACAGAAGGAAATCTCAGTAAATCAAGTATATTTACATCTGTTCTTTTTTCTTTCTTCTGTCTCTTTTCTAACAAGAACTATCAGAAGAGCATGGTTGAAGACTTAGGGAGCCTCAAGTTTGACTTGGGTGTTTGATGAATGGGAAACTGAGGCTCTAATGAGTAGCCAAATAAAATGATACACAGAAACCACACCATATCTCTGTTGGCTATTCCTCCCTGTCTCCCTTCTTTCTTGGGAGCCTCACTCTAACACTAGTTTTTGCTTGACAACGTATGCTTCCCTGTACTTGCCTCCATACTCTAGGATAATTAGACACAGGCACCCCATGAAGATGCTGTTGCCTTCACCTGGGGAACCCCAACTGACTGCCTAGAGCCTCCAGGTCAGTTTTTCTCAGTGTGGATCTCCCATGCTGAGAAAAGCAGACTCAGAGGTTCTACAACTCTGACATTATGCTTGCCCTCTAGAACTTGACCATCACTCTCTGGTTGTTCTGGCTAAAATTTCTTCTGAGGCTGATTAAATACGAATCACTGTGTCTGCTGCAGTGTTTACTTTTCCTGAGAAGCAGGTCCTATGTGTTCAGCTGCCAGGATGCAGAGAGCAGTGTTTGCAGGAAAAGCTATCTTTAGACAAAAGGCAGAGAGTAATGAAAACAAAGTTGTACCACAATGTTCCCAGGAGGCCAGGGCGACCAAATTCATTATCATACCAAAAATGTCTGCCATTTCCTTTTCTAGAAACAAGATCAGTTTGTGGGCTAGTGCACTAGAAAGAGACCACAAATTGCTTGGGGCTCAAGTACTGATATGCCATGGTGAACTACCTGTTGCTTACCTGGTCATACAATAGCCTCACTTGATTGAGAACCTCTGCATATTACATCATCACACTAGCAGAAAAACAACTAATGGACTTGCTCTCCTTTAAACCACGAGTGGATGCCGTCACAGAAGGAAAGGGCAAAGCAGCCCCTGTCTGGCAGAGCAAAAACTAAAACCTGCACCTGTTAATTCTGAAGTCTATGCACATCCTAAAAGCAATGAGTGTTTTGTCTGGAAATAATTTCAAACTTACAGAACTGTTGCAAGGATGAGAAAAGTTAAGAACAACCATATGTCATTGCCTTGCTCTACCTATTAACATTTCATTTCATTTGCTTTTGTCATTTAAGGATGATATTTTTAACCTTGAAAAATTCTTTCCTCCTCTAAATTTTAGTTCTTGTTTGTGGACAATGAAATATATATGTATATGTGTGTTTGTGTTTATACACATGTGCACTGAAGTGCACAGTCATAAGTAAAATGTCATATATCTATGCACTTTCACATAAAGCTCACAATTCAAAAGTTCTTAGCGAGAGAAAATCCCGGTTTAAGAACCCACAATTTACGGTGCTGAGGATACAGCTCATTGGTTAAAAATATCTGTTGTTCTAGCAGAGGGTGTAGATTCAGTTCCTAGCACTCATATAGTACTTCACAACCAGCTTTAAATCCAGTTGTAAGAGATCTGATGTTCATTTTTGATCTGTTCGGATACCAGTCACTCATATAGTGTATATCTGTGTATGTACATGAAGGCAAATATTCATACATAAAAATAAAGCAATTAAATCTAAAAATATAAAGGAGTTACCAAATTAAAACAAGCAACTAAAACGAAAAAAAAAAATAAGCCAAACTGACTCCTTTGTGCTCAGGTTTTCCCTGATGAACTCATCAGCAGTGGTTAATAGTGGACATCAGATGATGAATCAGAAAGACCAGATCCCTAGAAGCAACTAAACAACTAGCATATGAACATGGCCCACAAAGGGAGGAGATTTACTTATGGCCACTCAGCCACAGCACAGAGGTGAACATGGAGTCCCATATTGGGTACATGCATATCTGAAACAATTCAGCAGCCCAGTCAGAAATCACTGTGTCTTGTGATATGCATTGTGCCCAAGGCTGGACTCATCATCTGCACTTTTCATTTGGACTTCCAATTATATGCTAGCTTATTCTGGTCAGCATCATTTTCTATGTGAGCTTCCACCAGTTACCCAGAAAATTATACTAAATCTGATGATGGGGCTCAGGCTCCATTTCCCACATGGTCTGCTTCATGTTTAACCTGCATATGTGAGTAACCAATGCTACTAGATTTAGCGTGAGATTCAGACTTGATGGCATGGTATCAATATTCCTGAATAAATAACAGGAAAATTCAGGCCTTGCTAGCATGTAGGTTTCCCACAAATCACTAAACAGGTAATGGTGAAGTACAGACTTAGATGCACTTCTGACTCCAAGTTCAGTATTCTTTGCTATATGCAGAACCATTTCCAGCTAATAAGGTAAAATTCTGCTCAGAGTCAGCCTATCATTACAACTCTGTCATTAACTAATTCTGTGAACTACTGTGACAATGGCAAGCCTCAAACAACTGTTATCTCAGATAGATATTTACTCAGCCAAACACAGCACTGTTTGCTTGTCAAACAGACCCTTTAGACAACACAATCATATAATACAAAGTCAATTCATTTCACTAAGGATTTTGAAATTTGTCACCTGCTTTCTGAACCAGAAGTCCAGGTCAAGCTACTTATTAGATATGAGTTTAGGACAGACGTCAGCTAACTATGACTTGCAGATAAACTTGGATCAGCATACTAAGAAAAATGAATCTTTAGTGTAACACATATGTTCATTTATATGCTGTGTGTTGCCATGATTATGGAATAACAGTGAACTTGAGTAGTTCTAACAGAACATACAGCCTGCAGTGCTTAACATGTTTACCAACTGGCCATCTATTAAAAAATGTATAACAGATCCTATATTTACGAAATACTAAAATGCACGTGTGCACATACACACATACACAAACATACACACCCCTCTTTCTCACTCTTGTCATTTCTTCATTCATCATGAGATTGCTACATTTTCCTACTATGTAAAAAAGTCTACCTGGTCAATAATTTAGTTTTCTGCTACAGGATTATAAATAACTTGAATTACATCTCACAAATATCTTTTTTTCATAGATGCAATAGATAAGCATGAGATGTTATTGTTGTTGTTGATTTAGTTTGGAGCAGAGAATGATTTAAGTGATGGTGGAAACACAGAAATAAAAAATATTCTTTTTTAGTTCTTTGGGTTAAATGCATTGTCCCACAGAAACCTTTACAAAGGTGAGCCAATTTTATCTTAATCAAATTTTTTTTCATTTTACATACAACCACTGTTTCTCATCCCTCTCTTCTACTGAAGGGAGGCCTTACCCCCCTGTGATGAGTGGATGCGGCATTGATTGTGGAGGAGTTGGGGACTTGCTCACAAGATGAGGGACATCTTAATAGTTTGATTTTTATACAGAGGGAAGTGTCCAGTAGTTATACTCATCTGAGACCAGAGAGATGAATGATATCCAAGTTTACAGTCAAGTCTGGCTGAATTGAACACCAATTCTATGTCCTTCATGAGAAATGTTAACAGGAGGAATTGTGTAGCTGTGAGATGTGTTATAAATATTTCCTTTCTTCTTATTCCTTGTTTCTCTCTCTTTCTCTCTCAGCCTCAGGTATATACTGTTCTATGGCATCATTTCAGGCCTCTGTACATTCACCCAGAATGGCTCATATTCTAACCTTTTGAAAAGAACGTAAGTTCAAAGAGTCCATCATTCAACATCAATACTCAAGTTCTCCCACCAGTCTTAGGCATAGTTTTCTCTGGTGAGTTCAAGTAGAAAAATATAGAGGGCTAGGACCTCATTTTTACCACCAGGAACAGAAATGAGAAGGAAAGGAAAGAGGATGCCCACTTGTCAGAAATAGGAATGTATTATAAATAAGAGAGGCAAATAGAACAGTAGCAGCCACCCTGGTGAACTGAAGTAGAGAAATAGAGGAGGGGGCTCATTTTCACTCACTGTGAGCAGGATAAGAGTAGACAAGAGGATACCCACTTGTTAGAAATAGTAATGGAGTATAAATAAGAGAGATGTACAGGAAAGCAGCAACTACTGTCTGACTTCATAATCACTCCAATGGCTGTCTCATTTCTTTTATTCCCTTTTTGTGATTACTCATTTATTTAAAATTGCTACCCAACATCCACTGTAGAGCATGCTTGCATTTGGTGCTGGGAATAATAAGTTAGACAAGGTCTTCTTATCATCATGAAGTCTTCAGTTCTATGGAGAGCATAAACTTACCTCGAAACACCCAAATAAATGGCCAGAAATTATGCTATGAGTTTATAAGTTGGGAGGATCACAGGGTCTGCTAAAGAATGAAGCAGAGATATTCTTTGTGGTGTGGGGTAGCTATGTAGAAGATGCCATTTCCATGTAGATACTAGATTATTAGAGTGAGTGACAGCAGTCAGAGCAGATTAGAGCATTTCAGAAGAGCTCTCTCTCTCTCTCTCTCTCTCTCTCTCTCTCTCTCTCTCTCTCTCTCTCTCTGTGTGTGTGTGTGTGTGTGTAAGGCATTGTAAGCCAGAGGCAAGAATAATAGAAAGAGACTTCCTATGACAATAGAGCAAGAAGTCTTTGGATAGCTGTGGAAACAATAATAATAATACTGCTTTGGTTTAGAGATGGGTTAGTGATGTATTTTGTAAAATCATAAATGCAAAAAGAAGGCTTTGACATCTAAGTAAGCAACATACTTCTCATTTATATTTTCAAAAGGAATATTCTAGATACAGGTTAGGTGAAGGGTTAGGGTTAGGATATGATAAAGAACTTCTGGGAGATGCTTTTGTCAGATTGAAAATCATTGGTTCTCAACCTTCCTAAGGTGTGGCTCTTTAATATAATTCTTCATGTTGTAGTGACCTCCATGAATCATAAAACTAATTATTTGCTACTTTATCACTGTAATTGTACTACTGTCATTAATCACAATTCAAATATATGCTATGCAGAATATTCAATATGAGATCACAGTGGGAGCTGGGACAACAGGAAGAGAGGAGGCAGGTATCTTAGAAAAGAAGAGAATGGAAAATATAAAAGACATCACCATTATCTTACTTAATCTTGTGAGGCAGATTTTTGTCCCTTTACAGAGAATATTGATGGTGTGAGCTCATAATAAGCAGAAAAGATGAGGCAAAGACATTTCTGAGGGTTAGGTAACTTTTCATGTTGAACTCTATAAACAGAAGGCTCTCCCCTTTCTCCATGTCATTCTTTACTCAAAGCTGGGAAAACAAAGTGGCCAGGCTGGCTGTGCTTTGCTTTTTCATCTTTCAACACCTTTGTCAATAGCACAACAGCCCAGTGCTAGTCTCGTTGGCAGGACTTACCTAGTGCAAACCACTGTAGACTGAGTGCTCTTGGACAGTCCTCACAAACCTTCTCTTAAAACCTGAGAAAGTGAGGCTCAGAAATAGAAATCAACTTGTTCAAAGTCACACAGGAATGTAATGGCAACCACTGGAGCTCACTGGTACAATTGTCCTCAAATAGCCCCAGAAATCTCATTTTTTTTTTCTTGGGTACTTCAAAGATGGCAGTAGTCAAATACCACATGCTTCTTGATTTGGAAAAGAGCACAGGCCTTATTTTTAGATGAATATGAAGAGGGCAGAGTGAGTTAATATGGAATTCCAAATGCTACGAGAGAGCTGTTTTCTACAGCATAGGGATTTGCCTTTTCTGGTATTTTTATCTATTTCTCCTTGACTTCCTTACACTGCAGCTTTTGCTTCCAAGCCTGACTGGCTCACACATGCTGGGAAGACCACAGGGAACTTCTGACTCACTGCCTTTGCTGAGGAGGAGCTTGGATCACAGTCACTGAGGTAGGGGGAGTGCTGGGGAAGAAGAAGGGGAGAAACACAGTCAACCTAGATGGCTGGAATCATCTCTGTGTCTGTGACACATGCTCTTGAGAACAATAATTTGGAAGGCCTTGGTCAAAAGACAAGGCAAAAGATTCAAAGAAGACAGAGACTAAAGCAAGCACATTAAGAGAAGAGGGGTCACTGATGTGTCAAACAGAGAAGAGAGAGCTCCAAGACTGGATCTGATTGGATCCTGCTCTCCCTGCTACTGTTCCATCTTTCAGAGAATAGAAGCCTGGGGAACTGGATCCTAACTCCCATCAAATAGTGACTTGACAAGAGGTATGAGTCACCCTCCTCCCAGACACAAGCTAGACTCAATGGTCCCTTCTCAGCACTTTAGCTCTGTTTCAGTGTCTTTACTCCATCCTTACATTTGCCTAAATTCTTTTTAGATTATTAATCAATTTTAATCTTTAGGACTCTCCTCTATACCTTTAGTCTTATACTTTCATTTGATAATTCAAGGAATTACTATACAGTAATGTCCAAGTCACATATTTAATATGATATTAGTAAGTGTCAAGAACAGAATTAGAACTCAGGTAACCCAGCGTCACAATCTATACTCATGAATATAACCCTAACCCTAACCCTAACCCTAACCCTAACCCTAACCCTGTGTTCTGTGGTCCTAGCAGCCCTGGGAACTCTCAGACCTTTTTCTTGGTTCATTTTTTTTACCATGTACTTTCTTAAACAATGTGGTGAGTGTTGTTTTCTTAGCAAAAGAAAAGCAATGAGGGGCCTCAGCCATTGCATGCACAACTGTGGCATCTAAAGAACTGGACAGTGTATGCAAAGTTTCCTTGGCTAAAACAAAGATTTTGCCATGACCAGGTTAACATTATGTATTCAATAAAAGATCAGCAGTAGCAGCCTCAGAAATAGCAATAAGAGTGACAGCCCCAGCAAGGTCAAGTGCATTATCAAAAATGAAATTCCAAGATGATTGTCACCTGCTTGTGATCCAGCCCAAATGGGAGAGAAGTATGCTCTAGGGTCTAATAATTTCTTGCTTCATTTGATTCTCTTCCTTGCTTTGTCTTTTCTCCTTGCTGATTTTTATCAGTGAATAGCTTCATAGTTTTCTATTACACAACCTCCATATGGAAAAAGATTTTAAACTTTCACTTTTTTGTCCCCATGTAGTCGATGCTTATGGAACTATTTGTTCTTTGTATGTAAGGAAAGGAGAAGAGAAGAAAACATTAGAGAATGGCTGGTGTAACAAGTAGGAAAGGAAAAAGAGAAGAAAAGAAGGGATGATGAGGAAAGAATACAACTTCACCACCATTTGAATTGTCACTGACAACTAAATTAGTGAGTACAACAGATTTGTAAAAAGCAATGGAGGGTGCATCATCTTTCTTTGATCTTTCTCTAGATGATTTGATATTGGAACCAGTAAATGAAAAGATAAAGTTAATGGAATTATCCTCATAATGTTTATTATGAATATTTTTTGTTGTTTGACTTCTGTTTTATAATTGAAGAAGTCAATTAATGTGAATGCTTAAAAAGAATCCTTTAAAACGTTTATTAAAAGGAACTCAAAGATATTCAAACATAAACAGAAGAGTATAAAGAACAGACCTCTGCAGTATCATCTAAGGCTACAGCAAAACAGCCTAAGGCTATCAGACAGCCAACACTAATATATCCAGTAACTGTTAAAAAATCAGAAGAGTATAAAGATAGAGAAGTTAATTGGGCTCTGGTATATATGCTAGAAATAAAAAGGATTAAAGATGTGATTGTGACCTATAGGATGAATTCTCCATTTGTAAAACAAATGCTCAATAGCTGGTCTTCTTGCAATCGGATCACCACTAAGGACTAGTTAGGTATGGTTACTGCTGTTTTGGAGATAGGCAGCAAACCTAGTGACACCTTTAATCCCTAGTGCCATACTTTGGTAGATTAAGGGTGTGGTCAAAAACAGAAATGTAGGAAACTGGGTGGAGGATTAAAGGTGTGGATAGAAACAGTAATAAAGTGAGCTGGGTGAAGTCAGTCATTCTAGTGAAGCCTTTAATCCTTAAAGTAAACTTTGGCAGATTAAAGGTTTGTAGAAACCGAAAGAAAATAGAAACAGGTGAATGGGTCAGCTATCATAGTCAAGCAAAAGGTGGTCAGAAACAGAAAAGATAAGAGATATACAGTAGAGACAGATTAAAAAAAAGTAAGTGGTTTAGGGTGTGTTTAAAATATAGGTAGACTTGAGAGAGAAAATATAAAAGGAAAAAGGATAGAAAAAGTCCTTAAAAAAGAGAGTAAAAAAAGTAATAAGCCATGTAAAAATGGAAAATATTGTCTTGTCTTTAAGTATTTTTTAACTATAAATGAAGTAGTTAAAGCTGCTAAAAGATATTTGATTACAAATGCTGATGGATTAATCCAACATATATATTTGGTAAATGAGTTTTTGAAATCCAAAGATATACTGCTTTGGAGAAGAGGTTTTCTTTTTATTTGTACAGAAAATGAGAAGCTGTGGATTTATTCCCAGTTAAAGAAAATAAAGTTTGATCGAGGAACACCCCGTGAAAAGTCTCCAGTGGAAATGGATGGCCCAGATGATTCAGAATTTCAGAGCATCTCTGCTGCAGTTTCTATTAAAATCTTCATCTAAAAGAATTTCAAGGATACTGAATGAGATGAACCAGTTTTACAGACTATTCCACTAAAGACTTATCCATAATCCTAAATTTTCTTTGGATCCTCATGGGATTGCCAACAACCCATTCAGTAGGAAGTAGCCTAGAGAACTATGCCCACATTATTCCCAAAATATGGATTACGCATGTTTGTGTTTGTTTACTTTCCTGGGTATAATTTGTTATAGATAATGGAATAAAAAGGTTATTAGATTTGGGGTTCTTCTTGTTATAAAAAGAGAAAAAGGGAAAATATAGTGGAATTATTCTGGTAATGTAAATATTTGTCCTGCCTATGTGTTTAATAAAAGCTGATTGGCCAAAGGCAAAGATGAAGTATGGGCAGGGCTACCAGGCTGAGAATACTTAGGATCATCTCAGAGCAGAGACAGATGTCAGAGTCATTGGAACTACCACAAAACACAGAGGAAATGCTGCTCTGAGAAAAGGTACTGAGTCACAAGGGTGAACAAGATGTGTTAGACTGAGAGCAAGCAAATTACATGCCTGGGCCCTAGGTCAATCAGTGTAAAAATAATATATGCTTATATGTGATTATTTGAGGCAAAGCAGAGCCGAGAATGAGATGAAACCTTTGGTTTAGAACTGGAAGGTCCAGCCCAGAACCTTTTACAACAGAATAGAATAAAAGATGAGAGAGAATGTGACAGTACATAGTGACCGCAGGCTAAGAATAAAAGAAACAGAAGAAACGGGAATATAATGTAAATACAGGATCCTGGAAAGGAAGAAATATGTGTGCCAAAATGCAGAGGTGGTGGAATAAGTCCAATATTAGTGGGAAATAAATGGAAGGAGAGATGGAGGAAGAGACTTGAGAACTGTTTTAGCAAGCCGGGGTACAGAAGGAAGGAGAGGATGCCACAACCCTGTTACCCTCACAGTCCTGAGAACATAGCTAGGTCTTATAGAATGTCTGGAGGCACTGGGAAAAACCATTTATCTCAAGTCCTGTTTCTTGCCTTTGCTTTTCTTTTTTATCTTTAACTCCAATTTATTGGCTCTATGTTCAGTGATGGATGTTTTTTCAAATAGTTGTAAATACCCTATTCCTTCTAAGGAAACCAACCATTTCTGGTTGTAATTTGGGTCATGGGATTGGACAAGGGAAAAGACAAGTTAAGACTCATTGATCACCAACTTCTAAATCATAGATCTTTCAATGGATCCCAGAAAAGTATAGTGTAGGCTGGACTGAGAAGCAGGATCTATTATTTTGAGGGTTATAGAGGCTGTAAATTCCTCCTTGGGGATATGTCAATAGAAAGACTTCCCATATGGAGCTTTTTTTCATGAAAGGTACCAAGGGGAGGGAGACTAGAATAGATGAAATGAGAACTGAAGTCACATTAATAATATGTACCTCCATTTCCCACTTGCACTGTAATGACTTTTTATATAATGTTCTAAAAATCAATAGCCAACTCCAAATGGCAATTGCAGCCATTACAAAGCCCATTCTACAGATGAAGGAATGTACATAACTTGTCTAATGGCAAAATGTTCCCAAAGGTATGTAATTCATACCATTGCTATGAAATGTCCATCATGAACATATGTTCTGCCCCAGGTCACACTTCAACTTCCTTCTGGGCAATGGTAGTATACAGCAGAAATTCTAATATATCCATCATCCACTCTTATTAATGATTAACCATAATTCTCATAAGGAAAGTCAATGCAAGGTGAAGTGACAGGTATACCTTCACCTGTAATATAGGGCTCTCCTTTTGTTGAGTGGTCAAAGCCTCTTGATTTGTACTAACCCTTGGTGTTTAATACAAGTTTATACCCCAGGGTCTCCTCTACAGATACTTTGCATTTGTTAATATCCTAGCCTTAGGTAATACCCAGAGATGAATAATTGCTTTTATGTATGTTCTTCTAAAATATGCTGTTTTCTTATATATCCCACTGAATCAACAGAGAACTATAGACTTCAGCTGCAGGTGCAGGCCTGTAATGATTCTTCTTCCAGGATTTTGAAATTCCTTATATCTACTGACATTGTGATAAATAAATGTTGAAGACACTCTTTAGTAGATCACAGAATGCTTTGTTGACAAGGGTCAGTCACAGGGCTTTCAGATCTAAAGAAACAAATATCATGGATATTAAGTTCTATCCCACAGAACTTATATATCTACACTTGAAAATACTTCCTTTACACATTTGCTGCTAAGAATTGCAAAATTAAATTAGTGTCTCATGCTAAGAACTGCCCCACTACCCACGGTATGAATTACCTTTCTCACATTCTAGCCTAAATAACATTTATTTTAGTACTAGTTGCCTTTCAATATAATTACTGTTATTTCATTTCCTATATTAAAATTTCAGCATGCATACTTGTAGGGCAAAATGTCTCTATTTTGGGAAATAATGTAGGGCAGGGAATGAGTAATAGGAAAGGTAGTATTGAAGGTCAGTAGTGTGATCAGTCCCAAGGATGCTGAATTCAGTGCTAAATGTGTTGATACAGATTTAAATTTGGCTTTTACTATGAAATATGTTCCCTGAACTTTGTAAATACACGTGGCAGTTCTGGAACCCTCCCAAGGATTTGATTACCTTTGCTGCGGCGGCGACTGCGGTACTGCTCTGTGTAGAACGTCAGCTGTGTTTCGTCATCTGCTTCAGAGCCTGATGTCCCTTTGGTTCTGCCAAAGCTGATTCCCCCTGCAGGGAAGCACCATCAATCAGTCATTCTCTCAGGACTCTAGAAGCTTGTTAATCCCCCCAGCTATCCTGAAGACCCACAGTACTGTCCTCAGGCTTCTCACTACTAATCCTCTGTGACTCAGGAGTCTGCATGATTAATGGAAGTAGTTGAGATTGGCAGTGAAGCAGATCTGGGTTCCAATCATGGTTCAGCAGCTTCCAAGGTATATGACCTTGAGATGCCAGCTTACCTTTCTCAGGTCTGAACTATTTCTAAAACAAGGAAAGTAACACTTTACCTCATGGATTTGCTTTAAAAATGAGAAAGAAATATAACATGTAAAAAAAGAGGTCCGGCATGTGTACTAAATAATGGAAAACTACTATTTCTATATATAATAAGATTAACTCTGAAAAAATTCTCCAGATTTCACATATATTTCAACCAAGGGTCAGGATATGTCAGGCTCAAGGCTTGACATGGAGACACAAAGATAAATGCTACTCAGGTCTTACCAGCCAGGGTATCATAAGCTACTCAAGAGGGACAAATGGGATCCTTAGGAGCCTTAAACCTATTTCATGGCTTATGTTTTCTATACAAGGAGATGCCAGGAATATGGGAAAGAGCAATTTATTCTAACTTGGTGGACCAAGGAAAGCTTTATGGAGAAGTGAAGACTTAAGTCATAGTTTGAATGACTGATGGGACTTTGGTACTGGAAAAAAAAGGAGTTTCCAGAAGCTGCCTAGTGAAACATCCCTTAGGACAGAAAGCTGGACAAATACAGCCAACCTCACACCCTGAATTGACTAAAAAAGAGGTGCTCACACCATACTATGGGAGGCTTGACCATGTTGGGGAGGTTTGGTGGAGCCTTTTTTTTAAGTGTCATAGAAAGTTCCAGAGCAAGAAAATGAGTTGATTATATGTGTGAACCAGAAAGAATACTGTGGGCACCCAGGTAATAGAATGTGTGCCAGAGTAGGTGAGCAGCTCGAAGGCTTTGTGATGACCTGAAAGAACAGGTACAGGATGAAATGGGAATGTGCAGAGTGGATGGGAAAGGGGCATGAATATGTGCAGAGATGGATTCAGAGAAACATACAGGAGAGAAGGACAATGGTTCATAGGCTATGAATAGTTAATTACCAAAAGAATAATGAAAATGGACTACTAAGAACATTTCTGAGACACGAAAAAACCTTTGACTGTGAATGGAGAAGTGCAGGAGTTAGAATCTTTATGTTTTTGAGGTTTGTATTTGCTTATTTATTTGTTTACTTATTTGTTAGTGAATGAGTTAATGAATTGAATTGGATTTTTAGGACGAGGTGATGTCTTTCCATATAAAAAGACTTTCTGGCTTTAAGTCTGATCCACCTCCTCTGCCTCCCAAGTGTTGGGATTACAGGCATGAGAAATCATGCCTGGTGAAAGTTTTACAATTTTTTTAAAGATAAGAAATTGAAAGATATGGATGAAAACACTGAGAAATCCTATGCATAGAAAAGAATCAAGGAGGTCAGAGATCCAGAGCATGGTGAGAGTAGGTATGTGGACAGGGGAAAGATAGGCTTTAAAAAATGCTAAATCAGTTGTACAAATAATAGACTATCTCCAGGGAAACTGAAAGATCTGATAAATGTAGTTTTCCTGGATAGGGAATTAAGTGACTGTAGAATAAAGAAAGAAGGAGGATACTCTGCCCTATAAATCTTTTGTATCTTTTGAATCAAACACCATGCAACCCATTACCTATTCAAAAGATCCACCTCAGGAAAAGAAAAGCATAGATTACAGGAAAAAGTCATTCATTTCACAAGAGTATTTACTTTGCAGTTTCCTTGGATGGGGGTTTGTAATGGCATTTACTACATTGACATCACACTTGCAGACACTCTGTCCACAGCATGGTATTGTAGTCTTATTCATTTCAGCAATGTTCCTGGAAGATTTGTATACATGACAGCATAAAATCCTCATGGGAATATACTCATTTGGGAGATGTAATTTAATTAACAATCTAGAAAATTATTCTACTTTGATTTCTGTGTCTGTGATCAAACACTTTGACAATTCAGAGAAGAAAAGGATTCATTTCATTTTTACAGATTACAATCCATCACTGAGGAGAGTTGGGCCAGGAACCCAAGAAGGAATTTGAAGTATAAACCATGGAGGAATCCTGATTGCTGGATAACTTGCTGTCTTGCTCAGGCTGAGATAGTTCGGCTATGACAACCTGGTGCCACTCACAGTGGGCTGAGCTCTCCAATATCAGTTAAAATACACACACACACACACACACACACACACACACACACACAGAGAGAGAGAGAGAGAGAGAGAGAGAGAGAGAGAACAAAAGTGATGAAGACAAACACAAATTGAGAAGATCCTTTCAGGCATCTCTAGGCTATGTCAAATTGAGAGTTAATCCTAAAGAACACTATAATAAAGCAAAGGCATAAGAACATGCTGGGGATAGCTGCTTGTCTAAAGGAACATCATTGAATATTAAAAGACTTAGTCTTCAGGGCTTACCTTTCTTGTTCTAAATATGAGCTCCCTCGTGTTCAAATTGGCCTCTGTGCCGGATGGTTTTACATCAACATAATACATGCTAATGCAATTTGAGAAGAGTGAAGCCCCATCACAAAAATGCTTCCGTTAGACTGAGCACTAGTTAAGACTGTAGGATGTTTTCTTATTTAGTGATTGATAGGGAATGTCCCAGCCAATTGTGGATGGTGCCATCATTGGGCTCCCGGACATAGATTCTGTAAGAAAATAGACTGACTGGACCATAAGAAGCAAGCCAGTAACCAACACTTCTCTGTTGCTTCTGCATCAGCTCCTGCTTCCATATTCCTGCCCTGTTTGTTCTTGTAGTGACTTCCTTTGATGATGGACTACAGTGAGGAGGTGTAAGCCCAATAGACCTATTCTTTCCCAACTTTCTGTTTGCATATGGCATTTTATCACAGCAATAGTAACCCTAACAGGGACAGCCTCCTTGAAAAATCTCCAGAGGGAATATTTGAAACCACAATACTAGTCCAGTATAAAGGAGTCAAATCCTATGTGATAAATATTCCTTACTTTCTTTCAAAGTCACTGAACTCAGAGAGGGGTGATTTTATTACATCTACTTTACACATGAGGTAACTAATTTTAGAAAAAGAGAAGTAAATTAGTAATAATTGAAGTTGGGCCTCTCAGTCATGGTGGACTAGAACCTGAGTTCAAGTGTTTCAGCCTGTTACAGCACTACCTTTCAGTGTAATGGACCATAAGTTTAGAAGATAGATACCGTTCTTCTGTTCCCCTCTTTAACATAGCATTTTCTTCTTTGTTGTCATTTTTAAGATTGCTGGAAATTGCACTCATCTTCACGTGAAAATGATCTACCTCCAAGTTATCAACTCAAGATAGCATTTTCATGAATGAAAAAGTACAATGGTAGATTCAACTGATCTTTGCTCCAACATACATCATTAGACATCATCTCAGACAACACCTCCTCAGTCCTGCTGAAAATAACAGCAGGTCTCAGAGGCAGTAGGAAGCCCCAGTTCTTCCAAATGAGGCATCCCATTGGAAGGCCTTGAACAAAAGCTGGCTAGGGACCTTTCGGTTTCTGGAAGTAGCTCAACAGCAGAAGGTTGAAAGCCACTAGGACTTTAAAAGTTACCAGCAAAGAACTTTATTGACATAAAAATAAAACAAAAAGAAAGGAAGAAGTAGGTAGAAGAAGAAGTATGTTTATCCATATATTTATTATTCAGCCAGAGAGAAATGAAGATATTTGACAAAGCAACTCCAAAGACCAGGAATGGCTAGCTTCATCCTACTGTATGGTATATTATGGGAAGTTGATTAAAGAGGAGGATTGAAGAGTTATAGGACTATATCAGACCTCCCTTGTCCCACAGAGTCATTCATTAACTTTTAGCAATTGCACTGAAACTCAATTGAGCTGCCTACCCATGGCTCTAGCTTCCTTCCTACATGATTTTTACCTTTCTTCCTTAGGCCAACAAATGTTCTGCTCTGCCCTCACTTTTGACATATAAACACATCACCCCAGTTTGCCTCCTGGGTGTGGCCAAGTGATTCTGTGCCCCTACCCAAAGAACTTGCATGTCCAGCCTTCCTGCAGCCATGCTATGCTCTCAAGCCTGGCGAGTGTCTATATGGTCACCCTTTAAAGAGACAGTACACATGGGAGGGGACCTCTCTCTTTCCTACCCCTCTCTCTTCTCTTCTCTCTCTCTCTGTCTTCTTCCCCACCCCAATAAACTCAACATCTCAACATGGCCTCCTGGCAGCATGTCTGCATGTTCCATCCTTCCACATGCAAAATACCAATACTCACTTCAGTGAAATTATACAAAATTCAAACAGAATTCTGTCCCTACTGAGATAGGTTAGTGGAGGTGACAGAAAAGTTACAAGACAATTGTATTGTAATAAGAAAAGCTTCACCAACACAGTGTTATTCCTCTACAGGGCTTTGGGCTAAGACTTTACATGCTGGCTCATGCCATCCCCAGGAGAGTCATAAGAGGCAAGATGCTACTTCAATTCTCATTGTCATGTATGAGAACATGAAGACAGAGGATATTAATTGATGTGGTATGTCCAGGATTGTACAGTTTATAAGTAACAGAACCACCATTCTCAAAAGTGGCCCTAAAGTCTATTGCTTTGGGCTCCGTGCTGTTATATAACAAGATATGAACAAATACATTTAATATCTGCATCTGTCCTAAGGTCAGCATCAGAAATCCTTCTTATATAACTAGTGGGAAGCAAGATAACAAGTGGGGAATTGGGATTACATTTGAATCTGTCTCCCTCCAAAGTCAGGATGATAACAAAAGTAACAGAGAAGGTGTGTGTGTGTATGTGTGTGTGTGTGGGGGGGGCACCTCCATATGTGCATGTTCACTTGGGAAAGTCTGTGCATGATCTAAAATCCACGTGCTAAGCACTGAAGCTTTGCAGATTTTTTCCTGCATCATATGAGAACATGTTTCCACTTCTCTCCACTTCTCCTCTAAGGTGTGCAATAGTTATTTCCCTAACAACCCTAATCAGCTTAGGAAGATATTTGTGCTTATCCATCCTTCCTTATGCCTCAGAACACAGAGACCATGCCTTGTGATCTCCAGGAAGGAGAGTTGCTATTTATCCTCAAACCTCCTCTGACTCTTACTTCCCTTCTGTAAGTATTAAGTAACTTACTTGGAGGCTCAGCTTGGTTGCTTGCTTTATAGCCTGTCTAGTAGAAATATGATGCAAACCACATATATATGGGTATTGTAATAAGCACATTTTTAAAAGAAAAATAGGGGCTGGAGATAAGGTTCAGTTATTCTGAGCATGGCTGTTCTTCCAGAACTGGAGTTCAATACTCAGCATCCATTACGTGGTTCACAAACATCTGCAACTCCATGCCAAGCTAAGCAAATGTCAACTTCTGGTCTCTGTGAGTACTGCACATACATGGTACATAGTCCTATATTAAGCAAACATGAATATGTATAAAATAAAATATAAAGTGATAATTTGATTAAATTAATTTTTGTGATATGTTTCCAATAAACATATAAAAATATGTCTACTTATAATTAAAAGAAAACCAAAATATTTTGCTGATTTCTTTTATTTATTATGAATAAAGTCATATTTTTTATCCGTGTGTACCACTGTTCAACCTCCCTTCCACCTCCCACCCATTCCAGTCAATTTCTCTTCTCCACATCTTCTTATCTCCTCCTCAGCAAGGGCAGGAGGTCCCAAGATCACAATATGCCTTAGTTCAGAATCCACCCCTGGCAGATACACTTTCCACACCCAAAAATCAAGATTGTGTCAGGTGTTCCTCTGGAGGGAGTGGGATCCATGGTGAAACTTCAAGGTGTTTCAGATCCAAAGATGTTCAGTGGTTGTGGTTTGAGCTTGGACATGTTTTGTTTTTTGCTTTTTTGTTTAGAGTCCACTAATGAGTCAGTATATCCTCTGCTTATCTTTCTGGGTTTGTGATACCTCCCTCAGGAGAATATTCTCCAAATCTGTCCATTTGCCTGCAAATTTTAGAATATCATTTTTTCTTACTGCTGAGTAGTACTCCATTGTGTAGATGTACCACATTTTGTTAATCCATTCTTCAGTTGGGGGGCATCTACGTTGTTTCCAGGTTCTTGCTATCACAAATAACACTGCTATGAACATAGTTGAGCTAATGTCTTTGGAGTGTGACTGTGCGTCTTTAGGGTATACATACAGAAGTGGTATTTCTGGGTCCTTGGGGAGATTGATTCTCAGTTTTCTGAGAAACCATCATACTGCATTCCAGAGTGGCTGAACAAGTTTACACTCCCACAAACAATGGAGGAATGTTCCCCTTGCTTCACAACCTCTCTAGCATAGGCTGTCTTTTACCTTAGCCAATCTGACAGGTGTAAGGTAGTATCTAAAATTTGTTTTGATTTGCATTTTCTGATGGCTAAAGATGTTGAGTACTTTTCAAGTGTCTTTCAGACATTCATAATTCTTCTGCTAAGAATTCCCTTTTTAGATCTGAACCCCATTTTTTGATTGGGTTATTCAAGGTTTTAGGCTTTAATTTCTTGAGTTCTCCATATATTTTAGAGATCAGTCCTCTATCACTTGTAGGGTTGGTGAAAATCTTTTCCCATTCTGTAAGCTTTCATTTTGTCCTATTGACTGTGTCCTTGGCTTTACAGAAACTTCTCAGTTTCAGGAGGTCCCACTTACGATTTTGTTCTTGGTGTCTGTGCCACTGGTGTTATATTTAGGAAGTGGTCACCTGTGCCAATTCATTGGAGAGTTTTTCCCACTTACTTTTCTATCAAGTTCAATGTGGCTGGGTTTATGTTGATGTCTTTAAGCCATTTACATTTGAGTTTTATGCAGGATAACAGGCTTGGATATATTTATATTTTTCTACATTCTACCATCCAGCTATGCCAACACCATTTGTTAAATATACTATCTCTTTTTCCATTGAATATTTTGGTCCTCTTTGTCAAAGATCAGGTGTTCATAGGTTTTCAGGTTATTGCTATTATCCTCAATTTGATTCCATTGATCCACAAGTTTTTTGTTTGTTTGTTTTGTTTTTTTTTTGTTTTTTTTTTTTTTAATGTCAGTACCAGGCTGTTTTTATTACTGTAGCTCTACAGTATAACTTGAAGTCAGGGATGGTGATGCCTCCTGAGGTTCTGTTGAGCAAAATAATTTTGGCAATCCTGGCTTTCCTGTTATTCCAGATGAAATTGAGTATTGTTCTTTCAATGTCTGTAAAATATTGTGTTGGAATTTTGATGGGCAGGGCATTGCATCTGTAGATGCCTTTGGTGAAATTGCCATTTTTCCTATGTTGATCCTACCTATCCAGGAACATGGGAGATCTTTCCATTTTCTGATATCCCCTTCAATTTCTTTCTTCAATGATTTAAAATTTTTGTCAAATAGGTCTGTTACTTCTTTGGTTATAGTTACTCCAAGGTATTTAATGCTATTTGCAGCTATTATAAAGGATGATGTTTCCCTTAATTCTTTTTCAGTCCTTTTATCTTTAGTGTATAGGATGGCTACTGGTTTCTTTGAGTTAATCTTGTATCCTGCTACATTGTTGAAGGTGTTTATCAGCCGTAGAAGTTCCTTGGAAAAATTTTGTGGGTCACTTATGTATACAATCATATCTCTGCAAATAGAGATAATGTCATTTCTTCTTTTCCAATTTTTTATCCCCTTATTCTCCTTTTGTTCTCTTATTGCTTTAGCTAAAACTTCGAGAACTATACTGAATAGATAAGGGGAGAGAGGACATCCTTGTCTAGTTCCTGATTTTAATGGGATTGCTTTGAGTTTTTCTCCATTAAGTTTGATGTTGACTGTCGGCTTCTTGTAAATTGCCTTTAATATATTTAGATATTTTCCCTGTATTCCTGATATCTCCAGGGCTTTTTATCATAAAAGAGTGTTGGATTTTGTCAAAGGCTTTTTTAGCATCTAAGCATATGATCATGTGTTTTTTTTTTTCCTTCAGTTTGTTTATATGATGGATGATATTTATAGTTTTTTGTACATTGAACCATCCCTGCATTTCTGGGATGAAGCCTACTTGATCATGGTAGATGATATTTTTTATATCTTGTTGTATACAGTTTGACAAAATTTTGTTGAGAACTTTTACATCAATATTCATGAGGGAAATTGGTCTGTAATTCTCTTTTTTTTTGTTGCATGTTTGAGTGGCATGGGTATTAGGGTAATTGTGTCCTTATAAAAGAATTTGGCAATATTCCTTCAGTTTCTACTGTGTGAAATAGTTTGAGGAGTAATGGTAGTAATTCTTCTTTGAATGTCTGGTAGTATTCTGCACTGAAACCATCTGGCTTTGGGGTTTTGTTATTGGGAGGCTTTTAATGACAGCATCAATTTCCTTTAGGGTTATAGGTCTATTTAGGTAATTAATCTGGTCTTCATTTAATTTTGGTACAGGGTATCTATCCAAAAAGCTTTCCATTTCTTCTAGGTTTTCCTGTGGAATATATATTTTCAGACCATTACCTGATAATTCTCTGGATTTCCTGATTGAGGTGTGTTTCTTGTATGTAGCGGGAGGATAGCTTCTAGTTTTGTATCCATCTTGTTAGTGTGTGTCTTTTTATAGGTGAGTTAAGTCCATTGATTTTAAGAGGTATTAGTTGTAATTTTTGTATGTGAATTACATAAAAGATGAAGATGTGATTCCATTAAAACAAAAATAACCATAGCCCTTGTTCTCAATGCTCATAGGTTTTTAGTTAGTTTCATATTAGTTTATGAACTTTGAGAGATTATATATGTCAATAGAAGGAAAGTAAGTCTTTGGCATCAGATATAAGTTATAATACTATGTCCCACTGATTTGCTATGTGAACTTTGCCAAGGTTTGTAACCACCCTGAATCCATGTCTGACTGCCAGGTCACATGGTCATCTTCGGCAAAGTGTTATCGGTATATGAACAATTAGCACTGAGAGCAAGAGCTTGAGAATGGGAGCACTTTGCTTTCCTAATTTTTCTTCAGCTGCATTAGGAGGACAGAAGAGCTGATGCCTGATTGTCACTCTTCCAAATTGACATATGAGAAAGGTGGCAGCTATCCAAGGTCTATAGCCACCCAGTATTTGAAGAGGTGAGATGCCAATTGTGGACTGACTTGGAGGTCACTCAGATGAATAGTAAAGGGCTTCCACTGCTGCTGTTTTGAAATGAAATTGATAATTTAGGGCCCTGAGGTAGAGCCATCAATTACTCAGGGCTGCCCTAGAATTTCATCTTAGAGACTGGAGAAGAACAGAAGCACTAGTGGCTTCTGACGTTCCTCCTTGAGCTCCAAATTCTCTGTTCTGAGTGGTCTGTGATGGAGCTACCAAGATGTTAGCCTAGGTACATAGCACTGAGCAAAGAGTACTGTACAGAAAACATTACATGTGAAAATGCATCTGCACCTCAAAGAGATCTACTAAGCAAGAAGAATTCCAATTTTAGTGACAGGCAAATCAATATTCAGAGTCTGCACAAAGGAGTATATAGAGCAGAATTCAGCTTTGAATTTGGTATTGGTTCAATTCAACACCCTTGTTCTGGTGAAAGTTTTGCTCAATTTTATTAGTTATTGTGGAAATGTAAATCAAAACCATTGATATCAGGTTATGAAGCCAGTTTGGTCTTTGGGAAAATAATGCAATAAAGCTAATGCTAGTGAAGAAACTGAAAAACACAAACTGCACTCAATGGTAGTGGGAATACAAATACGGCAGCTGTAATGAAAAGTGTTTTGAAAGTTTCTTAAACTGTTAAACACATTTACTGCATAATTCAAGAATTATAATCTAAGACATATTACACTAAGCACAGAAAATGTTATTTAAACAAATAGTGGGAAATTCATAGTTTTGTACTCTCTATAGAGCTCAAAAGTAGCAATAACTAATGTTTCTCAACTGGTAAATGGATAAATAAAATGTAGTCACATGAAATATTACTGTCATATGATAAATGCTGATATACAGAACAATGTAGATAGACCTCAATAATGTTTTGCAAAGTGAAAGAAGCTGGATATAAAAGGCCACAATTAGTAAGATGTGAAACATCCAGGGAAAATTCATCCAAAAAGACCGCATATAGACTAAAGATTTCCAGAGCTGGGTAGAGGGAGCTAAAAATAGGGAATGACTATTAATGAGTACTAGTTTCTGTTGGTGTTGACTATGCTTTGAACTAGATGGATGTAATAGTGACACAACTTTGCACATGTGTGAAAAGTCAGTGAATTGTGCATATTAAAATGATTAATTGGTAATTTTATATTATGTAAACTTTTAGATCAAAAGAATGTGAAAAAAAATAAAAGAAGCCTCCCTTGCTTGCTTCCTAACAAAACTAGACAGATGAGAGACATGCGTAAGCATATCTCATAAGCATAAGGAAAAGAGAGACATCTGGAACAAAGCAAGGAGGTAGCACATAGCTTTCTTGATGAAGGAAAAGCTCTCAGACTTTCTGTGCTTGAGATGGAGATGGTAACTCTTTAGCTCCCCTAGACCTTGATTTTACTTCAAGTAATGCTAGCAACATAACTCATTTATTTACCAATTAATCCAAAAGCTATTTACTAAGTGATCACACTACTACACAGTTTTCTAATGCTACAAGCAAAGCAGACAAACACACTTGAACTTTTAAAGTCACTTTTGTGGGAAGCATTTGAGATTGTAGACATAATAATTTGAGTTTAACAAAAACCTCTGTGCATAAAGTCTTCTATGAATTTTGCCAGTAGGTCGGCAGAGATATTCAGAAGTATTTACAGGTTTCTTATGATGAACTAGATAGCTGGTGGAAAACAGGGGGTCTGATCTCAAATTTGTTCAAAGACAAAATAGCACATCAAAATAAGACTATGGTCATAATATGAGGAAAGTTATGGCAAGGAAACAGCCTTTGCTGGGTCAATGAGAGGGACCATGTTGCTCTTTGAAAATCTGTCTTCTCTGCTTGGGTTACTATGTCTCCAGTCCTGTCCTATCAGCTTCTAGTAGGCCTTCCTATAGCCTCTCCACACTCCCATTCTTGCTGTCGTGATGGATGGTGGTGACATGTTAAATTACTCAGGCTCCATGTCTTTCTTAAGCTAGTGACAGCAATATTGCAATTTTAGATTGTCCCAAACTGCATCAGATAGAGAAATATGTGTCTAAGGAATGCAAAAAACCATCTGACCCACAACTATCCAGGGAATATAAATGGTGCCAGCCATGGGTGGAGAACAGAAACCAATGAAACTTTACATGTACTTTGAACCATACAAGTAGCAATTGCTCCCAGTCTGTAACTAAATCATGGATGTTCATATGCATTCACCTCTTAGAGACATTTTTATACATGGTGTGATGGTGTGTGTGTGTGTGTGTGTGTGTGTGTGTGTGTGTGTGTGTGTGCATGTGTGATCATGTTCTGATTTTTTGTTGTTGCTGTTGTTACAAAACTCTCTGACCAAAGGCAACTGATGAAAAGATTTATTTTATCTTACTCTTTCACAATGTAGTTTTTATTGAGAGAAGTCAAGGCAGAAGCTCAAGGCAGAAATCTGAAAACAAAACATGACTCAATCACTGATTTATGCTCAGCAAGATTTCTTATACAGACAAGGCCCACCTCCCTGGGGATGATAATAACCATCACAGTAGACTGGAGCCTCCCATGACATTCCTCAGTCAAGGATGTCTCTTACAAGTATGGCCAATCTCATTTTGGAAATTGTTTAATTGAGGTTTCTTCTTTCCAAGTAACTATAGTTTGTATCAAGTTGACAACAAAAACCTAACCAAGACAGTATACACTTATGTGTACATGTGGAAGAGGAAGAATAACTTTGGATGTTGTCTACAGGAGTTTTCAACATCTACTTTGAGACAAGATTTCTCACTGGTCTGGACATCACGAATTACTTGGCAAGCCAGTGAGCCACAGGGTATCACACATTATACATAGTTTTGAAAATCAAATTCAGGTCCTCATACTTGCAAGGCAAATACTTTTGTAAATGTTCCACTCATCTAAGTTATTCTTAGAGTCATTTCAACAATAACTGTTCCCGGCTATGCATAGTAACCAGTACATTTTCCAGAGATGGCCATACATACTTAGTTCTCAACTGTTGAAAGGCAAAAGTAGCTTGTTAGAGAATTACAAAGGTAAGCAGTGAGATCTGGATTCAGAGCTTGGCTTATCTGAATTCCCAGGAGACTGTACAGCATTTCTGGGTTTCTGAGATTCATGAAGAATTATAAAATTGCTGACCTTTATGATAAAATATACTCACAATGAAAGTAGAATTGAACATGATTTTTATAATTTCATAAAAATGGAAACACATACATTTTAGAAGATGTTAAAAATTATGACTTACCTCTAAAGTAGAATTTTATGAGATCATTAAAATACTGTGACATAAGTCTTTATTTACCAACAAGCACAATTCTTTATGAGACATTGTTGTGCACAAAAGTGTAAAAAAATTACTAAGGGAATTTTATACACTTGATATAATCGACTATGTATGGAATAAAAAATACATAGCTATATATTTTAGGATAACAGAGACCTTACCCAGGGCCTCATGCATTTAAGATAAATTATTTGTTAGTAAACCAAATGCCCAGCCCTAAAATAAATAAATTTTAATTCAAAAAGTAAAAAGCAAGGCACAATGCTGCATACCTTTTTATCATAGTACTTCTGTCAAAAAATGTAAAATCAGCCTTGCTGAATAGTACAATTATCCCTAAAGCAAAAAATTAATCAATCAAGAGATCAATCAAACAAGGAAAGTAAAAATTCATTATTAGATGCTTATAAGGTTATAAATAGAGTGTAAAATCTATAAAAGTACAAGTCAATTTTATTTTGATCTATGTACTTTAAGCATGAATATGCACATATTGGTATTTGAGGAAATATATTGAAGTGCTGCTGATTGCTTGACCAATTCAGTGAATAAATTTGAGGTGGCATTTAAATTTCTTTTCTCATTTTTACTAATATGCATTTTATAATTTTCTGCTAATAAATTCCAATACTTGCTAATAAGAATATATGTACATTTTTGAAAAAAAGATTTCTTCTTGTTGTGTCTGTTTAATCCAAGTTGTTATGTGCTTTCTCCTGTAACATGATCATCCCCGGAAAAGATGTCCCATATTTTAAAAATAAAAATCTTATTTTATTGGGAATTTTTGGCCCTGCACCCTACAAATCTCTTCAATCAAATTCAATGCATTCTTTAAGTAAAATAAAACGTCAATTTCTAAAGCACTTTAGTGTTAGAGAGGGGAAGATTGTATTTTCTAAAGGAGTCTTTAAAAAATCTCCCATCTACTACTATTTCTGCCTCCTGGCCTTTATTAGTTCTGGCTCTCAGAGAGTCTGTTGTTTTAGTTCTTACTCTGATGTGACCTTAGGGATTAGCGTGCAATCCACTTACTATACAGGACTGATGGAGAGACCTTCAGTGCTCATCTAGCAGGCGGTGCAGCTTCTCTGGTTCTGTTGGAACACAGGCAATCTATATGTTGTCCCTTTCGAAACCTGCCACTGCACACTGTGAGAGGTTCAGCTATGTGAAGGGGTCATTCACAACCCAGAGGAGACCAATTTTCAAAATACCTCAGCCATCTCTGGTGACAAAATGTGAGGAAGCATCTTCTAATTGATTCTAACCCACCTCCAGTGCTTAGTTATCCTAAAGAGAGCCTGATTATTGTGGAGCTGAGACAATACATGCCTCCTTTATCTTTGATGAACTCTTGACTTCTGGAATTGTTGAGACACAGATTATAGTTTTAAGGAATCAAGTCTGGGATGGTATGATTTGCAGAAGTAGATAATAAGAAAATCGCTGTATCTAGTCCTATAAAATTACTTGGTCTTTCTAAAACATTATTATATTCCAGCAATGTGCAACAGAAAGATGAACTCAGCTTTCAGAGATACAGAGTCTACATCTGTCCTGTTACTAAGATGATAAATGAAAAAGATATTAGCATACAGCAAATATTGCATACCACTTAACAATTTTAATTTCTTCCTCAAGATGGTGACACATTTGTTCCTCACAATGATTGAATGATATTGGCATTGCTATTCCATTTAAGATAAGAAAATGAGGGTCAGAGATACTACACATGGTTCCCTCAAGGTCATGCAGCTTAGAGATGGTAAAATGAAAATATAATACAAAGAGAATTCTGGGGCAGGGAATTGGTTAAGAGGGAAGATTTGAATCTCTGCTGATGGCTGGGAATCAAGTCTTCTGCAATTTGTATCATTCAGGTTCCATATATCTATTTGGAGTGACAAGATCACATTGCTTCTTCATTCCATATGATAGTCTTTTAGAAAAGAGCTAGTGAGTATACTCACAGTCTTTTCACCTAAGATAAATACTATTCACAATCCTTATGGCTGTTTCTCACTTTCTTTTAAAGTAAAATTTGAGGATTATAATTTATTTTAGTACAAGAGTTATAGGCTCATGGAGGCCTGTACCCAGATTTTTTTTATTTTTTGGCTTTAAATCTATAATTTTGTTGTTTTTCTTTTTACATGGAAAAAGAAGGACTTTATTTTCTAAAAAAAAAAAAATGTAATAGTGACAAGGAAAAAAAGAAATAGGTAACAATTTATTTTAAAAAATAATAGTACAAGCAAACACACAGAACCAATTCAAATATTATTATTTCTTCTTATTTGTATATTTATACACTTAGTATGCATATATTTTATGATGCTTACTGTTGTATGGAGAACAGTCTGTGAGATTTGTAAAAACTAATATTTCATATTTTTGTGTTTGAAATATGTATTGAGATGCCTAACATTTTTCTACCTCATAATTTATATGTATACTATACATATGTGTTTCTATGTGCGGACATACCTGGATCTATACATTAATATATTAAATAAAAACATGTATATCCAACAAAATATTAAGAATGATTCCCTCTAAATAACAAGTTTCTTCTCTTTGATCACCTTTCCACCTCTACATAGGAAATAAACATAATTCATGAAATTAAAATAAAGATTAATGTGTTGTAAACATTAGCATTTGTGTTAATATTCATCTCTAACATAATTTAATATTTGCCTTATTATTTAACCAATTCCCTAGTGACTAAAGTTTTCTCTTTTTTTTTTTCTTTTTAACGTTACTGGAGATTGAATTCAGAACTTCCAAGAAGCTATGTAAGCACATTACGACTGAAACAAACTTCTAGCCTTAGAGTGATTTTTCTTTAAAATATTATTCTATATAATATATTCTGACCACGTTTCTCTCCCCTCACTCCTCTTAGATCCTCTTTGTCTCCCTAACCACCCAACTTCATCTTTTCTTTCTCTCTAAAAAACACAAAAACCCCCAAACTGAAAATCAAAATAAAAAACTAGTAGGATTAATGCTCACACCCACCCACATACACACACACACACACACACACACACACACACACACACACGTCAGCGAATAATAACATAAAACAACTAGCCAAAACAACAACAACAAAACCATTTAATTCATTTCATGTTGGACAACTACACCTGAGTACCAGGTTTTCCTTGTAGGGTGGCTGATATATCAAGTGACCCTTCATTAAAGGAAAAATGATTTCATTTGTTTTCTAAATAGCCATGTAAATCTTACATAAAGAGAAACTGCTATACAAAATAAAATTGAATGAGTTCATGTCTCAGACTCATATTTTCAAGATGTTCTCTTTCATAGATAAACTGACATAATTCTGATTTGCTATATGTAAGAGTGGCCACCCCACTCTATCCTCCACTGTCCCCTACAGCACTAGGTATTGCATTATTATTTCAGAATCTTAGTAATTTTTATGTGTTTCTGTATTTTGAATTAATCATTTCATATTTTTACAATAATTAAGTAAGTCTGCTTATGTACCTTGTGAATTTTGATATCTAGGATCAGGTATGAGAGCTCAAGTGTGTTCTGACCTGCACTGAGTAGAAATGGGCTACCAGTTGCTGGCCCTGCATATGAAAAATAATCATGATACCAGGACTTCTACGGTTGTGCTGACAGCTGACTTATATTCAATACACCCCCTGTTCTTCGTTCACATGAACTGCAAACAAAACAGGTCTTTTTCCTATCTGTAGAATTAATTTTTCTATACCAATATAAAGAATATTTTGTACTGCCAAATTATATCTGTATGATTCAGCTGTTTTATCTAGTCTCTCAAGGTATTTTTGTCCTAATTATTTAATCTCTCATTTTCTTTATTCTCTGACTTTATGTACTGTATGGATTAGATGAACATGAGGAAAGAGAACTAATTACTAGGTATCTACCAAGAGTACAGCGGCAGGACTAGAGGTTAATATTTTTTGAAAGCCCATTTAGTACATAAAGCCACCTAAGTTCATGTGTTTTCCTTACCAGTAAAAGAAAATTTTACCAGTAAAGAAAATTTTAAGGGAGTACTTGGCTTGTATAAGACTATAAAGTCAAACCAGGTACAGTGACACATGTCTTTAATCCCATCACTCTGGCAAGTAGATATCTTTGAGTTCAAGGCCAGCCTGGTCTATATAGCAATTTACAGGCCCGTTGGGGCTACATATTGAAACCTGTGATGACACATAGATAGACCGATCCATAGATAGACAGATGAATGATAAATAGATATAGATAGATATACAGAGATAATAGGCAGATGGATGACAGATGATAGAGATAGACAAACAGACAAACAGATGGATGATAGAGATAGAAAAATAGAAAGAAAGAAAGAAAGAAAGAAAGAAAGAAAGAAAGAAAGAAAGAAAGGAAGGAAGGAAGGAATAAAAAAGAAAGAAAGAAAAGAAAAGAAAGAAAACTCATAGATAGATATTATGACTATGTGCACAGTCATAGGAAGATATGGGCTGTTTTCCATTATCACTCCCTATCCCATCCCTTTGACACAGATACTGCTCTAGAACTTGTAGCTTGCTATTTTTCAAATAGGATAACTGGCCATCAGGTCCCAACAATATGTCTGTCTCTACTATTCTCTCCTAGCTCGGGTCACAGGCACATGTTCATACCCACCTTTCTGATGTACGCTAGAAATCCAAACCTAGGTTGTGATTGTATAGCACTCTTATACAATGAACAGTGTCTCTAGCACCTTTCCACAGAGTTTTACAAGCTTTTTAGCCTGTCTTGATTCTTCCAAGGTTATAATCAACCCCGTGGTTCTGAAACCATATCTCAAATCATTTTAGCACCTTAAAAGTAATTTGATTGTCCCTGGAGACAGGGACTTCAAAGTAAATATATAGTGCTGCTATGCATGTTAAAATTCTATTCAGTATAAAACATCTTTATGTTCCTTCTTCTAGCTTCCAGACTTTTTCTTGACATAAGTGACACATTTGACAGTTTCAGGATGAATTTTGTTCTATACTTTCCTCTAGTAATAAGGTTTTGGCTTATTTGATGCAACGGGGCAATCATTTTCTTGTTTTATTGTTCTAAAAGCAATTTTAAATCTTAAATTATTTTTGTTGGTTTTACAACAGTTTCACCCATCATGCATTGACAAATATAGAGTTGTAGTTCTTCAGGAAGAAGTGTTATAACTTTAGGATAAACTGTTAGGGATTTTGACTATTCTTCTTGTCTTTTAGTTTTCTATACAAATAAATCTCCTGCCTTATGATTTCTATGCCATTTCTCTTTGTAGCTGTTTTTAATTATTTATTAAGCACTTTAGTTTTTTCATAGACTCCTCTGCAAAAAATACATTTCATTGTAGAATCTCTGGCTGAAGAACCAGCAGGATCTCTCTTTGGCTATTAAATTATTATTGTATGTGTATATTCTTAAATTTTTGCTTATAAATTTTCATCTTTTGAAATTGAAATATTCTTATTTCACTAATATCCAGTGCTAGCAAGGATTTTCTGAAATGATGATTTTCCTAAATTGCTGTGAGCAGTGCAAATTTGTACAGCCCTTTTGGGAAGCAATTTGGCAATATGAGAAAGGATGTTTAAAAATGTCCATTTCTTTAGATATACTTCAGAGAATTCAACCTAAAGAGACAATCCTATACATAAGAAGGGAGTTATGCATAAATGTGTGTGTGTGGTGTGTGTGTATGTGTGTGTGTGCATGTTAATGCTATTTGTGGATATTAAACAATAGATAATACCTTTTATTCCACCTTGAAGGGAATAGTGAATAATGTTACAATATAAATAGGCTTTGTGGTGAAAAATACTACTGAAAACTGGCATTTTTTTTATCTTAAAAAAACCTCCAGAAAACATAAATTCTCCATTAAAACTTATTAGTATTAAACATGGAAATTCTGCATGGTACAGAGGAATAAGATATTGATAACTCTATCATCTTACACATAACAGTGATAAATTTAGATCAAAAGATAAAATACTACATGGCAGTTCTGGAAAGTAAAAAGAACATGTATATTCTGGAAAGAATTTGAAACTTCAAGGCAGCAGTTAGCAGATGCTGATTTTCCCTCTTTCAAAATTTATCTCTTGAAAGGTAAACCATACATACTTAACAGGGTTACTAGTACATCAGCAAGTTTTCTCTCAATGGACTGAGCGCATTCATTTCAGATGAGCTAAGGGGAGAAAAACAAACACCACAAAAGGGAGTCCACAAACTATATAATTTTTGCCCACTTCTCTGGCTAACCACTGGGCCATACAGGTATGAGAGAGGTCTGACCAAGCTCAGATAAAGGTGACAGGATTCTGGGATTTGAGCTACTGCATGTCAGAAGAAAGGCAGGGACTAAGCATGTAACAGTGTTACAAAACAAAGCATCAGCAGTCTGTGCTGAAATATTACAAAATCCAAGACTTCTCATCATAATAAGTTGAAATATTCCCCAAACCAATGTAAAGTCACTCAGTATACAGAGAAGTGGAAAACCTTATCTATTTTCAAGAGAAAAGACAATTGTAAATTTTCCTTAAGAGGATATAGATGTCAGAATTATCAGAAAGGTGTCACTATACCAGAAATCAATTAGGCATACAGTGCTCTCAATGAATAAAAATGTAAAAATTATTACAGTAAGCATATATTAATATCTCTTGGCAAGTGGATGACTGTTGGAGAGGGAGAACAGTAATTTTTCTGTAAGAGTGTATATATATATATATATATATATATATATATATATAATGTAAAATGCAGAAGATGAGGCAGAAAGAAAGTAATACTTGAAAAATGGAGAGGAATACCTCTAAATGTTGTAGTCTGGATGGGACATAGGTGTCACAGTCATGAACTCATAGCGACTATGGTTATGACCCAAGATTTGAACAAAATTAGGCCAGTTAGAATGAATATAGAGAGGGTCTAAGGAGCTATTGGCAAGTTGACGGCTGCAGGATCAGGAACAATTATTTTTCTTTAGGAGTGTGGCCCCTTATAGAGTCCCTTTTTCCCCCAGGATGCTTCCAATCTGCACATATACTGGTATCACTAATTGGGTGCAGTAGACTTAGTCTACTAAGTCTACTTAGTAGAATGAATTTAAAAAGAAGACATGAAGTTGAGAGGAAGATAGGACAGGAATACCAGGGGATAATTGGAGTGAGGGTAGATATTATCAAGATACATTGTATACACTATTGTGGTGATAATAATAAAACTCCAAGAAATAGATTACATAATGCTGTATTATTAACTCTGAATTTTCTAAATGCTAATGAGATTAAAGATTTGTTAACCTCAGAATAAAGGCAATGATGTGTTACACTGGGAAGGAGGTTTGGATTCGTTTTCGCAGGAGTTAAAAACTATGAATACCATCAAAATTGATAAAGATTTAATTGGAAGAAGAGAGATTGCTTAATTAGAAAAGGTGATATAGTTCTTCACTTGATGTGACAATTCAATTTACATTAACTTTAAGACTAGCAAATATTTCTCATTTGATCACATGCAATTGCCAAAAGGGAACTTCCCCAAAGTTAGGGTTGGGGAAAGGTTTTTCCTTTTTCTTTTCTTTTCTTTTTTTTTTTTTTTTGAAAATAAATACATTCTATTAAGGAATCTAAAGATCACTGAACCAAAAAGCCATGTAAAGCAAAAGGACTAACATCCAGAGAAAATGTCCCAAGAATAGGAGTGCATTGGCCCGTTAGTAACTCACTTCTCCAACAGGATAAAATTTCATAAATCCTCCCAATTGTTTGTTTACGCTATTCTCCACAGATACATAACAAAATGGTCTTTTTGTTGTCTCATTGCAATTGAAAATTAAAGATAATTTTGGAGTTGGAGTGTGGTTCTCTCCTTCCTTAATCAAGCATGCTTGTTAAAGTAAAATCCAAAGTACCTATTCTCATGTCAGAAGAGCCACCTATAATGAAACAGAAAAAAACAAAAACAAAATTAAAGGACTATTTTATTGCTACTAATTTCATAATCTTCTATTTTTATTTTGACTCATAAAATTTTTTAAAATTAAATTTTATATCAAAATTAATAAGATTAATATATATGAATACATATTAAACTTTGTGTTATGATAATAGTGGTCATACAGAGTACTAACTAATTCTGGAATAGAGGCTTTATGTATGATTTTGAGGTTCAGTCTCTGTCAGTTTTCTGCTGTGAATCATGAGTATGCCTAATAGTAAACTTTGAAGATTCCAAAAAAATGATGGGGCCCCACAACAATGATTCCACATGGACTATGATAACATGACTAAGCTAAAAATACCACCTAAAGATCAGCTTTGAACTACAAATTACTCAGGACAATTCTGAGGTGGCTAGATGAGATGATGGAGCCTCACTGACTATTCTAAGCAATACTTGAGACATGCCTGCAATTTACCATTATGTAGAGACTGGACAACAAATGATACAGCTAGCTTTCTCAGGGCTTCACAATGAACTCCAGTTTTCTTTTCAGGATCTCCTAAAAATGCCATTGTTCACAGACAGCAGAAGGTAATTTTAAGAACAAGATACCCTCATTCCCAACACATGGGGTGGGTGTTTTTTTTGTTCATTTACTGGGTTATAATTTTTTGTCATTGTTTAGGGTGGTTGGTTACAAGTTATTATTGGTAATGGTAACAAAAGAAAGCTGAACAAAATTGATTAGATTTAGAGTTCTCGTATTTTTATAAAACAAGGGTGGTGGGGGATGTAGAAATGATAAAAACCGAGTAAATTACTGAATCTACTCTAAAAAGAAATAAGAAAGATATTGTTATAATATGATAAATGGGTAGATTATTGGATCTAATTTTAAAAAACAACTACTTGTTCTAAATATTTTACATTATATAGATTTTTGTATGTTGACACAAACTTGAGATTATTTTTGTTAGAACATAGTGTATATACATTTCTACTCTTGTTCAAGGTATTGTGCCAATACAGATCATTTAAGAATGTAATGCATATTTCTAGTCCTTGAACGTTATTAGCAACTAATTAGGATATAGAGAAATCCAAGCTAGTAGTTATTCATTAAAACTTGTGTAGTCATATCAGGTATGATATCAAGGTCAAAGACAGATATATTTTAGATGGACAGGTTGTTTTCAAATACTTCAGAAAGTTACAGAATATGGTGTTTAAGATATTTTAATAACATATGTTCTTTTTATGACAATAGGACATGTTTGCTCCTGACAGCCAGCACCAATCTTCTTCAAAGAATGTGATTAGCATCAAAAAAAACTCCATATGGAGTTTACTTTCTTTGTGACAAAAGTTACCCACTGGGCCAAAAATGCCCTTGCCTCGAATGCTGACAATATACTGTCCAAAATGTACACGCAGAACACAAAGAAATAACTTCTAAACTTTGCCAAGACAAAGTAGGACAGCTCTTCAGAATATCCTGCTTTCCAAAAAAGGCTGTCAGATATGCTAGACATGTAGGCCAAAGATGGATGCCCCAGCATTGCAGAGGAACCTTGACTAACATTCAGCTATTTCTTTTATATCTCATATTTTAAAAAATTTTCTTACTTGCACTTCTGGTTTATTTAGTATAGTGGCGGGTTTATGTTGTTACATTGTAAATAATTGTTCTGCCTACTGGTTTAATAAAAAGCTGATTGGTCCGAAGGCAGACAGGAAGTGTGGGTGGGTCTACCAGACTAAGAAAACTTTAGCAACAGGAAGAGCAGAGTAGAGACATCAAAAGGACATCAACAGAGATACCAGCAGAGACACCAGTAAACACAGAGGAAAGAAGACAACCATGCTGCTCCGAGAAAAGTTACCAAGCAATATGGCTAAACAAGATAAGAATCATGGCTGAGTTTAAAAGCAATAGCAATATGTTTGAACAAAAATCAACAATTCACCTGAACCAGCATATAGCTAGCTTCCTACAGCCTTGGAGACCTACAGATCTACCTGTTGTTGGATTTGATGGCATTAAAGCCCCACGTAAGCACTACCAGTTTATTCCTTCCCAAATTCTTAATACAAAGAACTAGAACTCTGAGCAAATTTAAATATATTAGTAGTAGTAATAATAACAGCTAGGATTCTCAATCGCAACATTTTGTTGCAATTTGTTATGTAGTAATAATACCAATACCAGTTCCTTATTTGGGTTGCTTGATCTTCTTCCCCAATGAGTCTCACATCTCTTAGACAATGTCTACTTTTCAAAGCTATTGTGAAACTTAAATTAGAGGGTACATATAAAGGATGCTGCTGACTTTGGATGACTAAGAAAATACTTGGAGTTTTATTTTACTACTCATTTTTGTATAATTAAGCCATTATTGGAGTTCATTGCATATGATAAGCTTGTGAGGTTAGGATGAATATTTATTGGTAATATATAATTCCTTTCAACCTGGGTTGCATTTAACATAGTTCAAGTTAATGATCATACTGGGAGGCATTCACATGAATTTGGTGCTAAATTCTTTACAAAGCCCATGTTTCAAAGCAAGACAGTTCATACAAGAATGTGCCTGCCTTAATCTAATATTGTTCCGAGTCTAGCAGAATTGCTTGGATTGCTGTATGCATGATTATCCTAGAGAATGTGTGGTAAAGGCTGTGGGGTTCTCATGAAGTAAGTATCCCCTCCCCCAGTCATCTAATTAATGCAATTACATGGCATTAGCAGAGTGTGACTTCACTCCCATTCTGAGGAGATAACAGAAGTGACCTAACAGAGTCTCCATACCCAGTACTGACCTCAGGTCTCTGTATGGTAATGACAACACTGTGTAGAAGAGGAGCTGCTGGTGAAAACTGGGAAGCTCTCAGAACGCTGAGGGGAGAGCATCTATTAGAGATGGAGAGCCTCTGTTTTCTCCAAACTGCTAAAAGTTCACTGCTTCTGGGCCAGGCATATAAAGCCTTCTGGACTAATTCTAACTTTAATTAGCTGAGATCCAAACAAAATGGACTAAATTCAATTTGCTCTTTGTACTTTTTTTTTTTTCTTGAACAAGTTTCGAGTGTGAAGCAGCTTTAGGAGAAGAGAGTAGGAAAATATTTTTAAGTAAAAAAAAAAAGAACCCAACCCAACAACACAAATCTAATTATCCAGAGTTGTTTCAATAAAAGTGCTTTAGGAAAGAATAGCAGTGGGTAGTTTTTGAATAGGAAAACTTCTTCTGGACATCGCAATTTCTCATGTATGAATTTTTCCCTCCTATAGTTTTTGGTATGGCACCTAACAAATGCTAATTGTGCCCTAGTATTATTGGCCAAAGGGAATAAACCAAGGAGAGTTTGCAAGGACAACTCAATGAAGCTGCAATACTACAAAATGATGCTGTCATTATAATACTATCTGCCAAGTATTAGCTTGTTGATCCCAGTGTGACGTGTTTTACATGAGATTGTCTTTTCCCTTTCCTGACCTACCAATCTGCCTCTCTGCCCTTTTCCACTTCTGTCCCACTAGAAAGAAGCATCTTGTCAGGGTAGATGTTCCACTCCACCTTTCTGCATGCAGATCTAGTATTGAATCTTGGGGTAAATTCCATGTGCTCTGAATATATACTCCCCCTCCCATGGCCACCATCATCAGTTTGGTATCTTATGACAATAGAGATGGATGCAGATGGGCCCCACATTTAAAATCACTGGTTTGGAGGGATGACATAGTGTTTAAGAGCACCAGATGCTTTAATTTAATGTACCTGTACAACAGCATACAACTATATATGTCTCCAGCCTCAGGTATTCTAATGTCTTCTTCCAGCCTCTACAGGTTCCAGGCATATGTGTTGTACTTAAACATTTATGCAGCAAAACAACAATACACAACTTTTTTAAATCATTGGAAAGTAAAAAGAAAATACAACTTATGTCCTTGTTCCATACCCATAAGGGCAAGGCACAAGCTAATGGTATTATTAATGGTTCAAAGGGATTCAAAACCCAGTGGCATGAAAATTAACACTAGCTAAGTATCAGAATCCCACTGTCTGCACTATTGCTCTATTCATGTAACCATCTCGCTTTTGGTATACCATGTAACATTTTAAACTCCCTTGATTTCTTGTACAATAAAAGAAAAGCAATTTTCTATTTACCAAACAGATTGTAAACCATTACTCAGTTCAGCTGAGAGACCATTCCTTGTTAGTTAGCATTCATGGAAATGGCTCCTAATCCAGTTCATTGGCTGGTCTCTTCCATCCTAGAAATTACATCACCAGGTATAGCTTCAACATGGAAGAAAGCATGGTAAACATGGTAGCCCTGGTGAACCTTTCTCATCTCTGTCCTAGAGAAGAATCAGACCATAGCCAAGTACTACTATTTCTGCTGATACCTGATAGGCTTTGTTTCTTATTGTGGTCTCCACAGCCATCATCTCAGATTAAGCTTCCACATTCTCTACTGAGCTATGTTTAGCATTCCCCATCATTCTCCAGGCTTCTCTGTCTCCAATGTCACTTCCATACAAATTATTATAAATGAAAATCAAGTCACTTATAATCCCTGTTTATGAGTCTCTAATGGCTGCTCATTAATCTACGTGGCATTATAAAACCTACAATTTATAAAACTTACAACTGTTTTAACTCATCTTAAAGCAGGATCTACATTCTGCTTCTCTAAACTTATTTTCTCTCTGCATAGTGTTCCACCCCTCCAAACTTAGGCCTTCAAACACATTAACTTTTGTTTGGCAGCAGAGTCATAACATTGTTTTCCTTTCTTTTAATGCTTTGGATTCACTTCATACAGGTTGTCAGTATTAAAGATATTTTCATATAGAATCCTTTCCTGAATAACCTTATCTAAGACCTCTTCTGATTCCTCATCATTCTATCTTCTTCCTCTTATTACTTTCTGAAATGATATTGCAGCTCCATTCATTGCCTCCTCTTACATTATAGTTTGGGGGATATCATCATCTCTTTGTTCTATTACTACAGTCTTAGTTGTCCCTGTCTCTGTATCTCTCTCTGTCTCTGTGTCTCTCTCTCTCTGTCTCTCTCTGTCTCTCTCTCACACACACACATACACACTACTGTGCGCAATAAGTACTGCTGAATGCATGGATAGATATTGCTCAAAACAATGAGAAGAAACTCTAAGGTCAGCAGGTGAAGGGAAATTATAAATCCATTCTCCTTCCCAAGCATGATCCACAAGGAGATTGGTAAATCTCTTGCATGGACATACACTTTACAGAAACTCAACTATCTGTTTAAATGGAAAAAATCACCAGGGAAATGAGAGTAATAAAATTGATTTTATTAGACAAGGTATGTTATTTTCCAGACTGTTCTCAGTTCCTAGTAATTGATTTCTGGTTTAAGGAACCTAAGAAGCAAGGACTATAATTACCAGGGTAGTAAGGTCCTTATTAAGGACAGTAAAGGAAAAGTAAAGAGAGTGTTCTCTAGAGGTTCCTGAACCCTAGAGTGCACCTGTCACTGCAATATCATGATAACTTTATGCAAGCTTATTTCCTCCACAGTTCAAAGTAGAGCCAACCCATAAGAACACTTGAAAGAACCCATGTTTCAGTACACAAATTGGGGCTCAGCCCATTCTTAATGCTTGGTTTTGGACATATTACCTCACTGATCCACCTCAAAGCAAAATTTATTTTAAATTGTATTTACATGTAAAGCAGAGTTACTAATCTATACATTACCAAATAAAATATAGGAACACAATGGGAAAAAAAAGTTCTGAAAGTGCTGTGAACATTACCCTTTATTTCACAGGTTTTAGTTTTGAGTTCTGACTTTAGTTTTCAGTGAGCAGATGAGAGGGAGAGGGAGAGAGAGAGAGAGAGAGAGAGAGAGAGAGAGAGAGAGAGAGAGAGAATCAGTCGTGGCAGCACTGGAACATGAAAAATGAGTCTGTTATGCTGAATAGCTATTATTTTATATTAAAGAAGATTATATATATTTTCAGAGCTATAAAGGAAAAGAAATTGTATATATTTATATATTATGTGATTATGGAATTCTGAAAAGGTACAAAATATTTTGGCTCATGTTCAGCATGGGAGAGATGAAAAGCTCTTAGCATAACTTTTGGAAGAACTGAGAACCCTCCTTCCCACACACGTTCCAGGTCTTCCTGCCAAATGAGCAAATGTGCCATGTTGGCAAGTACTAGGGAAATATTAATCACATGCCCAGTTTCTGGACCTGCAAGAATTCTCAGACCTAAGCCAGTGACTTAGAGACATCCTGGGTATCTATGTGTTCTATCAAGAACACACACAAACAGAGTGTATCATGAGAACTTTCTCATGCATTGTGGCCATTTATCAGGTTAACCACACACAGGTAATAATTCACATTGGGCATTTCAAAGACAGTTTATTATAGAATGACATTGAGACCCAGAGAACCTAGAGAATACTATCCAAAAGCATGGAGTTCTGATCTGGTTACAGGGTGGTCACTTTCCTAGTCCCTATATACACGTTAACAATGACAGGATTAATAGTCTGGAGAACACTCTCTTCATTGTTTCTCTCAATTATGTGATTAAAAAAAATCAAGTGGAGAGACCAAGTGGACACAGTCATGCCACCAACCAAAAGACATGACCAAGAATGCTATTTTAGTCTGAAGGTAAATGAAGTTATAGGTAACCACCTTAAAGACAGTTTTAACAATAGAAATAGAAGGGAGTGTAAGCTTGTTCATTCACTCTGGAATGCAGTATAGCAGTTTCTCAGAAAACCGGGAATCCATCTCCCTAAGGATCCAGCAGTACCACTACTGGGTGTATACCCTAAAGATACACATTTGCATTCCAAAGGCATCAGCTCAACTATGTTCATAGCAGCATTATTCATAATAGCAAGAACCTGGAAAAAAACTAGTTGTTCCTCAACTGAAGAATGGATTAACAAACTGTGGTGCATCTACACAATGGAGTACTATTTAGCAGTAAGAAAAAATTATATCCTAAAATTTGCAGGCAAATGGATAGATTTGGAGAATATCCTCCTGAGTGAGGTATCACAAACCCAGAAAGATAAGTAGGGATGTACTCACTCATTAGTGGACTCTAAACAAAAAAGCAAAAAGCAAAGCATGTCCAAGCTGCAAACCACAAACACTGAACAGCTTGGGATCTGAAACACCTTGGATGTGTACCTTGGATCCCACTCCCTCCAGAGGAACACCTGACTCAGTCTTGATATTGGGGTGAGGAAAACAGATCTGCAAGGCAGGAATGGATGCTGATCTAAGCCATATTAGGAACTTGGGACCTCCTGCCCTTGCTGGGGAGGAGATAAAGAGATGTGGAGAAGAGAGAGTGACTGGTAGGGGGAAGGTAGCTTGAACAAGGATATACACTGATAAAAAATATGACTTTATTCATAATAGAAAAAGATAAGAAAAAAGGAAAAAAGAGAAACAGCACAAAAAAGAGAAAAAGAAATAGATGGTCCCATCAGAGTAATATTTAATTCATCAGTCTTTTCCATGAAAAATAAAAGGTTTTTCTTCATTCTGCATGAGATGTGATGGCATGGTAAGGCTACTGAAATGTATAATCATCACTGATGTAAACATGACTCTAGTTAGGATTTCCCTCACACTCTCTGGAGAACTAAACAAACTCTTAAACATAGGTTCAAGTTTGCACAATAAAGTAGAATAAACTCTAACAACCTTAGCTAGTAGATATGTTGCTCATGCTATAGGCAATTAACACAGAATTGCCATATACCATGTGTACAGTGACTTGTAAAACATTTTTTAAACTCCTCCCAGGAAGAAGAAAAGAAGTAGCTTTAATTTATATGCTGTAGATACTACTACAAATTATTAATCTTGTCTTATGGCTATGCTAACTATACACATTTTATTACTGTAGTCTGGAAGGACGTCTGCCATGTGGACCTGTCAAAGAATAACACTGAAATATGTACATATACCAGATAATCATAAAAGGGAAACTGTGAGTTTGGTAAACATAAATGTTAGAAGTTCAGAGATTAATCTTATGAAGAACTTGGGGGGAGGGTTGACTTCATCCGGGAAGTGTGAAGAATTCAGTAAGTCCTGCCATGCCAAAGATCCAAAATCAAGAAGCAATTGCATCCTCTTCTCCTTTGTCCTTCTTCAGAAGTATGATGTTAAGTGTAACTTTCCTGAATCTGAAGGTAGCAAAGTACACATTTAGGATTACTTCTCTGGCCCTATGCACATGACATGGGATGCTTCTATCTCTGAGTGGATCTCAGATCTCATTAGCAAGGTTGTGATATAATTAACAGCCACATGTACAATGTGACCCAAATGAAGCCTGTATGTATTATTGGGGTTCACAGATATGGTGTGGAGTTCCTGACAAGTGTCTATTGGGAAGCATGTAATTAAAATTTCTTCTAGGCTTTTGGAGAGCTATGAATTTCTTTTAGTGTGTTAAGGAGGGGAATATTCCTGAGACACTGCCAGTTTTTCAACAGACTAAAGCTATATTATCACACATCACAGATAGCCCAAAGACACCTAATGATTTCAACTTATGATCAGATCCTTATAAAATGGAAATAGCATACTCAAGATTACATATAAGCAAGGAGAGAGCACACAAATAAATGGTATAGAAGTCTCATATATGATAGCATTGGTCATGTTGCACTGGTGTCTTTTACTTATTTTGTGCCTGTGGCCATCTGATATCAGAGCCTGAAAAGACCAGACTTATCATATGTTAAAACACTGCCAGTAGATTCAAGATATAAACTAAAAATAGACACTGCTGTATTAGAGACAGAACTTTTAAAGTTGGTTAGTAGAGACCTAAAGACCCAAAATATATGCAGATACATTATGTAATTGGCTTGTGTGGTCCTTGGGAAGTATAGTCAAGAGACACTGTTTGGAATTCTTAAAAAAAAAACTAATTAAAATATGATAAAATAAAATAACTCAATAAAGTATTCCTGGCTGTGTTTTATACTGGTGGTAATTTTACGGGGTGGGGGGCAGAGAATCTCTGGAAATTTCTCCTATATTTTATCAAACATGAGTCACAACTCAGTGTACAACAGAAATCATATCTATGTTCCGTGAAGCCTATCTCCTCACAAAACTTACAGGGATGAACCTCTCTCATGCTGGATTTGATCATCCATATGAGAGAACAGCACACATAAAACCAGAGATCAGACAAATAAATAATATAACGATCCAAAAGAGAAAGAAACTGTTGACCTATAAGCCCTTCGTAGTCCTGGAATTCCAAGGAAAAGAAAACTAAAGACAGGGCTGTTTTGATCACAATCACTCAAAAAGCTAGTAATTCTCAGAGAGCCAGGAAAGTTTCACCCAGCCTGAGGATCACTGCTTTTTTTGCAAGGATCTCAGGAGAAGCTGATAGTGTGGCCATAGCAATAAGAACTCAATGATTACCTTATTATGGGTAACAGGCATTCACCACCCACTGCTCTAGCATGAGCTTTTCTAAGAGAGGCTGTATGTGCTGCAATCTAGAGCCTGGTTTGACAATTCAACAAACTAGCATTTACATCCAAGCCTTCCAACTGTCTTAGCTTCTCCTGCTGTTGCTATAATAAAGTCCTCTGATGGCAGCAACTTAAAAAGAGAAAGGATTTATTCTATATTACATTTCAAGGTACAGTGGTGGTGAGATCAGGGCATTAGCATTTTGAAGCAGCTGATTTTATTCCTTCCATAGTTGTCAGAATAGAACTCAGTAACTGTGCTCAAGTATTCAGCTCATTTTGTTAATTTTAAACTGTCTAGCATCCCCTTCTAAGAAAGTAGTTCCCCTCACAGTCAAGATGCGCATGTCTACATCAATTACAACCAATAAATTAATACCCCCACTGGTATGTGATTCTCAGTTCTGTCAAGTTGAAAATTAACACTAATCACCACAGCCACTGTCTAGGCCTCTGACTTTTGACAAGTGACCTTGCATATGAGCCATATTGTTTTCACTTGCAAAATGGAGATATTAAAGGTAATAATGTTATGTAAGTCACTTTTCTATTGCTATGACAAAACACCATGACCAATATTGCATCTTTTCTTTACAAAAATATTTATTTATTTTTATTTCCATTAGTGTTTTGACTGCAAGTGTGTTTATGTGAAGGTGTCAGATTTTGTAGTTGCAGACAGTTGTTAGCTGCCATGTGGATGACTGGAATTGAACCCTGATCTTCTGGAAGAGCAATCCGTGAGTGCTCTTAAAAAAGGAAACATTGAACGTGGGACTCCCAGTTATAGTGGATTAGAGTTCATGAGCATCATGGTAGAGAGCATGGCAGCAGTCAAGGGGGCATGATGTTCAAGCAGAAGCTGAGAATTTAAATCTTAGTCCACAAGCAGGAGGCAGAAAGATAACTAAATAGACATCTTGACTTTTTGAAATCTCACAGTGTAAGGATTCCTGGCATTCCACCTAGCTGAGCCACCTCTGGCGGAGATGGGATGCACCTTGCACGGAGGCACGCCCCTGGGCGTGGCTACATAAACCCTGAGCCACTGCATACGGAAGCACCTCCCCGGACCCAGAAGCACCTCCCTGAACCCATGAGGCATACCCATGCATGCCCCTTCCCTTAAAAGCAACTGCGAGCATACGCCCTGGTCCTTTTTCTTCTCTGTCCCCTGATTTCTTTCTTGCTCCTCTGTTTCTTTACCCGCCTGGGACTCTTCTTTAAATAAACTCTAGTGTGTGGCCTTGTTAGTGTGTACTTGCTCTCATGCGCGGAACTAACACAAAGTCCACCAACTATAATGTACCTCCTCCAACAAGGACATATATCCTAATCCCTCTTACATGGTTCTACCAGCTACAGACCAAGCCTTATAAATGCACCTGTTGGAGCCATTTTCATTCAATACACCACAAATGTCTATCTCACATGGGTAGTACCAGAGTTTAATCAATGAAGATATTGAATAAAGCAACATTGTGCATGATACAGAATAAACCTTTGTTATTTTATATCTATAATTTGTACACATAAGCAACTGTATTTCTATTGGTTATAGCCATTATTTTTTAATTAAAATTCAGTTTCTGGGATTCAGAAAAGTAAAAATATTAGGATGCAAGAAAACAGTAACATACAATTTGTAATTTGAAACTATCAGCCCATTCGGCTTCATACAGATGCCATAGCCTTTGCTCCAAAATTTATTCATTTTCTTGTGTACTTTCGGCTCAGTAGTAATTAGTTTTGTATCTTCATTATTCACAATGCAAACAAAAAGGAAGCCATATTGTCACATGTGACTATACTGGGTAGTAGAAAAATATAGAATCATACTCAATTTGTAGAAATCAAAGTCCTAGAGTTCTGGGTCTACTTCTGCTTGTGGTTAACATATGACCTTGGATTACCCACTCCTGTACTCCTGACCAATTTTCCACTTACACAAAAGGCAGATTTTCAGGCCTTTTCCAGCTGAAGGCCATAGCTATGATAGAGAAGACAGAGATCAGCACAGAGATGGTGTTGCCAGAAGTATGATCTCCCACTAATTCCACGATTGAAAAGATGACGTCTCCTCATTTCTTCATTTTTGATTTTTATCTGTTTTATAGGATGGTTCATGCACATACACTTCCAATTTTATGATCTGTATTTAATTGACATTTCATTTTAGGCTTCTTGGGATTCAAGGTAGAGGCTGTTCAGCATTGTATTGTGTGACAGAGGAACAGACATGTTTTCTTCCATATCGAAGCAGACACATTTTCCTAGAGGCTTCTGGAATCTTGCTAGTTGAAATCTTCCATAGCAACTCACAGCAATAATGATCATTAATATTGCATGTGGTCATTAAAGTTAAGTAGCATCACATGATATCCAGCTCAGACATTTTTTTTTTAGCTAAGATTATACTGACAGTTTAGCAAGACAAATGGAAACCAAGAGGGAATGCTACTTAAGTCTACACATAATCTTCCCTGTGTGCAAGGTAAGGAAGACAAGATGGGCGTGACTTGAGTTACCCTATCTTCAGTCCTAGGTACCTCTGCTTCCAGCAATGCAACTCTGGGCAGGCAACTCCAGCACTACAGCCTCCAGTTTTTCTACATGCCTCCTAGGGTTATTGCATGGATCACTAAAAACAATGGCTATGGAAATTTCTTGTACATTGTTAAGCTTTCTGCAAACACAAGGCACTGCTATTACTGTAATAAAAAGCAAATGAGACATTAATATTTTACAAGTGTGGATTGGGCAGATAATTTTTTAAGTATTCACATATAATAGGGTTTTATAAATATACTGTCATTCTTCTTATAAATTGCCTAATCATCTCTGTTCAAGTCCAATATTCTCCATCATTTCTCCTAAATGTCTCAATCTGAAGTAACAATTTATTATCAAACTATGAACAGTATTTGGGGAGAAAGATAGAAAAAAAGCCCATGTACATATTATGAATAAATGTAAATGCAAAATGAAGACAGTGTGCTTCATTTGAAAGCCCTGATATTAAACAAAATACACATTTTCTTTATATATTTGTTGGAAATCTTCATGTTAACAATATCTGTGGAATGAAATCAGGTTTCAAAACCTCAACCCTATATGTCATCCCAGTTATATCATATTTGGCATTATCATGAAAAAGGAAGAAACTAATTATGGTTGGATGCATATTTTTCTTTTTTTTTTCTTTCACATGTTAAAAAAAGTTTACAAAGCCTTTTGGAATCTCTGTTGGCTAAAAAGAAAATCCTTTCACCATTAACTGCTCCTGCAGAGAAAGGCAGCTAGCTCTGAGATCATGATGAGGATAAGCATTAATTAAATCTAACTGTGAGAGAATAATTACGTACACATATCCATCAGGGCAAGTTGTCACTATCCAGTAACAAAGTTGGATACAAACTCCATCAGCAGAACTGTCAGGCGGCTGTTAAAAGGATACAAATGTGTCCCAAAAGGATCATTTCATTTAGGGGGCTAAAAATTGGATTGCAAAGGATTAATGAGGCAAGAGGTTTGTGTTTTCAATTGGATGTAAAATGCAAACCAAAGAAGTTGTAATATCATCATTTAACCTTAATGTTGAGCTGCATTTGGATTTTAACACGTGGTGGGGGCAATTAGACCCTGTATATCAGACCAAAATTTTCATCATGGAATGAGATTAAAAGCTACTTTTTCTCTGAGTTAAATTGCACAAAATTTTATGGCAAAATCCTAAAATCTAATTTACACAGATGGCAAATTCTTAATAATAATTATGCAAAAAATGAATAAAAATCCCAACAGAGTAATTCTGGTTTCAGAAAAGAGTCTTTGTTTTTTTTTTTTGTTGTTGTTTTTTTTGGTTGCTACATTCCTATTTGCTGAATTTCACCCCAAGCTATGAGGTCTGTGTACACATACTACAGAGGTGATGTAAACACAAATCTTGCGAGGGCCACTGAATTCAGACACAGGAAAAGTGTAGGAGAAAAGGTAGTAGCATGGGACATAGACAAACAAAATTCAATCCAGATCCTACTCATGACTAACTGTGCAACCTTGGAAAAAGCTACAATATCATAGGACAGCATCCAGAACAGTTAACTGAACAATTTCAGTGACCCAGAGTTGTTATTTCCTCTCAGCTACATGATCCCAAATAATAAACAAACAAAACAACACCACAATGCTGGCCTTAAATTGTGGCTTCTTCTCAAAATGATATCATTCTGGAGAAATGTGAGAAGGCAATGGCATTCAGCCACAGAAAAAGGGAACAGGAAGGAAGCCCAACTAGTATCATTGCAGATCCAAATGACAACTGCAACAGTCAATGCCAAGGTCATATATCCTCTAATGATGTGCTGATAATAAAGTATATAATCAATGTACTTGAATGATGGAGTGTTTCATTGTTTCTTACTCTATTTCCTGGCACCCATAGGAGTAGCAAGCTCCTAAGTCTGATGGTGGTCATTGCATCAAACATAGAGAAAAAGAGCCATAAGCTTCAAACTAGACTCAGCTCCAGCAGCCTTGGGGACTAGCCCTATGACAGACACAATTGTTCAGGGTGTGACTTCTATGGTTGTGCTAAGACCAGAGGATCAGAGAACATCACACAAATGAGGTCAAAGTCTATCATGACCCTCACCCTCCAAGATCTTGTAATCTCTATCATATTACACAGCCTGTATTTTCAGGATCATAAGGAATTATTTTACTTCATTCTTTCTTTCTTAGTGGATATATAAAATAAAACATATGCCAATGAGGCACCATGTAATTCATTTATAACTATACATTACATTATTAAATCTTGATATATTTATTTACATGATATATATATATATATGATTAAAAACTTATGAAATCATTTTTGCTGGATTTTGAGATCTGGCACCTAACTAAATTGAATTTAGTTCCCTTGATAATCCTTTCCTGATCCTTGATTCTCTTTACTCCTTCTTTTGCCTTTACAACAGCCATTGTACTCTCAGCTTTTGTGGGACCAGGCAGTGTTGGATGTCCTGTCTGGCTTATTTCACTTAACAGAATAGTTCATTTCTATCATTGATGTCACAGATGACAGAATTCTACAGCCACTTCTAAATAATCTACTGGAAAACCAAAATGAATTAAAAACAAAAGTGAATTAGTGGAGATATCCCTATCTTAGAATCCATGATTGTTTCTACTGATGTATAACATTACATAAAAGGGGATCACACCAATTCTTTTCTCATCTAAGGCACGACCTTGCTTAGCCATTGTGATCAAATTAAATTGGTCACATTCAGTGTTGTATCATGGTATTCAGGACTATATCAATGTAAAATACATCGACTCTTCTCAGACAGTTCTTGTTGCAAGCTACAAGGACTGGCGTGTGTGGGACAGATCAGGTGTCACAGCTGTTCTCTGCAAGAATTCACTAGGACATGTACTGGAAATCTGAGTGTGTTAGCTACTTGTCCAGTCAATGTGATAAAACACCCTAACCAAAGAAACTTAAGGAAAATGGGGGTGATTTTGTATCATAATTCAAGTACAATCCACTCTGATGGGTTGGGAAAGGTGACAGGAGCTTTACACAAGTCACAGTGTGTCACAAGTGAAGCTAAAAGCAGTTGCTGGATAAGGGAAGAAGACCAGTTTTAAATGTGTAAAAATGAGAGAAACATTTAAAACATTAATATATAATCCAGGTTGGAGGGTATTTTATAATAATCATCTCATTAAATCAAATAAAGAAAATAATAATGACATCAAAAGAATATTATTAAAAAGATGAGAAAATGGGCCAAGATTGTGATGAAGAAATCCACAGAGACAGCTTGCCAGAATGATTGGGAGCTCACTGACTCTGGACTGATAGCTACATAGGACCAAACTAGGCTATCTGAATGTAAATGACAGTTGTGTGGTACGTGTGGGGGGATTATGAAACCTCCTACAACAGGTACGATTCGTGGGAGCACTGGCAGTGTCATCAGACTTTATCCCTATAACATGAACTGGCTTTGTGGAGCTCATTCCTTATAGAGGGATACCTTGCTCAGTCTTGATATTGGGGGGAGGGGCTTAGTCCTGTCTCAACAACTTGATGTGTTAAACTTTGTTGACTCCTCGTGGGAGTCCTTACCCTTTCTGAGAGAGGATTGGGGAGTGGGGTGGGGAGGAAGCTTGAAGGGTGGCTGGGAAGACAAGAAGGAAGGGAACACTTCGATTAAATTATAAACAAGAAAACCTGCTGTTCTTGTATGTACATATAAACTTAGCTTTCACAGAGACAAATAGCTGCTTCTGTGATCAATTTATGAATCTCTTTATTCCTAACAGACTTTTTTTGTTACTAGTGACTGAAAAAGTACATTCTGTCATACATGCGCATCTCTCTGAATGTCTTCTTTGATTAATAATATTTGATGTGCACCCTGCTATCCTCTTCTTTGCTGGCTAGTTTTGTGTCAACCTGACATAAACTAGAGTCATCTGAGAGAAGGGAGTCTCAATGGAGACTGTTCCTTCATGAGACTGAACTACAGGCATTAAGACACTTTCTTAATTAGTGATAGATGTGGGGATGGGGCAGTAACTTGTTGTTTGGGACACACCTGAAATGGTAAGGTTGGATTTTTTTAAGAAAGCAGGCAAAGCAAGCCAGGGGGGTATCAAGCCAATAAGCTGCACACCTCCATGGCCTCTGCATGAGCTCCTGCCTCCAGGTTTCTGCCCTGTTTTAGTTCCTGTCCTGAGTTCCTTTGGTGATAAATAGTGCTAAGGAAGTATAAGCCAAATAAACCTTGTCCTTCTCAAGTTGCTTGGGTCATGGTGTTTCATCACAGCAATAGCAATATTGGTTAAGACAACTTCAGCATCAGACATTGTATCTTTATGCTTAGATGGATCTTTGAAAAACAGAAGAAAGCTGAATTTTATTTAACACAATCTATCTTAAATTTTAGTAATATAAACTACATGTTTTGCTTCTCAGAGCTATTAGGGTTATTCTTATCTAATTATCTTTTATTTCCCTTTGCTTATGGGACCTTTTACTTTTTTCTCTATTCCATCATCATCTGGAGTGATTATAATATCACCTTCTAAATCACGTTTTGTTTTGTAATCTCATCCCTTATAGCTTATGGGCTCTCTCCTTCATTTTGAGATGAATTTGTGTTGTTTTCTTTAAGTTCAATTTTTCCACCCCTTGTATTAATGTGTATATGTGTATAGAAAAACGGAAAGTGCAATTTTTATTCTATAAGCTTTTGAAAAGTTTATTATGCATTTCCATAATTTTAGTTTTGTGCAGAATTGGGAAATTTTGTCCTACCAGCTAAACAAAACCAGACTGTTTGGCAGACTTTAACATGGATAGCTTATAAGCCAGCTCCTGTTAGAATACTTGTTCCTCTCTGAAACCTTGTAAATATTGCCCTTACTGTCTGTATTGAAGTTAATACTCTAGTGGCCCACATTTCCAAGAGAATGGCTGATCAAGCTGGATATGGTGAATTCTAGGGCTTCTTTAGGATGCATCTCTAAACTCTATTTTTCTCATAATCTATTCCAAAGACTTAAGAATCACATGGTCAACTTTCTGATAGTAATGACAATGATCTAACTCTTAGAACCAGTTTTCTGTATTAGTTACTTACCATTGTAACCAAATAAACCAGAAGTAATTTTGATGTAGGATATTCTTCTGTACACTGTGCATTATCATTGGATAACAAACTGTTTTCTTCTATGGCAAGGCATCTTAGAAGCAGGCAGAAAATGTGAGCATAGATAAGGGGGAAAAAGGGCAGAGTCAGAGAGAGATGCTGCAAACTGCTGCCAAGAAAGCAAGATGTAACGGACACAGGTAAGCCACAGGCCATGTTCCAAAGTAAGATGAATAGAAATAGGTTAAATTGTAAGAGCTATCAAGCAATATGCCTGAGCCAAAGGTAAAACAGCATGTTATTAATATAAGATTTTGTGTGCTTATTTGGGGGTAAGTGGCAGTGAGGCCATAAGTGGCTCTGAACCTCAGGTCTAGGCCAGAAAGGCCAGGCAGAAACTAATTACTTCATAATTTAATGAAGTATATATATATATATATATATATATACATATATATATAAATTACATTATGGACTGGCTATATATGTGCATATATGTACATATATAAATACACACATATATATATATAAATATATAAACAAGAAATGCATGGCAGCAGGATGTGAAGCTGCTTGCTCACATCTGTATAAAACAGGAAATAATAAGCAGGGCTGAAGCTAATGGAAATGATAGGCTATGACCTTCATGGCTTGACTCACCCCCAATCTTCAGACATCTATTTCCCCCAGCTAGGCCTCAGTTTCTAAAAGTCCCACAACTTACAAAACAGTGCAAACAGTGGGGAAGCAAATGTTCAAACCCTTGAGTCCCTGGGAGTCAGTTCATGGTCATTTCATGCACTGATATACAAATACTACATACAGAATATATACTCATATACATTTAAGATTAAGAGAGTTTTTCCAACTCTCTAAACAAACAAGAAAAAAGCAAAGCATGCCCAAGCTTCAAATCACAAACACTGAACAGCTTGGAATCAGAAACATCTTGGACTAACTCCTTGGATCCCACTCCCCCTAGAGGAACACCTGACTCAGTCTTGAGGTTGTGGGGAAGGAAACTGGATCTGCCAGGAGTGGAGGCTGAACTAAGCAATATTGGGACAGTGGGACCTTGAGACTGCCTTTCGCCTGCCGGGGTGGGGGTGGGGGGATGAGGAGTTGTGGAGAAGAAAAAATGACCCGATATGGTGGGAGGGGGAAGGGACCTTGAATAAGGATATACAAGTATAGAAAGTGTGACTTCTTTGTTAATAATAATAATAATAATAATGATAAAGATTTAGAGAGTTTTTCCAAAATTATTGCTGCCTAATGTATAAGTATAGTATAGTATGACCTTGATAGAACAGCCACACACATTCTGCAACAAGTCCTCATGCCTTGCTCCAAGCACCTATTTGGAGCACAGCTTGAAAATAGCTAATGTCTCAGACACTCCATGACATTGCTTCAATATGTGCAACCATGTCTAATTTAAACATAGGAGATTGCAAAATTACTCTCTTTAATGGTATCACCAATTTACCCATTTAATTACAACTGAATTTGAAATGAGCAATAGCTACTAACATCTAACTACATGCTTTATCAAAATTTTCCAAAAGCCAACACTAATATAGATTGTGTGGTATGTTTTTACATGCCCAAAGGCCATGAAGAAAGCCTCTTTAATTTGTAGGTTCTTGAATAGGGACTTGAATTCATTCCTAGATGTGCTCATTTCTGAAAGAAATAAGAATCTTCTCCTGTAATTTCTATACTTAAAATCAAGCTGGCTAAGAAAACCTTGATGCACTTATGGAACCCTATAGCATGCCACTGAGCCTGCAGAGCTTGATGAGCAGTTACTAAGGTGGACAAATGCACTCAGGGCTTGGTCCTTCTCCTCCCAGTTTGCCAGGTATTTTTACTATATAAAAAAATGTGACATGATATCATTCCATTCTGATGAAGGGACTGCCCTGGAGTCCTGTCTTTAGCATCCACCAAGGCTAGTCTGGACCCTCCTGCTAACTCCCCCCCCACCCCACCCCACCCCCGCTAGTTGTTTTTCAATAGGCAGATGGGTGGAATTAACTGTGAGCCCTCTGACACTTTTCAGATGGGCAAAGGAAAAAAAATAAATAAAATCTTTAAAAGCACACAGGAGTGGAGCTTTGCAGGGAGGGCATTTGGAAAATACCTTGAAGGAACTCTAAACCAAATAGATTTGGGAGGAATAAGGTACCCTAACCCTAACCCTAACCCTGGAGGTGACATACACTTTTAGGAAAGCAAGCTTCTTTGAAAGGCACTTCAGAAGAGATTTATGGAGTTTGCTATGTGCTGTGACTTCAGATTAATTCTCTGACACTTGATTCAGGCACAATTCTGAATATCCTGAAATATCCTGTATTGTCTCTGGCTATACACTTAGGGTGATATCTATAGTCAACAGAGGAAAAGCCATGGACAAGGTGGAAAGTTTTCCTGATAAAGATGCATATCATTCTCTTTTCTTGAAAGTTCTAAAGTTCTGATTTCAGGATGCAGCTAAATCACAACATCAATTGAAGGAGAATGACAGTTATACCACATTAGCAGATGCTGAAATGGAATCCCAAGGATAGTCAGCAACTCTGCCAAATACTCACCTCATTGAAGGCTGGATTAGTGGTCAAACAAGAGGTTTATTTCATTCTAAATTTGGTCAATAACAGCACTTCCCAATAACATTTACTATCAAAGGCAATTTGATCTGAAAGACATTGGTACAAATTATCTAGCCTATCACCTTTGCTGTCTAAATTAACAATACATATTTATTAGGTACTTTATTTTCAGTGTGGCTTGCTGAATATATTACTTACATTAACCCTAAAGCTCCTAGCCTTTGTATAAGAAAAATCATAGGATTGTATGATTTGTACATTAGATAATGGAGAATCATGCAAGTCAGTGATAAAATTGGGATAAAGGCCATATCTCTCTAGAAGAAGAAATTCCAGAATCCTAAAGCATCAGAAATGGAAACATGATAGTATAGAGAACAGTAGCTCTTATCTCAGATTATGCAGTCACACTGATTAATCACCCGATAATTTATCAAACATTAATTGAGCATCTGCTGTTTGTCAGGAAGGAGGCGAGTCAGTGGGAACTCAAGCACTGCCTGGAAACCTTGCTGCACTTGAACAGATTCATTAAGACAGAAGAAGATATGAAGTGGCTATAAATTATTCTAATAAAAGGAGAAACATGACAAATCAGGCAAGGGGATATAAAAAGTTGGAGAAAGAGTTCATGACTTTCATTTGGGGAAAAGAAGTTTAAAAGACTTCATTAAAAAAAAAAAGAAAAAAAGTGACTTTAGCTCCCATCCCTCAATTTGATACAAAGGCAAGCTCTGTATGCTGGCAATTGCTGTAGAGTAGAAAACAGAGACACAGAAATGGCACAAAATTAAGAAAAAGAGAGATTATTTCAGCATGGACTTCCTCTTGCCTAACCGGTGATCATATAGTATTTTAAATCTAACTTTATTCTGATGATGCAGGGACCAAAGTGCTTTTGTTTCCAATAAAATCCTTTCAAATTCTGTCATATTTATGTCCAAATTTTGTGTTCTCCCTAGAAATCTTTGTGGTCTCCCTAGAAATGCATAGGTGAGTCCTTGGCAGGAAAGAAAGACTGCCACCATAGCTAAAAATGACAACAGAAGTATGATGTTGACCAAAGAAACAAAGATAGACTTCAAGCCTGCTTGTCTAATATTTATAAGCAGAGTAACAACCCATTAAGACAACCAATTTAAAGTCATTAATGTTTCTGGCTATTTTATTCCAACTAAGTGAATAATTTATAGCCACTTACTAATAAAAAGGCAGAATATATGTGTCTTAACATAACCTTGTATCCTAGGGACAGTTCCTCAAAATAAAAGACCGTACTGCAGGTTATCTTCAAGTTAAACTGATGGAACCACTGTTTGCCTGTCCTCTACACTGTGAGGCCGGGAAGCATGGGAGTTAGCTTTAGGACATAATTTTGATAGAAGATCAGGTAACTTATTCCTCCCAAATCTATTTGGTGTAGAGTTCCTTCCAGGTATTTTCCCAATGCCCTCCCTGCAAAGCTCCACTTCTGTGTGCTTTTAAAGATTTCATTTATTTTTTTTCTTCCAGAAATGAAATCCCAATATACTCCCTGGTTAATATCAAGATATATTCTGAGGACTTCTTCATCTGTGAAGCCTTTATTAATTATTCTTCCATGTTGGCAAGTGTTTCATATCAACCTACAACACATCTATCTATTCACTGTGGCTGTGCATGTCTGATTTTGTCATTCCTTTAATAAAATATTACTGTTGATAAATAGAAATGCAAGTGACACACACATCTTGTATATGTGTAACATTGTGAAAAAGTTAAGTAAATACCTTTAAAATGCACAAAGCACGACTAGTATTGTAACTTCTGAACCCTCACAAAAAGCCTGACTGTCTCAGAAAAGAATATGTCTCTCTTTATAAAAGACTGGAGCTCCTAACACTCTCCCAGCAGTACTGATATCACAGAAAAACTTGCCAATGCAAGAGAAACTACATATACTTCCTTGTAGTTACTAGATGAAGCTGACATAATTTCACAGCTCAAAGATCATAGCCAGGGTAGCTAAGAGCAGAACTCAAGTCATCTTGTAATTTAAGCGTAGGCTATAAATTCACAGCCCCACGGTTTATTGGATGGGTAATCTTTGACAAGTCACTTAAAGAGTGTCAACTTTGGTTTCTTGCTTTGTTAAATGGGAATAACACTCTTAGGCTTTTTGGAAGCTTTTAAATGAGATAATATATGATGGTACTATATCTAGAATATATTAAATTCCCAATAGATTCTTTATAATCTCTGTAGTCCATAAATCTTCCCAATAACTCTTTTTTTATTTTACCCAATCATCTACCTATCCAACTCTCTTTCTATTCATCCACCTTCTCTGGTAGTGAAATACTATCCTAGGCAAATTCTTTGTCACACAAATAGGCTATAGAGAGTATTAAAGACTGTGATTTCCTTCACAGAACCATAAAGAGGAAGAAAAGACAACATGTCTTTAGAATGGACAATAAGGATAAAGACAATGGTAAAGAAGAGTCCCATGTCTGTGACGGATTAGAGACAACAGTGTCTCCTTGAAAAGAGGCATGAGATGAGGACATGTTTCACAATGAAGACTCCAAAGTTCAATTTTGAATGTGAAGAGTGGCAAGACTTTCTAGCAGACTGGCATTAGTAATCTAATATTGGGTCAGGGGAAGTAGGCCAGTGTTGGCTATAGAAAAAAGTAACTTTGGGATAAGAATCAGAGATAGAGTGGAGTCCTGGCTCTGAAGAATTATGTGTGTCAGGTTATTGCTAGTTTTGAAATCTACTAAACAATGTGTCATTTACCTTCTAAATTCTTGGTTTTATAACTTGGTAGCTGTGCAGCATTAATACTGTCTTCAGTAAGACTAAAATAAAATAATATCAACAGCAGCACAAACAGTAATAAATGACAAAATTATAGCATACCTGTCGAATGTGCATCTTGTGCTTTTCTCTGGGCTTTTTGCTAAGTGCTTTGCCCAGTTTGATCCTACAAAAATAGTACATTTGAAGAGGTACTATTGCCATCCCTAAATAGTTTTTCATCTTGGGACACATATTCTCTGAAGATTTGAAAAGAAAAGTGTTAAATTAGTTAGCTAATAAATAGTATAACAAAGCCAAAACAATTGTGAAACAGAATGACTAATGTGAGTGTGTATATATAAACATAAAGGCAATCATGGTGCACAAATGGGTTTATGAAGACAGTTCATGGGTTCCAGTGATGGAACACAAATATTTTTTTTTCAGGCTTACTGGTACATGAATTTACAGACTGAGCTATTTGTCAGTGTAATGATTTTATAAGATGGAATTGGAAATTTAGACTATAATATAGGCCATTTAAGTACAAGTGCTGACTTTTTGGTGGGTGTTCATACTCACTTGCCTTAAGAAGAATTCATACAAAAATCTAAATCACTTGTTGCAGGTGACAGAGTATAAAGAAAATATTTCAGGCAGTGTGTTATGTAGCCAGATTTAATGTGCTCTCAAAAGATTAAGGTAGCTATTATGATAGAACATGGATTTGTGTGTGACAGTGTTGAATAAAAAGATTGCTATAGGAGTCCAAGTTAGGTGTAAGAAGATGCCAAACAACATGTAGGTTATGGTTCAGAAATAAGTAGTGTATCTGTGAGCCTCTAAAGGCCAAGGGTGTAGGGCCATGATGGCAGTGAAATTAATGACCATTCTTTATATGGATTGACAGTGTGCATAGCATGGAGTAAGCTTCTCTTGGGTGGGTGTCAATTCCACTTACATGTGAGGCTAGAATTATTAATACAATTCCCAAAAGAGGAAACAGAGAGTTTGCACAGCTTTTACTTACTTAATAAAGACCTACTCTGCTAGACAATTGCAGATTTTTTTTGTCTTTATCAGTTTATTTATATACATTTTTTACATATCAACTACTTCTTCCTCCTTCCTTCTTCCAATCATCCTCCATCTTTCCCCCACCCCACTGCCTCATCGACTCCCAGGTTGGGAGTCATTACATTCTAGCATATCCAGTTGAGGCAGAATCAAGTCCCCGCCATCAGTATCAAGGCTGAGCAAGGTATTCCTTTTTAGAAAATGGGCTCCAAAAAGCCAGTTCATGCACTAGGAATAAATTCTAGTTCTACTGCCAGAGGCCCCATGAACTGCCCATAGTACAGAACTGTCATCCACATTCAGTGGTTCTAGTTCAGTCCCATGCAGGTTCATCAGCTGTCAATTCAGAGTCAATGAGCTCCCAATATTTCTGGTCAGCTGTCTCTATGAGTTTCTTCATCATGATTTTGACACTTTTGCTCATATATTCTCTCCTCTATCTCTTTGACTGGACTGGAAGTTTGGCCCGGTGCTTAGCTGTGAATCTCTGCATCTGCTTCCATCCGTTGCTAGATGAAGGTTCTATGATGACAATTAAGGTGGTCATCAACTTGATTACAGGGAAAGGCCAGTTCAGGCAGCTTCTCTACTATTGCTTGGGTTTTCAAATGTAGAGCCCTCTTTTAAAACTCATCGCCTACACTTCAGTAGCCTCAAAAATTTCTTTCTCACATTTGAAGAAGCTCTCCTCTGCTTTATTTGAATGTAGCCTCTCCTTTACACAGGCTTCAGGACACTAGGGAGTGGCTACTTAACAGCTGCCTCATAAAACCATGTCACAAACATGAAGGTAGCAATTAAGCTCTCCAATAGCCCTCCTTGCCTGATGAGGTGTGTTACAGCTTAGCATCTACCAGGCCTCTTAGGAAGAAATCCGAGCTATATAAACACATTTGAGCTGCTTTTAGCCATGTGCTCAATTCCAGGACACTGGTTCTCAGCTACCCATTCCATCTGCTGGGAACTACTGGGCACCACACATTGGGCGTGGAGCCTAATGAAGCAGGGAGAGGCCAGGTGCTTACATTCTGGGCCAGAAGGCCCACAGCCACCTCAGTGGCAGGGGGAAGAATGACACTATGAAAGACTAGAGAGCCAGACCATCATATTTAAGCTTCCTGATGGCTTGTGAGGGGTAATGGGGCATTTCTAAGTTGTGTTTCTGAGGATGCTTCTGTGGACGAGATGTTAATAAATGTTCCAGGGTAAAAATAGAGTCTGCAGGCAAGATGGTATCACAGACAGTGAATTCAACAAAGCAGCCTCGCTTCTCATACTGCAGACTTGCAGGTTTCCCAGAGCCATAACAGAATTAAAAGCAGTAAAGGAATTTATTTCCAAGAATAGGGTGTGTACAGAGTTTTGATTGTTAAATGCTACTTTCTAAGAAAATGTGTGTGTGCATACATGTGATGTGTGTGTGTGCATGCATGCACATGCATGTTATGAATGTGTAAGAATGTATTTTTAGGTAGATGCCGGTAGACATGCACATGTATGTGAAGATAGAGCAACACTAGTGTCTTTCTCTATTACTTTGCACCCATTTATAGGAGACAAACTCCCTTACTAAAACTTGAGTTCATTGATTGAGCAAAAGTGGCTGCTCAACAGGTCTCAAGGACACTTCTGCTTCTCCCTTCCCAGAGCTGGGTTAACAGGTTTGGACCACAACACCTGGATTTTTACATGGTTATGGAGAACCTGAGCTAAGGTCTTCATGATTGCCTTCTCCATTATCTCCCTAGGCCAACAAAATCTTCACAGCTTGTGGTGACCTGGTGTGGATGTACACTATGCTCCTTCCTCCTCTCCAGCAGCATCCAGATCCAATGTTATTGGAAGGGGTACAGTGAGCTACCCAAGGTATTAAGCAAATCTTAACTGCTCTATGAATCGGAAAGATGTAATCTGGTGTTCTGTCTAGAAAGACTGAATCACAAGCAGTGTATAGCTACAAGGAGGAAGCCAGAAGTCACAAGAGTCATGATGTGACTTAGAAAGGCAGAGTTTTTGCATACATTGAGGAGCTACACTTGGGTTTATTCATTAGAATGGCGAGACTCTTAGCTAGAAAATAATGGTCATTTAGTTTGCATTCCCAGTCTAGGTCAAGTGCTGTTTGTTTATTAACAACATAAGCCTGAAATTCAGCTCTGCTAGAGAACAGAGAGATAACAATGTGAAGGTCAAATTTTCAGAAAAAAAATGAAACAAAAGAATTCTACATGTAATTTTAAAAATACTGATGTAATGTGAAAACTACCCAATTGTCCTACAGTAGAAGTCTGCTTATAAAAATTGTGAAGCATAAAATGGATAGTTCTGAAAGGTTAGGTGGCATAAAGATATTTAGAGTCAATGAAGTCAGAGTAGTCATCAGGAAGAAAGAAGTGACTTCCCTGACGTCAAGTAGATTTGTAGAGTGTAAAAACATAAGAAATCAGAGGAGTACTTTTGGTAAGCATGAAAGAATAAAGAGGCATAGGTAAGGCTGGGTGAGGTTTTCAAGTGACCTGAATATGTAACCCAGGAAAACACATAGAATAGCATTTATATATTTCCAGTGCATAGTGCTTGAGAATTCTCACCATTTTACTGGGATGATATAGCATTCTTAAAGGTTAATGAGTCCCATTTTATAGAACTGTAAAACTGAGGCTCAGAGAAAGGGACAGCTTTTCCAAAGCCATCCAAGTTCAAAGTGACTGGTTTAGCATTAGTCTTCTGTCACTGGCAAACTGCTAGGTACTCCATGAGCTCCAAAAATGAACTCTATAATTTCCTCTGCTTTGATTCTGATTTAAAGGTCACAGAATTAGGACCTAAACATCATCAAAACAAATACCAATCAGCACCCCACCATGTTTTCTAACACTGATTTGGGTCTACCTGTAAATATCATTCAACTAGGAAGACAACACCAAGATCTTTGTCCAGCTACAGAAGGAGCCAGACAGAAGCCATTACCATACACAGGGAATCAGCACTAACATATATAAAGAAAATCCAGGAGACTTTATAGTGAGTTGTGACTGCCACAATTAATGACATCTTTATGAAACTGTGCCATTCAAGTGTTTGGAAAGATATTTAGAATTTTAAAAGATCAAGAACATGGTTAACAAGCTACTAGGTTTGGGACTCTGATTGGCTGAAATTTTCTGGATTTACTATGATCTATGGCAGTGGTTCTTAATCTGTCAGCCGTGACCATTTTATAGGGATTGGATATCAGATATTCTGCATATCAGATATCTACATTATGATTCATAACTGTAATAAAATTATAATTATGAAGCAGCAATATAATAATGTTGCTGAGTGTCATCACAACATGAAGAGCTGTAATAAAGGGTAAAAAGCATCAGGAATGGTGACAGGCACTGCTCCAGGGCATCCTCTGTCCTGTCAGTGTGGACTTTTCTGTCATGAGGAGATCACCTGAAAATACAAATTATTATATCTGCTAAAAAAGTTCTAATAAATAAGGTGTATACATCATTTATCCTGATACTTGGAATAAGATAGGTGTGAATTCATGAAGAAAGATAATTAGTGGCAGTCAGATTGTTTATTTATAAAACACAGAGAGAATAGCAGAAGGGGTGTGGACATTCAGCAGAAACAATAAACATACAAACATCATGTTGTTTTGAAGGACATACTCATAAGCTTGAACACACAAAAGGAAATGTAGGAATAAACTTACAGTAGGTAGAGGAGTGAGAGGCGCAAAGGAGAACAATAAAGCAAAGAACATTGAGCAGCCTGAATAAATCCAAGAGCAGGTTTGGAAATCAGATGAGGAGAAGTGGGGTCCTCCCACGGAGAAAGTCCCATGGGTGGTCAGAGGAAGTGATAATGCAAGAAGATAGAAGGGAAAAAGAGAGAAAGAGGGAGGCATTGCACCAGACGTTATTATACTATGAGATAGGTATGCCTTAGACAGATCTAACAGAATGAGCCAGCAGATTGGAAAAAAAGAATCAGTTCCATTTAATCTATGATGCCAATGCATCTGCATTCTTCAGGGTTCTAAAATGTGGTTCTCCAACAATGTTGCTCAGGGTCTTTGCTGCTGACTCCCAACCAACAGTTCTTATGCCTTTCACAAAAAACACTCTGCTTCACTTTGTAGGGATGCCCTTGAGAAGAGTACCTGCTGCTTGCAGTTAGGTTAAGAGGAGCTTTTCTTATATTCCCTCTCATCTTCACAACCACTTTAAAATGAATGAACGTTCATTGTCATCCTCAGATGAGGCATCATGGGTCTCAGAGAGGTCATCTCTAACCCCACGGGCACATTCCATTATCTTCAAGGGGGTTTGACAGAGGGGACTTGTCAGAAGTGATAGGAACAAGGGGGAGGTGAGGGAGAAGGTTCCCAGGTCTGTGAACACAGGACAGACTTCTATCTTCTGGCTCAGGTGCCAGGAGCTCCTACCTCGAGACTTGTTCCTCCGCTTCCTCTTCCCTGCAGAGGCACTGCGCGAGGCTGGCTGGAGTTCACTGATTTCCACTGGTGTGTTAGCACGGAAACTCTCCTTGAACTTCTGCATCAGGGACTCCACTGTCTCCTGTGTCTCCTCAGCTGCTGCTACAGGGTGGCAATGGGGCTGAGGTTAAGGCTTGGCCCATTATCAGTCCCTGGGGGACTGGGACTGGCCACCTTGAGTCTCTGAAACTCCATCTCTGACCAGCTAATAAGATTAAACTAAAGTCAACTCATTAGCCTAAGGACAGGCACATTGTTGACATTTTCTATTACTTACTAAATTTTAGGTATTAGAATAAGCCATCGGGATATAATGGTGACAGTTTAGGTTCAACCCACATTTCAAGTAATTCCTAATTCAGTAGGATACACACACACACACACACACACACACACACACACACACACACACACAACATATAGGTAGTTCCAATATCAGACAACTATTCTGAATGTAAATTATAACCACAGGGTACTTCAGCCATCCAGAAAGTCATGGCAGCCTTCTTGGAAAAGGCACTATTATAATGAAGGTCATAATAATCATTGGGAAGCAGCAAAGGAGGCAGAGCAGAATAAGAGTGAAAGGACTTTGGAGATGAGAGTATCCTCAGCAAAGGAGAAGCAAGTATGACAATCTGAGGGCAAAGGGGTGAGGTCTTTCAGTAAAAGAAAGGAGTGCCATGTGGATGCAATGGAGTTTGCACACACAGGGCACTCTGAAATGATGTGGGAGGCACAATATTTAGTTTAGATTTCATCTAAATGCCAAAGACGTATCACCAAAGGGCTTTAAAAGAAAAGCTGGAATATGTAAATTAAGTCTCATTGCTAACTGTTACAAATGAAAGTAAGGGGAATACACATAGACACAGGAAAGAAGATGGGTAAGATTTCTGCATAAGTCACCCATGGATAATGGTGGCCTTAATGAGGAAAGTGACAGAGAAGGTCACATAATAACTTAGAGATAAAACCACTGCACTGTGGTATGCAGATTTCATAAGCCCACCCCCCATTAAGGAAAAAACATGGTTTCCAAAAAAGTCATAGGATTTTCTCCATGCTAGCAAGTGTTAGTCAAGCCTGTAATTCTGCCAATCCAGGTGGAACTACCTGCTGGTGATATATCCATGGTCACATTGCCAGTTTCCAAATTGAGACCAATAGGAAATCCCAGGGAATAGAGAAAATGAGATCAGAAATTCAGAGAGAAACTGTAGAAGATAAAAGAAAAAGCAGGAAGGACTGAGAAAGATAAGAGATACTATCAAACACAGGGGGAGGAAATCAGCAGAAGAAAACAGGACAGCTCAATGACTTCAAGGCCTTTGTTCTGAGAAATGCCCAAAGACAGCCCTGGCTTTGAAATCTTCAAACTCAGTCTTTCTCCACATGCATCTACAAAGGCTGGGGAATTTCTTCTCAGGTGGAGCTACATATTACTTGATGCCAGGAGATGGCACACACTAGAGATTCGTTTTTCCTTGGAAGGATTTCTCCAGAATATACAAAGAAGCCCCTTCCACAAATGTTTCAACTCCTTCTTCTTGTTTTCTCAGGAAAAACACTATCAACTCTGACAGATGTGTCTGCAAGGTAAGTCAAAACCAGAGGGTGGATTTGGATATTAGGTTCTGTGGGAAGCCTGTCTCATCAGGGACACAGGGAGAATCAGATTGCTAAGAAACACAATTGACAATGCAAATGAACCATATGGTGGCATTATAGCTTCCTCACCTACACCTTTTGTTATCTTCTCCCCAGATAACTCAAGTCAGGTCTATGAAGGTGATCCACAGAGATTCCACTTAAAGACTCCATATTCTAACCAGAGACTACAATGCAATTCTGAGAAGCTGTGATATGTCAAGTCTAACTCAGTATACACAGAAAGAAGGAATGTAACCAGAATCATATACAATGCTAGGCTATGGTCAAATATTCACAACAGTTAATGGTCTGAAATCCTTAAAGAAAGAGAAAAGGAAAGAAATGTGTGGAGAGGAGAGATGATCTTCAGAAAAGAGGGGGCAATATCTGCCAGCTGGGAAGGAGAACTTCACCAAGGGAACCTCTATTTTGATGTTAGATTTTTTTGGTACCCACAAAAAGAAATTTTTGTTTGTAGTATTTTATTATGAAAGTATTTTATTATGAAGAATCAAACAGAATTCCCTTGTGATATTTATCATTCTGAAAGGATGTTGTATATGACTTAATAATTGGCAAATGAGTGTCAGTTGTATAACAAACATGTACTATAATTGAATAGCCAATGAAGATACAAGAGGTTGTAGCAGAAAACTATTGACTAATCCAAGAAATTAAGCTGAAAGCAAGCTATGGCAGATAATACATGGGATGAAATCAGAAGCCTAGCCTTAACCTGACCCTAACGCTCAGGGAGTGAACTGGAGAGTGATAGGATAGGACACCCTATGGCCTCCTCCAGTCTTCACATACATACATGCTCATACAGCATAAAAGGGAGGGGCAGAGGATAGAGGAGGGGAAAGGAACAAGTGTTAGGTTTAAAAGATTCATTACCTAGAAACATAACATAGCACACAGTCCAAAGATGAGCAGACAAGCAGCCTGGGATAGGGCAGCAATGGTAGAGATCCAGAAGCAGAGAAAACAATGGAGAGAGTGGGAAGTACTGAAATAGTATATATTAAGATGTCATCAAATTTGGGGTTACACTAGATTAAAACAGCCACAGAATGTGATGTATTATAAAGATAACAAAAGAAGTTTCAGCTCCTCTTCATTTGCCTTTGAATAACTCAGGAGGGTTCCTAGGTTAAATGACACATTTGACAGGAGCAAACATGAGAATATTCTTGATTAAAAAAAATATATAGTGGACTTTAGAGACACCTGAATGGAGAGGAAGGGATGCAATCCCAAACTTGCATGAGAGAGCAAGTGAGTGTTCCATGCACAGGGGAGTTAAGAGTGGACGAGCCCACTTTTGTTCTGAGTTATGCTCTTTACAGTGTAAATGATACAGGTGTATATACTCCTGACATATGCCAACTGCTCTATATTTGTACCATCACATCTCTGCCTCTCTGCCAGATTCAGTCTGCCCCACTGAGACCCTGCAGGATCATCATCTGGCCCTTAGCTCAACTAGGCCAGTAGGATGCTCTGGCAGGCCACTGGGAAGAAGAATGTTAAGAGTAATTCTTCACTTCCTTCTTCTTGTTTATGTAGCATATTTCTGAGAGAGACTAGAATTTTAGGTAGTTACAGGTTCTTTCAAGATCCCTTGTTTTACAGTTCCATTTCTTATGGGGATCAATAAAGCCATTCCCCACCTCTGCATCGTTATTTCTAGCCTATGGTGGCTCTCTGATATTTCTTGTCCAAGTATCTAAATATCTACATCCTGATCCCTTCCTTTTGCCTTGCCTACACTTCCACAAAAAGCCCCATCATTGCATTTTCCTAATAGCCTCATTCCAGCATGCTTCTTATCTGGCCAAAGCCTTGTCCTGTGTGGTATCTACACCTCTTTCATGTCTGTGACTTCCATCAATTTCTGATGGTCAGCTCTTCTCCTGTTATTTCTGTTTGATTTCCCCTAAGCTGATATCGGTGTAACTATTGGTGTCAGAGGACAGCACATGGGGGCTGGGGGATGATTGTTCCTGTGAACTGCAAAGGCTTCTGATCAAATCCCACCCATCTATTTGGCCGCTTTTGACTTGGCAGCAGAGCAAAAATCCCAGACAGGCTTAGGGCAGCAGTGCTCATAGAAACCTTCTCATGGCTGATGTCATCCTGTACTCTAAACTTTTCATATCCACCCCTCCTGACCCCATTCAACAGCTCTCTCAATATCAATATATCAAGTTGTCCAAACAAGTCACATTACTTTTGGGTACTTGCTATGCTCTGCCTCTCTGAAATAGCAAAATGTTCACCCATTGCCTGGATAAATGCAACAGATGGTGCCTGATCTGAGCATCTCAGCAGGCCCATAATGCTGGAAGAGGAGGTGGGCTGACACCTCCTCCTGACTAACACATGAAAGATTGTCAAGCTTAATGAGGATGAACCATTTAGGTCTGAGGAGAAGTAGACCTAAACCCTGAAAAATAAAAGGAGGTCGAAAGAGGAAGGGGGGATGGTAGACATAGCTGGTGAGAAAATCATGCTCAGTAATGGAGGCAAATATTACAGAAAAGAGTTGTAAACAACAACACAAAAAAAGCAAAAGGACAGAAAGACAGAGAGAGAGGGCTCAAGTCATTCTACAGAGGGCACAGAGGTGTGCCAGTTTCTGGATATTAGGCAAGTTAGGCCATGGAGCCTGCAAAAATACCCAGACACAGACTCCACTCTCAGCTGTGCAATCAATTCGCCATCCATTGGTTTTTCCACACAGTGGTCTAGATGTTCTTCCACTGAAATGTATATAAATTTGAGGCTAAATTTCAATAGCATATTCCTTGCTCTCTTTAATTTTTTTATACACTTCTAATCTGTGTTAGAAGAAAATTCACAGTTCCCAAGCACCAACACTTTGCCTGAAAAGGATACTGGCATTTCTTTATATTTTCTCATTTCTTTCTAACAAGTTTGAAAGGCAACTACCATTAACTCCTGTTCAGAAATGTTTAGGTATGTGTAGACATTGACTCAGAGAATTTTGGTGATCTTCCAAAGCCACAAAGTGGGGATAATGGCTGAAATTCCAGCTCCATCCATCTATTACACCACCCTTAAAGGCAGGGACTATTGTCAGCTTGCTGTGTAGAGATGAGTAAACTAACCTTAGAGTTTGGATAACATTTCTTTAGGTCTATATATGTGCTGTGACTCTAATGGCAGCTCTTCTTCAGATCATCTAGGCAGGGAGTCCTCAGCAATCTAGACCTGACTGGAACCATCTCAAGTCTTCCTGGAGGTCCAGGATCTGCTCTTATCTCATTTTGGCACTGCTCTGTCACTGTAGATCTATGCAATGAAGACAAGGTAACCATTGGATGTCGATTGGTTATATTGGAGAAATATAACAAACAAATCATGAAGGTGGAAAAACTCATAGGATTAGTCACCTTTCTGGTCCCTGTGGGGAAATTCCAGGCAGAAACAACTTATAGGAGGAAGGATCCACTTTGGTTTGCATATAGGCAATGATGATGGGAAATGTATGGTCACTGAAACTCCACCTATAGCTGTGCAAGCTTGCTGCTGCTGCTTTCTATATGGTCCTTAACAAGGAGCAGAGAAACTGGAGCTAGAATCCATGAAAACTATAACCTCAAGGTCGTCTTACCCTCTATAACTTGTTTCCTGTCTCCTTAAGGTTACTTAGCCTTTCAGAACAAGCACCACCAGCTAGAGACCAAATGGTAGAAACATATATTTACTGGTGACATTTTTTTCAGTCAAAGCTTAATACCTGCTGTCCTGAAGCTATTTTACCTACATTGAAATGTTATTTCCTCCAAATTGGCACAGCCTCATTAAGGTTTAAAACCTGAGAAGGTCCTAAAAGTTACAAGATTTATAAGGACTTCTCTTAATGTTATAAAAGCAGTAAGCAATTGCTGGGAAAAGGAGGTTTTCTGATCTACTTAGCTACCTCTGAATCATGCAGGAAGCTTCAGAAATACAGCTTCTATGGATTATAAGTACACACCACCACACCCAATTTTGACATGTGTGTTAGAGATCCAAACCCAGATCCCTATATTTTCACAGTAGGTACTTTGCCAACTGAGCCATGTCCTTGCTCCCCACGCCCTGGTGTTATATGCTTTATTAAATCTTTGGTGCCTAGTATATCTTATCTTAAACATCCAGGGTTGACTGTTATTCCTATTGCTCCTCTTCTGTCCTTCCAGTTTGTGGGTGACTTGAAACTCAGTTCTGATACTGGTTAACTTACAATGCTGTCTTGAGGAAGATGTCATATTCATGAAGAAACATTGTAAATGTATATGTGGAGGTATTTTCAAATATTAACATTAGACTCAGACAGTGAGCAAAGTACATTGCTTCCACATTGTTTGTGGGTCTCATGCAGTCAATTGAAGGCCTTGCCAGAAGAAAGGATGATCTACCTGAATAAGAAATAGACTATGTCCATATCTGATCTATAGAGTGGGCTGTCTTCCCAGTCTCTATCTTGCTTGTTACCATCCTTAACAACATAAGCCATTGCCTTATATAAGTGAACTGATGGGTAGAGTTAAAGAGAGGAAATGCACATAGCCAATAATCTGCTTATGTATATATACACTAACACTTATCTTGTATTTCTTAGGGCTTGGACGGGACACACTCAGATTCCAGGATTATGGAGAAAGAGGAAAGTAGAAATTGTTTAATCTCTTCATACACCTCAGCTAGGAAAACAAACAAACAAACAAACAAAAACAGAACTACCTATTTCTCTGTCCAAGTCCAGCCATAGAAAGCAACATCTAATGTTTTATAAAAATCTTTTCAAGAAAAATAAAAATACAAAACAACCAGAGTTCTTAGCTAGATGTGGATGCTTCATGAAAATTAAGGCCCACATATTGGTTTTTAAAAATGGCTGCTTCCTTCTAACTCTCAGGGACTGAAAAAAAAATGATATAGAATTTTCTTACTCTTTAGTTTTTCTCTCATATATTTTCATAAACCTTTGGTGTCTAGTCCAGCTTATCTTCAAGCAAGCCCCTGCAGACAAGACAAATGGTTGGATAACAACAAATATAAATTTAAATGTCAGGGAACAGCCTTTTCTTATGCATATGATCTTGGGTCTGTCAGTTAACTTGAAGGCTTATGGGTGGACAGTATTTCAATTTGGAAAACTACATCAAGTATGGAGGAAGAGGGAATCACATTTGTGATATTATTCTGTCTTCTGCTCAAAGCACAATGCTGTCCAGGTTCACTGGAGCTGGTTTCATGTTCCCTAGCCAGAGCACAGATGGTTTCCAAGATTTCTTCCGGCTCCAACATCTTGTAGTTCTAAATGTAAACGAATGTGCTTTTGTGAAAATGATGTAGTTACCACGGGAGCTGCTCTCTTGTTTGCATAGCACTTAAAAAGTATTTCTTTTATTTTGAGATTATTACAACATTTTCCTCTTCCTTGCCCCTTCAAACCTTCTACATACTTATCCTTGCTTCTTTTCAAATGCTTGGACTCTTTTTTTTAAAAATCATTAATTGTTGTTACATGCATGTATATATGTATGTGTGTATATATGTATGTATGTGTGCATGTATATGTAAAATATATATATATACATACATATGCACACAGACACTTACATATACTGCTAATTTTATGTATGTTTTCAAGGCTAACCGTTTCCTATTGTATAACCAGCTGATGTGAATTTTCCTGGGTCAAACTCTATCTCCCACATTTACCATTCCATAGATGCCTGTAGTTCTTTTTGTAGAGTCAAAGTCTTCTGGGATCCCCTTCCCTCCTCATGTTAGCACATTATCTTTACAACTGTCCCATCTAGATCAACTGAACTGTCATTTTACAGAGGCCCCAGAACTGACAGGTGATTGCAAAGGCTGGGCAGAGGTGTCATTCAGTACCACTTAGCTCTAGTCATGGAGAAAGAAATCTCAAAAGATCAAAAACTAGACAAGCTATGTCAAAACTTACTTCATTAGCAACTTTCAGTGAGGTACGACTCTGGAAGGCTCTGAAATTAGCCAGTTTCATTTGTTACCCTTCTCCCTATCTGTTAGAAAGGCATTTATTTAAACCCTATGGTTTCTCCTTCCTCAGTGTTCAAATGAGGCATGTCCCAACTCCAGCAAACTGTTTTTGACTAAATGAAATGTTAAAGTACCTGTCACAGATCATGATACAGTTATTTAAAACTGAGAGTTAATAGGACTCCTTCAAAGATCTTTCTTTCTCCATCAGTCAAAGAAATTCAAAAAGCTCAATGCAGCTGATGTTGCACAGCCTGATGGGATCCAGTCACCAGCAAAATTTACCTCCTAAGCAAACTCATCTCTTCTGAGACTCCAAGGATAGTCACACAGTTTGTCTCTGTGCTCCTTGAGACTGGACAGTCACATACACTCTGCAATTAAACTTCTGAAGGTATTTCTGGGTGAGTGCTATATTCAGGTATGAAAATTATAGAAATTAAAATGAAGTGAACATCATTCATATCTAAAATACACCATTGGTATAGTAAAAGAGAAGATAAAGGTATTAGAAGAACATACTGAATTCCTGTGTAATAACACTGACTGGGAATGTCCAAGCCGCCTTTGTAGCTAGAAAGGCTAAGGGGTGCTAGCTATTGAGCCCTAAAGGATGCAGAGAGTGGCATGAGGCAAAGAATAGTCAGAATTTGTAGATAAAATTCCAAAGGTTTTTGCTTCTAGAGCTTATACTGAGAAATGATTTTTATCATCAAGAAAATGCATCTTTGAGTCAGAAAGAAATGTGGGTTTCCTGAGCTCACCTCTGCTTTTGTCCTTTCATTCCAGTTTAGAAATCATATCTTAGTCAGTAGCTCCAATATCTACCTTGCTATCCTCGTCTATATCTAGACTCTGTTACCAATTGCCAGGGTACGTTGAATACACACAGAGTGGATACAGGTTCATTTTTTCATGCAATTATGTTTTCACTGACTTTCTGAGCCTCAGCCCCTTATGTGTATAAAAATCATTGTATAAATCACAAAGAATTTTGCATCCTTTTTCATTTGTGTGTATTTTGGTTAATATTTAATGTAATAATTTTTGCGAGATGCTTAACAAACTATTCAAAGTAAATTAACCAATTAACAAAGTAAAAATATAAATCCTCTATTATCATGTTCACATGTGCCAGGCCCACAGAGGGACTTGTACAGCAAATATTAGGGTTTGCACATCTAGTTTCAATTAGTGTTTGAGGAAGGTTTGTAGTCTTACTAATGTCCCAATCAGATCATCATTCCGGGTCCTGGCAAGCCTCACTATTTCCACTGCCACTCAAGTCTCAGTCAATCCTTTACTCCACTCAGCATCAGCCAGTCCCCTTTATGACCACATCCCGAACATGTGGCAGCTCCAAATCAGGATATGGCTGCAGCCTAAGGACATACAGTTCTGTTCAGAGTGCACTGGCACAGTTATTGTACCAGGGCTATTACCTACAATACCGCTAGCTCCTGAACCACAGGCATATTATCACAAGTCATTAGGAAATTCTAAAACTCTTGCTAAGGCTTACCAGATAATAATGTGTGAAAGGAAATGCTTTTCTAGTAGGTGGACTGCAAAGAAATGAAAACTCCACTCACTTATAACCAATATTCTTCCTCTTCAGATATTTAGCATCATTCCAGGTTCATTTCTTCCCATACAGAGTTACATTGCACTTCCGTAGTTGATCTATTACCAAGATTCTTCCCATTGAACCATTTCAGTTTGCCAAGAGCATTTCATTAGTCAGATAATTGTAATAACAATAATAATGACATTTACCAATTACAGAGTGCTTGCTATATGACAGGATATATTTTAAAGGAAATAGTGATTTAATTTAAACTTTGTAATAACTACAATACATAGACTATTAAGCCTCATTTATAAAACCTTCATGAATCTATGCCCTTGCTACAGCCCCACTTCAGACTAACTCTTCACTTGGGCATGTCCCTATGACTTCCTGTACTTATTATCATATACAGAGCAGTTAGCATGTGCTAGGTAAGCATCTGTTATTCAGGATACATACATCATATATTTATACTCTTCCATGTACATTTTCAGCTATCAACAGGAAATCTTTCCCAGCCAATCTGCTAGCAAGAAAAGATGAATCACATAGACTCATTGCCCAACTGCATGGGTTAGGCATCCTACAGCATGGACCACCAACTCTTGCCAACCTGAAAACAATAGGAAAACCCATGTGAAATAACACTGCTTGTAGTATATTGGCACACAGGCTCTCAGTACTGATCAATCAGAATTACTGAGGGTTTGTAAAATTATGTTATGAAGCATTGTTTTGGCATTGATAGATAAAGCTTTCCAGAAACTTACAAGTGGGAATGTCACAGAGGAGTTAAATTTTCAAGGGTCATATTGAATCTATAAACAGCAAAACTTCACTGGTACCTTCAAATATAATTTTATTGCTCATTTTCCAGTAAATCCAGTAATCTGAGCTTACTGGGTAACTTCCATAGTGAAGAAAACAAAATAAACATCCCACTTGGAGTCAACATTTCTTTAGATAATATTTTTTAAAATTTGTTGAGAGATGGCTTAATGCTTAAGAGAGTTTTCCCAGTGTTGTTAGAGATCCTAAGTACTTAAGTTTGGTTCTCAACACCCATACCAAGAATCTTCCAACTATCTATAATTCTGTAATCCAGCTTCATGGGATTCAATACCCTCTCCTGGCTTCCGCAGCCACTCATGTGTATATACTTACCACATACATGTAATGAAACAATAAATAAATATCTCTAAGCTGGGTGTTGGTGGAATATGCCTTTAATATCAGCACTCATTACGCAGAGTAAGGTGGATCTCTGAGTTCAAGGCCAACTTCCTCAACAGACTGAGTTCTAGGACAGCCATAACTGTTACACAGAGAAACCTTGTCTCACAAAACAAAAAAAATTAAAAAGAATACATTTTAATAAAAGAAAAATTATGAAGATGATCCCAGACACCACAACCACCTGAAATTAAGATGTCCATTTTGATGGCACAAAGTCTTGTCAGAGGAATAAAAAGAGTAGAAGTCTCACTATACATTTATAGGCATATTTCTCACCAGTGTTCCTTTAAAATAAGGCAAATCTCCCCAGTGCAAAAGATGACTACAAATTTAAACACATCTAAGCCAATCACAGCAAAAATTATGGGTTTTGTTGTGAAAATAATTCAGCCAAACTATAAATGTGTCCTATTTCTCAATATTAAACCCTTTTAAATAGACAGGTTAAACATATAGTCAATAATAGATTGACACTGAATTGCCATTTCTGTAAGGCTTAGAATTGTCCGCCAAATGACTTATAATTACAATTTCTCATTTCTCTGTGACAGTAAACACTGGCCACACCAGTACATGCAGAACCCTAAGGCCTCACTCCAAGGAGTAAGAACTAAAGTTAAAGTAAAACTCAGCAGATCTGTAGGAAAGAAATTAAGATTCAAGGCCTAGGTCAGCTTCTGTGTGACTGTGCCTCATCTCAGGCAATCCAATGTTTCAGTTAGACATAGATTAAAGTATTTGTAATCTGAGTCACTGTAGAAGTTTGTGATATTGACACTTAGCTATTGCTAATAAAAAACTGGAGCTCAGGATTATGCTTTTCACAGCCTTTAATACATGATGAACACATAACAGTGTGTTATTAAAAATAGCAATAATAAAAGTGTAGTATTATTTTATTGTCATGGGTATTGAGGTACAAATACAATGACAGTGTTTCTGTGAGCCTCAAGTGTCCTGACTTCTCTTAATGGAGATAAGGATGACTGCAAGGAGGAGTAAATGAGACGGTGATGACACTACTAACTCCCTTGGTTGAGAGTTTAATCTAAGCTAAGCACTAGAACTCCTCACCCCAACAGCCACAAGCCTAGTAGGTGAACTAGCATCATCATCACCAAACAGAGGCAGGTCCTAAGCTATGGTTGGGTAACTTATATGACCTTTAAAATAAATATGAATATGCAAAAGTATTTGTGGTGGTATACAAAGCCCTTTAGTAATATACTTCCACTTATATTATACTTTAATTTAATTTTATTTAATTTATTAAATCCTTTCCAGATTTTTTGCTAATGGAATAAGGACAGAAAATGTGTGGGAAGCTGATTCCTTCTCCATGGGGTCAGCCCATGGAATGATTTGATCACTTTATATCCCTATGTAGGGTTACCATTTGGATATGGATTCCATAGGTGTTTGGGGAATTGTTTTTATCCATAATTCTGAATCTTCTTATTTATGGCTGATGAAAACTAGCTCAAGAAGGTATTGCTGATACTTTCTTTCTTTTCTATTTCTTTCTCAGTAAACAGCCAAAACACTGAGCTAAGGCAGCAGAGAGAATGGAAATCATGTCTTCAGTGGTGCAGAACAAATTCCTCCTGTGATGCTTCTTGGTGAAATAATAGAGATCCATCGCAGGGAGCCATTTGCACAGAGAGGCAGCATGTTCAGGCCGATAGATCTTGAGGAATGCTCTCATTTTGCTCAATGTGCACAATGAGGGGCAGCAGTGTGATAAAAGAAAGAGAAAGAGAGAGAGACAGAGGCTGTGATAGAACCTCAGGGCTGCGCTGCCTCCTCCTCCTCACACTGGAGTTTTTGATAACCTGGGAAGGAGTCTATGCTCCAGCCTCTATCTTGAAAATGGAGATTCTAGGGCTAGAAATACAACCTGCCACTTCTCTCCTCTGCCAGTCTGTTTCTTCCTGCCCTCCAGTTTATATCATTAGTCACCTTCTGAGGTAAAGATGAAGATGTTGGACCTTGTATATCGGGCTTACAGAAAGGTGTTCAGGAAGATTTGAGGGATGTCACCAACAATGCAGATTTTACAAAATGCATTTACTTGTGTGTTCTCCCTTTAATAAATATATTAATTTCATTCTTTAACCCAGAGAAAGAGGGAGGGAGGGAAGGAGAGAGAGAGAGAGAAAGAGAGAGAGAGAGAGAGTTACTATAAGGTATTAGGTGACCTATGACCTACTCTAAGGCTATGTTAATAGAAGCATTATTCTAGACCAAGAATAGAACAGTCTCCCCCTCTTCAAGCCCAGATAATTCCTCAAGAATTCTACTGGGAAAATGTCACTTTAGAGATATGATTAGCAAAGCAGAACTAGTTAGGAAATGGGAGACTAAAGCTGTCACAGACCCTTGAAATAGCATCATGAGGGACAATTGGACTCTGAGAAGTTAGCTGCAGTCATTTACCTGAAAAGATGTCATATCACTGCTACTTCTACTACCAATGTGTGAATTTGTGTTGCTATTGATGGCCTCAGTGCATGAATTTTTATGTGAACTAACCCTTACTCAAAATTTTTGAGACCTGTTGTGTTTCATATTTTGGAGATTATTTCCCTTCTTTTTTTATTATTATGAATAAAGAAGTCACATTTTCTATCCTTGTATATCCTTATTCAAAGACCCTTCCTCCTCCCACCACATTAGGTCATTCTCTCTTCTCTACATCGCCCCATCCCCCCCATGGGCAGGCGGTCCCAAGGTCCCATGGTCCCAATATTGCTTAGTTCAGCCTCCACTCCTGGCAAATTCAGTTTTCTCCCTCCAATATCAAGACTGAGTCAGGTGTTCATCCTTTTCATTCTTGTAATTAGAAGAGTCATTATCCTGGGGTAGGCATCTGTTAAAGAACTTCAAATATATAATTCTATGTTATTTGTGATATATTACAAAGAATACATTATTTCTCTTGATATAAATTCGAGAAGACGGTGAGATATTAAAGTCCTTGACAAATAGTTTGACTTTTCAATTTAGCAGTGTTGACATTTAGAACTGCACAATTACTGATTGTAGAGCTTCATCTAGAGATCATAAAATGTTTTATCCATACACATGGCCCTGTCATGTCACATGTAGTCTCCTCAAAAAATGATGACAACAAGTGTCTCCAGATGTTTCCATGTGACCCTTAGCAGCAAAATATCTCTCTAGAGTAACACTCTATGGATGAAAATGACCTGTATGGTAGTAAGGAAGTTTAAGAAGAAAACTAGGAGCTGTCTGACTCAGGACCAGTTATCTAAGGAACAAATACTGTCTTAATAGTGAGCTTTGTTTCCATCTCACTAGCTAGTGGTGCTATCTCTCAAGAGAAGAAATGGGAAATTGTTAAGTCCTCTGAAAGTAGGAATTAGCAGAGAAATCTAGATGGAAAAAAAAGTCTAGAAAGGATTTAATAAATGAAATGAAGGTAAATAAAAGTATACAATAAGGAGAAGTATGTTACCAAAGGACTTTATATACTACCACAGAGATTTTTGCATATCCATATTTATTGCTACAGTTTTTAGGATATCAAGGCATTAAAAGCAATCTAGATGTCTATCAGTAGATGAACGGATAATGAAATGTGGCACATAAATAAATGAAACATTCAAGAGTAAAGAAAAATGAAAGTTGTAGGAAGATGGATAGACATGAAAATTTAATACTAAGTGGAGTGATTCAAATTCAGGTACAACCCCAAAAAAAATACCCATATGTTCTTTCTCATATTTGGATTTGAGCCGAAAATGTATTCACATATGCAGGAAATTAGGTGCAAGAATGAAATTACTATAAAATCCAATTATTTTTATAGTTTCTTTTTTTCAATTTTTGGGTGAAGGATAAGTATATAAAAATTTAATTGATGGTGAAAGTCCAAAATCTTAAATGATGCATAGTGGCTTCAGAGTGGTCATTTTACCTGTGCAGAAGTTCACTGAGATTCATAGAGCTTAGGATTGGGCAAATATTTGAGAGGCTTCCTTAAACTAGCTGTTTGATATTTTTATTTGTGAGTTAATTTGACAAAATTGGTTTTATTTGTTTCTTTTTTAATGGATTCAGTTAATGAAGTTCCAGGAGAAGAGGAAAAAAAAAACTATTACTGAAAAAATTATTACTTCCACAGTAAAAGATATTTCCTTTTTAAAATTAAAAGTTAGTCTGCTAAGAGTGAAGTCCAAAGAAATGATAAAATTTTGTTTTGGAAAGGTACAGAACATCCATATTGCCTTCAGTTTTCAGAATAATAAAGTAGGTGATTCTAAAAGAATAAAACTTTTTAAAAGGTAGACTAAAAGATAGCTTGGGGGACATGGTGACACTTAATGCTCATCATCTGAAGACCAAAATACAATGGTTTTGATATGTACTTAAAATATCTTTTAGTAATTGTAATTTAGTAATCATAGTGGAAGAAATAAACTTAATTTGAAGTTACTTCAAAGGAGAAATATGAGGACCTTTTATTGTTTTACTAAGTATGAAACTGGGAGATGCATTCCCACCACACTTTTCATTTGCCTACATGCATATAAAACATTTCATTGGCCAAAACCCTGGTCTCAAAACCAATCTACTCAAGATGAAGCTTAAGCAGAAGAAAGTGATAAGAAGACTTCAGCTAAGTGGCCAATTGGCAAGTTTCTAGTAAGTTAATGATGTCTGAGAAAGGACGGTGTTGATGAGAAGATACCCATAGTCTTCTGTCTGCCTCTTTTCACAGTCAGAGCATCTACCTCCTGAACTGAATCTGAGCACAGAAGAGGAAAGCAAAGAGCAGATGCATCCTGAAAGCAATTAGAGACAAGAATGGAAACACACTGGAAGCCAATCATTCAGGTAGTTTCAGACTCAGTCCCCAAAAGGCCTGGTAATAGGAGAAATTATATCCTGTAGGGGTAAAATTAAAGCGCAGCTGAATTTGGATGGACATCAAAAAGAATTCTTCAATTAGCTGAAAAATAATGACAAGAGGAAGCTAAGGTATTTCATTCCAGAAAGCTAAATGGAAACTGCTGGGGCACTTAAACATTTGTAAAATACAGTGACAGCTGCTAACTTTGAGCATGGAGGGAGACATATCATCCTTAAGAAGGCTCAATGTTTACAAAGGTGGCACCAACAAAGATGTAGTAGTACAAAGCAGTCTTCAGCAAAAAAGCTGAAGAGTCACTTTCTATAGCTCAAGTCTGGCATTCCTGGGAGAATGCTGCTACAGGTAAGGTTGGAGAAAGTTAGACCACATCACCAAGAAACTATAGTGCCTTCTAACCTTTGAAATTTCAATTTCTATAACATATGAGAGGGTTACAAGAGATGGATCTAATAAGAAGAGTGATTCTGCCAAAGACATATCTATAAATATCAAGGTGAGTATCAATGGAAGGATGTAGGAGAAAATAAATGACATTAGTGGAGGTAGGAGATATTTGCATGGGCCAGGAATTGTTTTAATCTTTTCATCCATGCTTCAATTTTTAGTTCTTCTTCAGTTTATTTTATGAGTATGGGTATTTTTGTCTTTGTGTATGCAAGTGTACCATGTGTGTGCAGTCTCCTCAGAGGCCAAAAGAGGGCAGTGGATATCCCACTCCGAGACTCAAGTAGCAAATTGTTCTGACCTACCATGCACAAGCTGGAAAATGAACTCTGTTTCTCTAGAAAAGGCAGCCAGTGCTCTTAATGTTAAGCCATCTCTCTAGTGCCCCCATGCTCCAATTTAACAATCACAACAATTTGCAAGCAGTGAATTCTTCACTAATTTGCTTTTGGTGCAAGAAATTAAAGCTAGAATTCAAATTGAAGTCATTGTCTCAATTATTAATGGAGTCAATATACTAATCCAGTCTAATCTATTTTCAATTCTAATAAATATGAACTTATTTAAGGAGCGTAGGGTAACTATGACCTAACCTAATAAAATATAAATATTACTTTTAGCTTTATTTATATGTGCACATATTTAATATGTGTTAAATATATTTTGAACACATTTATCCACTCATTGCCCTTTCTCATTTTCCTAGCACTCCTGCCAAATCTCTTTTCAGTGAGTACCATGTTGTAATTTCATATCTTATTTTTGTGTGTATGTTCCACTGCACTTCATCAGGTTTACTTCCAAGACCAGAGGTTGGGGGTTATTTACTTAAGGAATTTACTAGTGACTGTGGAACTGAAGAATGGGACTCTCTCTATCCAAGCAGCCACACTGTCTTTCCCTTGGTTGATAAGAGAGGAGCAAGGCTTCATTACCCTCTCCCCAAAAATGATGGAATATAGATGAGTCCAGTCTCATGCAGGTAACCATTACTGCTATGAGTTCAGAGACACGTAACAACAACCATTTCAGAGGAAATAAGAACAAGATGTATATTAGGGGGAAATAAATCTATTTAGAAGTTTCAATGAGAAAACCAGACAGATACAGAAGAAAAGGAGCAGTCAAGAATGCATCCTAGGTTTACCCCAGAAGATAGCATAGTGTATGCTATGAGCTTTAAAGGCATGTCTCTATAGTCAGACATTGTCTTAATAATCACTTATTAAATTACAGAATGCCCTCTCGGGAATATTTTCTTTACTATGAAAACTTGCCTATAAAAATAAAGTCTAACATTGACTGCAGAAAAAAGAAAATAAACATAGAAAGAAAGGAAGAAAGAATAAAGAAAGAACAACTCAAACCAAGGAACCAAGGCATGGTGCAATTTCAGCATCCCATCACAAAACTCAGAGAATGGACTGGAGCAGAACAGAGGCTAATGGTCAGTTTAGACCCAGACTTGGAAATCTGGAGAATTCATGCAGATAGCCAACAAGGACATGAGTTCAATGGTCTGGGGCCTTGTAGTAGGTTGTAATTGATATAACAAAATAAAATTTAAGAAAATATTTGCACTTCCCTGTTCAATAAATGTCCTGTCAAATTTTCTATGGTAACCATCCATAGGTAAATCAAATTCTGAAAGTCTCACTACTTTTTCAAGACATCACATGTTTCTGATCCTCCCTGGTCTCCTGCAGAAAATGCTGAGTATATGTTTGCTCCTTTCTCCTTTGAGCTGTGTCTGACTCTCCCTACTTTATCCTATCTCCAGTAACAGCCTTCATTTATCTCCAGGCTAATTGTCTCCACCAATGTATGCAAAAGAACCATTTATGGAAAATGCCATGGAATGTTAATTTCATTTGGAATGGGGTAATTGCAAAAAGTGATTCAATTTTTTTCATTATATAGAATGAATGACTATCGCATTAATAGTGCTGGTTCCAATTACAACCAAAACCACAGCCTTGTCATCCTCTGTGAGTTATTTTTCATGACATATTTTTTCCTGAAGTATTTTTTAACCCTACCCCATGCCTCTCTTTGCACAATTCTAATTAAGATAATACAGAATAATTATAAACATACATTGAAAGCTCAAATCAGCACGAACTATTCAGTGAGTGGTATGTGCTTAGTGCCATTTCTGAAGCAAAAAGAGGAAAAAATATTTGAGGCATTCCTATAGAAGAAAAATAAAGACTAAAGAAGTCTCAAAAGTATTGACCAGAATAGATCAGAAAACCTGAGGAGATTCGATGCTTGGGAAGACAAACTTACTGGGTTTTCCAGTAAGGAACCAGAAATTGTGCCCAGAGATTTGGGGAACTAATCTATTCGTTGTGTATCATCTGCTTTATATACACAAGTTGATTTCTTTATTAAGGAAATTTGCTAGTTATTGACATTAGGGGTGTGTGTAAGATTTTTGTATATGTTTTAAATATACACAAATGTGCATTCAGGTTCATCTTTTCCTCAATCACTGCTCATCATATTTATAAGACACCATCTCTCAGTAGAATTGCAACTCACTGATATGGCTAAGCTGATTGGACAGAGATATATGGGAATTTACCTGCCTTCCCTACTTTCCCTGGAGCTGTGATTACAGACACACAGAGCCTTGCTTTAATATGGGTTCTGGAGATCTGAACTTAGTTCTTAGTGTTTGTATGGCAAGCTACTTTGTGAATTGAGGCATCTCCCAGGTCTACCTTGACCTTAGACACACACAAACCACCTTTTTGCATCAAAACCCACTGCTGCCCAGGCTTCAGTAGAACTCACAGAAACAAGAAATTCTACTGTCTCAGCCTCTCAAATAGCCGATACTGCAGTATCTGGTTCTGAGTTACAAACTGAGCAACTGTCTGTCTGTCTATGTCTCTTTCTCTTCCTCTCTGGTACATTGGAGTATTCAAGTCACATCTTCACAGAAATAACTAATATAAATTTCCAGGAGGAAAAATGACTGCATAATCACATTGCAAATTTTTACATGTGTTTATACCTGTTAACATATCATTTGTTAAAATAAGTTCACCATCAAAGGGATAAGATGGTCCTTTTGAATGGTCTACTCACTAGGAGTGAGGATTTGCTGAACAATTACCTAAGCTATGATACCAATCAATATATTCTCCATCCATGGTAATCATCTTATTTATGGTCTCTTGGCTGGACTATGGAGGTTTAGTCAAAATGTAGCAGCATAGTGTCACAGATCAGCACTAAATTGTATATTCTGGGTATTACATCTCCCTAATTGGCAAAAAAAAGAGTGGGCCAATTTCCCTAAGAAGCTTGTTGAAAGAGTGACTGAGATGGTATAAGAGTTCTGAATAGTAAATTGCTTCTTGTGATGCTTATGCTTTATTGTCTTATTTTCTGGTGATTTTTCTTCATATATTTTAATTATTTTCCCTCCTAGTTTCTCCAAATGTAAACTAAGGAACCCAAATCTGTTTTGTCATTCTCCAAATGTAAACTAAGGAACCCAAATCTGTTTCATCAACTGTTGTATTGCCAGTACTGAGAAACTGACACAATGTAGCAGACACATAAAAAGTAGCTTGTTTGTTTGGTTTTTAACTAAACCAAAGACATGGTATAAAAACTCTAAATTATAAACATACTGTACATGTAGATATAACACAAACTACTAAACTGCTTACTTTCTAGAAGACTAAATAGGGACAAGAGCATTAGATAGAATGATGATGGTGCTAATGATGATGGCAAATATAGGTAGTGGCTTGATTTATTAAGACTAAGGAAATGATAGAGTATGTGTGCATTTAAAAGACCCTAGTCAGGCTAGAGAGAAAACACAGAAGTTAACATTTCATGGTGCACAATCATAAAGAGCACAGTTTGGATCTCAGCAATCAAGTAACAAACTGGACTTCTTAAACATACACCTGTAGAGTAAAAATTTATTTTCTTAAAACTCAAAACATAAAGCAGACAGAACCAGGGTTACTAATACCTTTCCAGCTGAACAATTGTGTCAGGTCTTTTCATCCCTGCAGTTTTGGGGAATTTTATTCATACAACTCACATAAATATAACACTCTGTGCAAATACTTCAAGTTTGTGAGAAAATCTGTGAAAGTGTCTACCCAAAATAACCAGTACCAGAATGATAGTGCTAGTGAACACATTGGGTAGAGTAGAGAAGACAATAATGTTCTTTTTGGTTTTGTGGAGAAATTCTGAAAAATCAGTGTTGTGAAGGCAGGTGGAGTTAAACTTCTTAACAGTTATAGCAAAGGGCTGGGAGGAGGGGAGTGAGACAAAGAATTTTTAGCTAAATAGTTTAAAATTGTTTCACAGAGAAATATCTCCTGGGCAGACCATGGAGGGTATTTTTGCATTAGCAAGAGACAGGGAAGCTGCATCAGGAGACCCAAAGTAAGCTTTCTTGAGCTCAGATTTCCTGTCTATAAAATAGGGATGATGCTTGTATTTACAGAGAGTTGTGGGGATTAATCAAGTCTAGGTAAAGCATATAGCACATTGTTATGCAATAAGTATGAGTTACCAAGGTTGTGTTTTAGTCTATAGATTAACACTATCTAGTTATGGAATAAATACAGCCCACAAGAGGAGCTAGAGAAAGGGATACATTCAGAACTAGACTGAATAAACACAAGAAAACATGAATTATCAAATTGCACTGGGAAGATCTCAAAAGAAGAATGATGGATTTGAGTATGGGAGCCAGTCTCTGAGACAAGGTGAAAGTGTTCTCAAAGAGCCAGCTCTGAAATCTACTATACAGAAGAGAAAAAAGTAACATTCACAACTGTCTGAAAAATTGCCACCACATTTTCATAAAATCTTTTACATTGTCTATGTAGGATCAGATTTAGTGTTAGTTAATCAATACAGTAACCTGGGGGAGGGAGTAAATAAAAAGTCACCAGTACTGTTTTAAATTAGGAAACAGAGATTCAAAGGCAGAGATTCATCTTTATAGCTTGATGAAAAAAGAAAAGGGAAATTTCAGCTAAAATTCCAAAGTGACATATCAGACATCAAAATTAGTTGGAAGAAATCACTTAGGAAGTCATGTCAAAAGCAAGGAGAACTACTTAATACTGAACTATTAAACTGTTCAGTCCTGCCAGGAGAATGTCACATAACTTCCAAAGGAAGGATGTAGAGCATCTCTCATTAGAAGGCATTCTGATCTCTATTTCCTGCCTCTTGAAGAAGGGGAACCCTACTTTTGTGAAGAGAGCAGTGATAGGGCTTTCACAGCACTGCTCAGGGAATTTCATATGCTTCTTCTATTCTATGGTTAGTGCAATCAAAAATTATGAAAAGCCGGCATGGTGGTGCACACTTTTAACCCAGGATTGGCAATCAGAGGCAAGTGGATCTCTGTGAGTTTGAAGCCAGTCCGGTCTACATAGTGCATTCGAGGACAGTCAGAGCTACATAGTAAGAACTTGAGAGAAAGACAGAGAGAGGGAGAGAGAGAGAGAGAGAGAGAGAGAGAGAGAGAGAGAGAGAGAGAGAGAGAATTATAAAAATAATGAGCTAGCCTGCTGCTAAAGGTAGAGCAAAGTAGAAGTAGCCATAAGAGTAGCTGGTACGCCAGAGTAACCCACAGAGCCCAGAGATAACCATGATAAATTGAAAGACAGAAAGCTGTTAAAAGCCTAAATTCTATGCCAAATTCCAAGGACTCTTACCTGCTCCTTCCTCCATATTTTAGCTTTGGAAGCTCAGATGAGGAACTTAAGCTTTCTTGAGCTCAGATTTCCTGTCTATAAAATAGGGATGATGCTTGTATTTACAGAGAGTTGTGGGGATTAATCATGTCTAGGTAAAGCATATAGCACATTGTTATGCAGTAAGTATGAGTAACCAAGGTTGTGTTTTAGTCTATAGATTAACACTATCTAGTTATGGAATAAATACAGCCCACAAGAGGAGCTAGAGAAAGGGATACATTCAGAACTAGACTGAATAAACACAAGAAAACATGAATTATCAAATTGCACTGGGAAGATCTCAAAAGAAGAATGATGGATTTGAGTATGGGAGCCAGTCTCTGAGATGAGGTGAAAGTGTTCTCAAAGAGCCAGCTCTGAAATCTACTAGGACCATGGAAGTATAAACTGTGTTTTAACATGCCAATCAAAAAGCACTGCTTTCCTTACCTTTCACCACCTTCACCATTGTAGCCAGGGAGCTTAGGAACAATAGCCAAGCAGTACAGGGAAAAGTGAGGCAAACCCAAAAGCAAAGCTCAACAGCAAGCTCCACAAAGGTTCTTGCTCCTTCCTCTGCTCCCAAGACAGTTCAAGCTGCAGTTTTAGTAGTTGTAGGGCATCTGGTTTTAGATGGAGGAAGGGGAATTGGTTATTAAGTGTCAGAGGTTCTCTGTGAATCATAACTGTATTGGGCTACACTAAGAAAATGTTGGCCTTGGTACTATCTGATGCTTTAAGTAAAGAATGCTATATTGTAATATAGGAAGCTGAAGAGAAGCTGAGACAATGTTTTTTACTAAACACACAGGGAGAGAACATCAGGAGAGGACAATGAACATGCTCGGTAACTGCATCCTCAAGGGCTCTTCTTGAGAAGAATATTGGGCTACACATTTTTAATTGTTTTTTGAAAATCAATATTAAACTTTATAAAAAAAGCAAAACATTCAGATACCCATACAGTAATAAAATTTCTCTTTTCTCTAAAATACATGAAACTTCAAAAATATTATCTAAAGCTTCTCAAGTCAGGTTAGGCTCAGCTGGAGATGAAGAAAACACAATAGGTCACAGCTAATGCCCATGAATGTACTATGGCCACCAGAAATTTCTGCTAAGCAACCTCCCTACAGTTAAACCAGAAGTTTTTCATTGTTGTTGTTTTGTTTTGTTTTATATTTGTGTGTGTGCGTGTGTGTGTGTATTTTAAATAAATTTATTAACCCATCATCTTTCAATGAAAATAGCATTTTTTGCCTAAAGTTCACTAATGAGTGAGCATATCCCCTGCTTATCCTTCTGGGTTTGTGAGATCCTGCTCAGGAAGATATTCTCCAAATCCATCTATTTGCCTGCAAATTTTAGTATATATTTTTTTCTTACTACTTAAAAATACTTCATTGTGTAGATGTACGACAATTTGTTAATCGGGCATCTAGGTTGTTTCCAGGTTCTTGCTATTATGAATAATGCTGCTATGAACATAGTTGAGCTAATGCTTTTGGGATGGAAATGTGCATCTATGTCCAATGGTGGTATTGCTGGATCCTTGGGAAGTGTGATTCCCAGTTTTCTGAGGAATTGCCATACCATATTGCATTCTAGAGTGGCTGAACAAGTTTACACTTCCACCAACAATGGAGGAATGTTCCCTTTGCTCCACATTCTCTCCAGCATAGGCTGTCAACTATGTTTTTGATCTTAGCCATTCTGACAGGTGTAAGGTGGTATCTCAAAGTTATTTTGATTTGCATTTCTCTGATGGCTAAAGATATTGAGCATTTTTTCAAGTGCCTTTCAGCCATTTGTAATTTTTCTGCTGAGAATTCCCTTTTTAGTTCTGAACCACATTTTTTGATTGGGTTATTCAGTGTTTTGTGCTCTAGTTTCTTGAGTTCTCTATGTATTTTATAGATCAGTCCTCTGTCACTCGTAGGGTTGGTGAAAATCTTTTCCTATTCTGTAGGTTGTTATTTTGCTTATTGACTGGGTCCTTGGCCTTACAGAAGCTTCTTAGTTTCAGGAGGTCCCACTTATTGATTGTTGTTTTTAATGTCTGTGCTACTGGTGTTATATTTAAGAAGTAGTCACCTGCACCAATGCATTGGAGGTTATTTCCCACTTTCTTTGCTATCAAGTTCAGCATAGCTCATTTTATGTTGAGGTCTTTGATCCACTTGGATTTGAGTTTTGTTCAGGGTGATAGGGCTACACCTTTTTAATAATATTTTTGTATCATTTACTACTATATTGTATTGTCATTTAGCTTTTCTCATTTCAGCTAGATTGTTTTCTTTTTGAGCCTTGATGGAATCATCAAAACATATCTGGATGAAGTTATTTAACAAGATTTGCTATAATATGACTTCACATCTGACTCATGAGCCATTTTTCACACCATTAGACAATATACATATATATAATTTATGATGCTAACCAATGATGTCATTTCCTTTAGTTAAAACTTGATTGACTACTCATGAGTCTTCTTTTATCCTCATCACATTTCAGGTTGTTAAACTTGTTCATGTCTCACCGTGGGTTCTTGCCCCTGTAGTACTTTATATCTGCAATTCTTATGATCATAGGTTAACTCTATAAAGACAAAACTATACTGGTAGAATTTATTGCTATTTCTCCAATGACCAGTACAGTGCCTAGCTCAGAGTAGGTACTGCGTACTGACTGAATGTCTAATACATCAGTCATTACTGTTAGAACTGCTCACATTCCAGAACCTGGTATTTTTTCCATCCTACACTACACCTTCAATCATCTTCATTAATAAAGGGCAGTACCATCTATTTTCACATCACCACCATTGTGTCTTTTCCCTTTGAGCATGTTTCTTACCGTACATCACACCCCACCTCCATTAAGTCTGCATCATTACAGCCTGCACTCTCTTTTTCTTATACTTTTATCCCTGCTCAGAGGTGGCCTTCTATGATCCTGTCCACCAATAAATCTCGAGTGTCAGGTCTTCTGTGTGTTGTGAATTTTGCAAAAGTCTTTTGTTCTCCAATTGCCAGGATACCCTTTTGACATAAAACCTTTACATTAGTGTCATTAGAAGATTTCATGGTGTCTGTGCTTTCTTTTAGGCTGTAACCTGCATTAGGACCCTAGCCATTATCTCCAGTCCACCCACCACAGACTAAGCTTCCAGCTCACCAATTGCTGAACAATCTCCCACCCCCATCCACCAGCAGCTAAAGGTTTCTTTCCACTTAGATTGGTGTAACATTTCTCTGAGTTTCTGGTACTCTTGCAGGTAGAGGTATTCACCTTACTCTGGCCCCTTTTCCTTGGCTGAGACTTCATTTTTGAGCTTAGTGTTTGACCTTTAGCTTCACTTAAAAGACTTAGTAGTATGCCTTGATCTCCTCAGGCTGCTAGCCCTCACCCCAATTGAATGAGTTTAAGACCTACTGAATGGCCTGTGTCTTAATCATTAGGTCCTCCCAGAGTCCTGGATATGCTCTGGACTACAGGCTTAGAACCATCCTTTCTTCATGCATAGGAATAGCATTGTCCATACTTTCTGGCTTTTTTTTTTTTAGTATGCCTTGTAGAAAACCTTGCTTCTCTCCCTGAAAGGCCGAAATTTATTTACCTTTTAAATAAAACTCGGCTTCAATAACCCTTAGATAATCAGTCCAAATGTAACAAACTGGGAGTATCTGAGGCTCCAATAAAATTTGGTACCTTTATAAACCCTGCAAGCAACTGGAGGAATGGAGAAAGGTTCCCCACTTCCCATTCTCTAGTTTCTCTGTTTCCAACCTTGTTTGTGCTTGTCTGCACCCTAACCCATGACACACAATGTAAATGTTCTGACTTTAATTATATTAATGGAGCTGAAAGTTAGTTGCAAATCAGGAGCCTAGATCCAGACCTAGCAGGATCTGGAGAAATCAAAGTAGTAGGATAGCTATAGTGTGCACACACCTAGCAAGTACCGTTTACTGCTTGGTGCATCTCTCTGCTTCTTCCTGACTCTCCGAAGGTCTGTACAGATAGTTTGTTTCTACTAGCTTCTGCCACACACAAAATTTGACTCACAATTTTATAGTTCAGTTCTTTGGCGCTGCCTCACCCTTCGTGCTTTCTAACCATTCATGTCTCATCTCTCTTATCCTGCCTGCAGTTCTGCAGCAGCTTCTACTGTCTCGGGTCCCATGCAGAGATTATAGATATTCTCTCCATTGGAATTTTGATTTGTGATTTTATCTCTCCTTGAAATCAAACAGTTTTGCCTTTGTGTAGATCAATGGCAAAAAATTGGTGCACCTGATTTCCAGATTCTTACAAACCATAACAACTGTGCAAACAAATGATCCCAAAGTCTCTTATATCTAAACTTGCTCTGCTCTATATTTCCAAAAATCTCTTATCTCTATGGTTATATGTCCCACTCTTAAATTTTTAAATATCTATTCTTTCTTTGTATTCTGCTCTCAAAATAATCTGTTAAGATTATACTGTATAGGCTACTTCTGGATTTATAAGTTTATTGAGTATGGTTTAAAATTGATAATTTTTTAAAACAATGTCTTTAAACTCATAACAAAAAGCTTAGTGTAAAATGCATCCTATGTGTAACATAGATTCAACTTTTGTTTGGGAAAATAGTTGTTTTTAAATAAACTTCATGTGGCTTTCCTCCATCTTGGATGATGACCTCATCAAAATGTAAGCAGTTGAATGTCTGGCAGCTATCATGACTAAGGTTAAAGAGTATAAGCCATGTGATGTCACCTCCATTTTCAGATGACCACCTAGCATAGGGCAACAATCATAAAATTTCTTAGTCCTAATGTGCTTCCTATTTATCATTATATTTCCTTCTAGATGAAGAAAACAACAAGAAGATTTCAAACTATTTTGGATTGATATGAATTTTTGTATTGTTGTACCCATGTCAAGGGATCCCCAAAGACAACCAGGGAACTGAATCCCTTTGCAAACACATAAGGGTGAATTTATTCTTTTGGAGGGGTTCAAATGAACCCAGGCCAAAACCCCAGGTTCTAACTCAGTGTAGAAATTCAGTCCTGAGCTTAGTGATGACAGAGTCTTAAAAGAAAACATACATAAGTGGGGCATTGCACATCTTGGCATTTCAGAATTGGGAACAGGGTTACAGGACACAGCAGTTCTTGGAAACTATTAGCTAAATGTTCAGCGCATACCCAAGCTTTGAATCTAATGGCTAAACTTTTAGCTTGAAAATAAGTTTTGAATCTTTGCCTGTCAGACTTATTTCTGAGACTTTCTTAGACTCTTCTCAGACCTGGGCCCTGCCCTCAGGCACAAAACAGTCTTTCCCTGAAACAAAGCTCTGCAAGGGCAAATTCACAGTATAGTGGAAAAAATTAAGTTTATATTTACTACAGCATACTATAGATGTGATTTAACTCTGACTTAAAATATACTGCAATGTTCATAAAATTTAAAGGTTATAAAGGTCTACTCAGATTAACAAAAGCTCCCTTAGAGATTTATAACTAACTAATTATGTCTTTACTAACTGTTCAATACTATGCTTCTAAATATTTTAAACAAGCAATAATATATGTTTGATAGATAAAGCATATTTTATAATCAAGGGTTATAAATTCCTAAGGTCTACTCAGGTTTACAGTAACGTCTGTCTAGCTTCTTTGTCTTTGTTCGCTTTATTAGCTTTAGATATTTGGATAAACCATGTAATGCATAAACATATGATTTTCTAAGCTATGCAAATGATGCAGCTGGGATGCAGGGGAAGGTGAATCCCTGTGAGTTCAATGCTGGCACAGTGTAAAATATAAGTTTGGGTGGGACTGACTGTAGCTTTAACAGCAGCAAGCACACTAGCTCCTTTCTCAGAGATACAGTTGCCTTCTCCTCATGTAAAAATGAGGCCTCAGGCCTCTCTAGGAAGCTACCAGACCTCAAGTCCACAAAGATAGTTTACCTTGCTACAGAGAAAAACTCTCAAAACAGGTTTCAAAGTAACATTTTAATGGAACTTCCCTTACAATGATTGCTCTTAGTAATCATCCACCTGTGTCTCATAGTAAACAATTGAATAGCAAAATGTTCACAGTTTATATAAATTTGGGGGGGGGTCTAAGAAAGTATTCTAAGGTATGTAAATATAAGTTGTAAAGGTCTGAGGATACGGAAGGTTGAGTAAGTTGTGTGGGTCTAAGAAAATATTTTAAGATGTGTAGATGTAAAAAAATGAGAAAATTTAAGATTTATTTTCTTCTCTTTGATATTGTTATATTAAGACTTCAAAAGTTGAGAATTTTAACACTGATCAATAGAGAGTTGAAAAACTAATCTAGCTCCTGTAAGTACTGACTATTATTATCATAATTATAAGTTGGAGATCTTGGTTATTTTCTAAGTATAGACTTAAATGTGCTTCTCACTATACTACAAACAAATCTGTCCATTCTATATATCCAGCTTCAGGAAAGAATGTTAATTCTTTTAACACAGAATCATTTTTTTGGGGGGGGGGCAGTTACTATGACCCAAAGACTTGAGTCTACTGCCTTTTCTACAATGTAGATTTCAGTAAAGATTACAAAACAGTGGTAATGCTAACATATCTAAAATTTTTATCTCCTTTTGTAAAGTTAAAAAAAAATTTCTTGTAAGCTTCAGGAAATCGACTTGGACCCATCTCTCACTGGCCAAATAGACTCTACATAAGTACTCCTGTCAACTAGCTACCTAATTGTGAGGGTGGGATCTCCATCCCTTTTCCTGATCTTTGGACTCCCTCCCTCAACTACCAGGACCATGAACCTAAGAGATACAAATGTACATCTAAGGAAAAAAAATTCTAAACTCCTTAACTTTACTTTCTGTCCCTAATATATATGTTACAGCAGATTTCCAAACAGTTAAAGACTACAGACTGTTCTAATGCAACCTGCATTTCTGTAGCCAAAGATGATCCCACAGGAGCCTGCCCAGCAACTGAAACAGCCTGCTTTTCCTGAATTCTGCCAGTATCCCAACTTATTGGGGTCCCTAAAGATATCTATGTCCCCCAGACAATAGGAAGCAGTCCTACCTCACCAGTCACTCTTTCCTATTTGCTTACCTTTTATAATAAACAAAAGGGAAGAATGTCAGAAAGGCCCACATTACAAAACCAGGTGCCTCCATGCTATTCTTGCCTTCTTCAATCATCTTTATAAGTGAAGACTATTGTGACAAATTTCCACAGTACCTTTGCTGCTTATTTTTCCTCTGTACTTGCTCAATAACCCCTATAAAGTCTCCACTCCATTATGGCCTGCTCTCAGTCTCTCCTTTATCTTTGCTCAGAGGCCACATTTTACTCCCCACACTCCAGTAATTCTCCTATATAAAGTTTGTCCTGTGATAAGATTATTGTGGTATATTTTGGCCCCCTGATTTTCAAAATACTCTTTGTTACAAAACTCTTATAATTACTTTTACTTAATAAGTTTCAAAGCACTGATTTCAGTGTTAAATGTTTTTGTTTTGTTTATATTTTGTTTTTTAACAATAGCTAATTGCTATAATAAACATTTGTCTTAAATTATATTACCATTGTAAATTTATTTTCCATTATGTTTTTAAAATCACTTACAGAGCTCTGGTTTTTAGTGTGTAGCTGCAATTTTCCAAGCCTTGGTTTATACTTGGAGAAACTGAGTCCCATAGAGTGGGTAAAAGATAGAAAAGTCTTGCAGACACCCACTTCTAAGTTCAATGATATATCTGCTTCTCTTAGCTGGCTGAACTACCCTGTGGTCCAGTGTAAGGGATTGTTTTTGCAGAATCAAGCTACAGAGAATTCTCTGGTGAGACTGACATCAGGTGGAAATGGAAAGTGAAGAGATGCCTGGAGGAAACTTCCACTCTGGCATTAATGAACAGGCAGAAGAATCCCAGCCTAATGTTGCATGAAGTTGGAGGAAAGATCAATAATCTTCAAATCAAAACAGATCTTCATCCTCTTCGTTTCACTAGACCCATGCTATCCATCCCCTCCAGGCAGCCAATGGCCCCTGAAGGGTGTTATTCGCAGCACTATTTGAAGCTGCTAATGAAACATCTTTATGAAGTATGAGCTTGAGCTAAAGCTGAGCACAGGCACAGGGTACTATGCTTTCTGTCTGAAATGTCTCCCTTTGGCTCACCTTGTGAATTTGTTACTCAGACAGTGACACTGTTTTAGGAGGCTGTGGAACCAGGAAAAAGTAGACCTAACTAGCAGAAATAGGTCAGTAGTAGTGATCCTCATACCGAGCCTTAGCTTCTGCTAGTATTTCATGGTACAGCAGATGTAAATAGCTCTTCTCCATCACATGTTCACATAACTATCATGTGCTAACCAAGACTAGGAGACCAAACAAACAAATAAGAACTGAACCCTTTGAAACTAGGAACTGAAATAAATATTGTCTACATTATTTCTGTCATGTATTATGGTCAAGAGGTTAAAAATACACACACACCAGGATTCCTGTTGTGTACTCTCAGCTGTAAGCACCTGGCTGAACAACCTGTCAAACAATGTGAGAGATTATTTTTATAAATTCACACTGCATGCCACCATCTGGCATGATGTTCATTGGGTGTAAATGAAAAACAGAAGGACAACCCATCAGTTCCGATTCTGCTTCCAGGACCAGGTGCGGTCTGCAGAGTCTCAGTGCACTCTGTAGCAGGGGCAGATAAAGTCAGCCTGTCACCATACCCACAGCACCTACTGAGGGAATTTGCACGGCTCCCACCTCCACCTAGAACTGAGCCAACAGAGAACTACAGGGGTCCCTGAAGGACAGACTCTGACCCTGCCCAGAGGTGAGGAGGGGTCACCAGACCCAAGCGCCTATATCCCAGCCAGGGAGGGAGAGTTGAGCTCACACCGGTTCCGGTTCCCCTTCCGGAACTGGATGCTGTCTGCAGAGTAAGTCCCAGCAAACTCTGTAGCAGGTGCAGATAAAGTCTGCCTGTCACCATACCCACAGCTGCTTCTGAGGGAATTTGCATGGCTACCCACCTCGACCTCAAACTGAGCGAACAGATAACTTCTGGGGTCTCTGAAGGGCAGATTCAGACCCTGCCCAGAGAGGTGACAGGAGGCACACAAGCCCGAGTGCCACAACTAACCAGGAGCCATCTAATCGTGAACCACTGAAGCCATGGGCAAACATCAGTGCAAAAGATTACATGATAATACAAAGAACAACATGGTAACTCCAGAATAGAGTGGCAATCTTACAAATACAAGACATGAACTGAGCAATGAAGAGGAAACAGAAGGAAACAACACCAAAAATTCCTTTTTGATGATCATCGAAGCTCTCAAAGAAGATATGAAAAATAGCCTTAAGGAAATAGAAGAAAATACAAGCAAAAAGTTGGAAGAGATGAACAAATCTATGAAAGAAATATGCCAGGAACTAAAAGCTGAAATAAAAGCTGAAATGTAAGCAATAAAAAGACACAAAATGAGGCAAAGATAGAAATAGAAAATCTGAAGAAAAAAGCTAGAACCACAAATACAAGCATAACAAACAGAGTTCAAGAGATGGAAGATAGAATCTCTAAAGTGTAAGACTCAGTAGCTCAAATAGATATATCAGCCAAAGAAAATAGTAAAACTAAAAAAGCCATAACTCAAAATGTTCAGGAAATCTGGGACACCATGAAAAGACCTAATTTGAGAATAATAGGAATAGAAGAAGGAGAAGAATAGCAGCTCAAAGGCACAGATAATGTTTTCAATAAAATCATAGAAGAAAAGTTCCCTAACCTGAAGAAGGAAATGCTTATAAAGATACAAGAAGCTTACAGAACACCAAATAGATATGACCCCCCCAAAAAATTCAGCGCGCCACATTATAATCAAGCCACAAAACATACAGAACAAAGAAAAAATTATAAGGGATGCAAAAGAAAATGGCCAACTCACATATAAAGGCAGACCCATCAGAATAATGCCTGACTATTCAATGGAAACGATGAAAGCTAGAAGGGCTTGGTCAGAAGTTATACAGACGCTAAAACAGCATGGATGCCAAACTAGAATACTATACCCTGCAAAATTATCAATCACCATAGATGGAGTAAACAAGGTATTTCAGGACAAAGTCAGACTGA